>BSBM01000442.1:17647500-18032500 GCA_027924585.1 Larix kaempferi
AAAAATTCAAAACTAACCCGGAAAGTGGTAGAGCCTCCTGTGTTGAAAGCGCTAGAAGTTCCTCCTTGCGGTCTTCCCGTTCTTCTTGAAAATCTTCATGAATTGCTCCAAAGATTAAACAATCCTATATTAATAAGATAGATTAGGTTTAAGTTTACCATTCTTAAGAATGTTAAAAAAACAAAAATGTAAAAGAATAAATCAATAAAGCCATAAAACAAATATTACTAAATTAATAAAGCCATAAAATAAGCATTACTAAATTAATAAAGCCATAAAATAATTTTTGCAAAATTAACAAAAAAAACTAAATAATTTATTAAAAACAGAAAAAAGCACTAACCTTGAAAGTGTTACTAAATTGCTCCAAATTAAATAATGAATAGTAATGTGGGATTAAAAAAATGAAATTAGTTACTGAATTATTATTAAATTTACATAAGATAGATTTAAATGAAATAATTACTAATGTTATGAATGTTGAGTAAAAAAAATGTAAATAGTCATTGTTTTATTACAAATTGTATATAAAAAATGTTATGAGCTAGTCTTATATGTCTGGGATAGAAATATGTAAGTAGTTAATATATTATTTCAATTTTTTTAATATCAAATGAATGTGTGCTTTAATTTTGTAGGGAAAAGTTTGAACAAAAATTTTGGAGGGAAATTTTGAACAAAAATTTTGGAGGGAAGTTTTGGAGGGAAGTTTTGGAGGGAATATTTTGGAGGGATATTTTCATTCTCATAACTATAAGTTTTCTGGTTGACAGTTGCACCATTTTATTTTTTGGTGAGGACTGTGGTAAAATTTCTTTGCAGTTGAGCGATTAAGATTTTTCTATAATTCTATCTTTTAGTGAGAAGTCATGGACTCATCTGAAGTAAATTCCAATGTCAATGAAGAAATGTATTGTTCATCTAGCCAAGATAATGGTAGTGCAACCAATGTAATCAAGCATGTTATTTAAGAACTTCCTAATTATGAAGATTTTGAAGACACTAGTAATGAAGAGCAAGAATGTGATGATGATGAAGAGCTTCCTCCAGGTGGGGATCTTAAAGACAACAAACAAGATGATGACAATTTTCCTCCCAACGAGGATTTTCAAGGCACCAATGATGATTTTCTTGAAAGTGAGGATTTTCAAGGCATCAATGATGATTTTCCTTTAAGCAAAGATTTTCCTCCCAGCAAGGATTTTTGTGGGACTGATGATGATTTTCGTCCCAGCGAGGATTTTAATGGGACAAATGATGATTTTGGTAAGGAAGAAGACATAAATAATGGTGAAGATGATTTTCCTCCAAGCGAGGATTTCAATGGCATAGATGATGACTTTCCTCCAAGCGAGGATTTCAATGGAACTGATGATGAATTTCCTCCAAGTGAGGATTTCAATGGCACCGATGATGAGTTACCTCCAAGTGAGGATTTCAATGGAAATGATGCTGAATATCATCCAAGTGAGGATTTCAATGGCACCGATGATGATTTTCCTCTGAGCGAGGATTTCAATGACACAAATGATGATTTTCCTCCGAGCGAAGATTTCAATGGCACCGATGATGATTTTCCTCCGAGTGAAGATTTCAATGGAACCAATGATGATTTCCCTCTAAGTGAAGATTTCAATGGCACCGATGATGATTTCCCTCCGAGCGAGGATTTCAAGGGCACTGATGATCATTCTGTTGATGATGAAGCCACTAATGATGAAGACAATGATTCTCCTCCAAGTAAGGATGTTACAGGAACCAATGATGAAGACAATGATTCTCCTCCAACTAAGGATTTTATAGGAAACAATGATGTGAATGTTGAATCTCTAGAGTTCCCTTTCAGTGAAGAATTTAGTGGCACAAATAATGTTGATGGTCACATTGATCTGGCAGCAAGTGATCAACTTATTAGTGATCATGACAATAATTTTCATAATGAATTTGGTGATGAAATTTTCAATGATGGGGGTCATATGCATCACGATGAAAACATTCATTCTAATGAGGATGTTGTTGCAGACATAATGGTCCAGGAGTTCCAACGACAGAATCCAATGCAGAGCAGGATTAAGTGTAGGACTAGACCTTTTTATGTCAATCCAAAGCATTCTAGTTATACAAGGTCTAGGAAAGAATTGCTCACAAGTCCAAGTTCCATTACTCATTTGATTTCGAGTGAGTGTTGCCACAAAAGTTGTTTGAAAATTTTAGGCTACAATTATGTCTTGGAGAAAAGGAAGATGTATTTATCAATGAACAAAAGCATGCAAAATTCATATTTAGTGGGGTGCATGATTTCTACTAGGACAAGTTATGATTATCGCGTTGGAAGAATTATGCTTTGTAGAAAGGCATTCAAACGAATTCAGTCAATTGGTAATCTTCGATTATCAAGAATCCAAACAAGACTAGAAAAGGATCCAACATTTTACACTGACGATTATTAGGGACGAATCACTAGGCCATCAACACACATTGCAATATCATGGATGCATGATTTCTTTTCCAAGCATGGAGAGAGTGCCAAATAGAGAAACAGTACACATTCCAGATAATTTCACAAGGTAGGAAATCTATAACTTCTACAAGGATTATGTTCAAGGTGGTTAAGGAAATGACAACTTCATCATACATGCATATTCAACAAGAGTATGGAAAAAGAAGTTGAACAACATCCGCATTCCAAAGAGGTCAAGGATGGGGGTCTGCAGTACATGCGCTTCTCTTAATGAAAGAAGGGATAGATCAGAAGGGATAGAAAGAGGTATGTTTACAAAACAAAACAAAATAGATAAATGTCAATTATTGAAGCTAGTTAACAATTTTTTTTGTTATGTTGTTTGTAGATTCCATAATCAATGCACTGCAAGAACATCGCAATCAACAATCAAATGAACAACAAAAATTGTACAAACATCGCAAGAAGTGTTATGATGCTCCACATAAGTATATGGGTTTGATAATTGATGGCATGGATCAGAAAAAAACACTCTTGCCACATTTTGTCCATGTGCCAAAGAATTTAAAGGAGGAGAATTTTATTTAGTTTCACTTGGTTGGGTGTATGGTTTTTAATGGTGAAATGATTCCAAGGGTTTACTTTACAGCTCCAAATATTCACAATGATGCAAATTTGACCATTAGCATAATTCACCATGTCATTACTCATTGTCCTGGTGATCTTCCAAAGGTTCTATATCTACAATTGGACAACACGAGCCGAGAAAACAAAAATCAGGTCGTGTTTGGTTATCTAAGCATGCTTGTTGAATTGGGAATTTTTAAAAAGGTAAAAGTTGGGTTCCTTCTTGTTGGGCATATGCATGATCATATTGATCAAATGTTCAGCCATTTTGCAAGGACATTGGGGAGGAAGAAAGTCGGGAGCCTACCATCGTTGATTGAAACTATAGGGAAAACATACCATCTAGAGCCTATTGTACAAAAATGGGAAGAAACTGTTGACATGCGAAGATTTCTATTTGGATCGCATGGTGAAGAAAGGTGCATTGAAAAACTTAATGAAATTAGCTTTCAGCATCAATTTCGTATAAAAAAGATTGATGGAAAAACACTATTGTGGGGCAGGAAGTACTCAACTAGCACAGAATGGGGGCCTTCATCAGGTTTGACATTTCTGAAATTCATCCCAAGTGGTAAAATGTATGCTTCAAATTTATTGTTATTGCAATCATCTACAGAGATTCATAATGCAAGGCGACATAGTAGAGATGTTGATTCTTCTCAATGCTTGGAAGAAATAAAAAATTCTATCAAAGATACATATTAGTACTTTGATGTTGTTGATTCTGTTTGGTGGGAGTCTTTTTTCATGGAGCAGAGTGACATAATTTCAAAATCTACAAATGGAGATATATTTTTGAAGTCTCCATTTGCTTGGCCATAAAGTTTATCAAATGAAAACGAGGTAACAAATGTTGAACCTCGAGTTGTTGAGTTTTCTCAAGTAGAGGAAAGAGAAATGCATATTGGCTCTAGAAGATCATCTGCAAATCGTCAAGAGATGGAAGACCTTGAGAGGGGCTAGGTACAAGATATCAAGGAGGGTTGCATGATTGCAGTTTTGGCTACAGATGATCCACGCCATTATCCATTCTGGATTGCAAAATCTATGAAGGTCAATAAAGAAAATGAAGAAGTAGTATCAGTAGAAGTACATTGGTATGCAACAGATACACACCCATTTGATGGTGTGTACAAGGCAGAGATGGTGGTTGAGAAAAAGGTTTGCAGAAAGAGAAAAAGAAAGGGTCAAAAAATAAATCGCCACCGCATTGACATCTTGAAATTAGAGGAAGCTGATATACTTGTTTATGATTTCAAGTTGACAAAGAAAGACACTCTCCGCTCCAAGACTATAGAGATTATTAAGAGGTTGCTGCCACAACAAGAAGTTGCAAGATGGGAGTCTGTTAAACCAAGCCGTAGATCCCGAAGGAATATGACATCTGAAATGATGGGAATAGATGTAGACTCAGATGGTGCACCCATTGATAATAGAGAAGAATATGGGTCATCTACATCTTCATCAAGTCCTTCATCTGTAGAAAATGTAGATTTTGATGGGGTGTCAGAATCCATGGATGAATTTGAAGAAGCAGTTTAGATGCTTTTTATTAGTATGATTTTTGTAATTGAGACTCTAGAGGAGTTTTTGATGATGGGGTGTCAGAATCCATGGATGAATTTGAAGAAGCAGTTTAGATGCTTTTTACTAGTATGATTTTTGTAATTGAAACTCTAAAGGAGTTTTTGAATATTTATATGAACTATTTGTTCTTGTATGGTCTAATATATTATCTCATTATGAATCGCATCATAATTTCTTTGTTTTTATATGGTTAGAGTGGTGAAATTATTAGAGAAATTTGTTTTTTATTTAATATGCAATTTTCCAGAAAGTTGTAATTTATCTCTTGAATAAAAAAAACTTTTTTTTCCAATTTATGGTTGATTTTAAAGTTTTTGTAAACAACAATATGGAATGTTTAGGCCATGGCTCTATTTTTTACCCTGAAAAAAATACTTGTATACTGGTATCAACACTTTTCTATTTGGGGGGTGTTTTTGGTGTTTTTTTTGCAAAAAACATCGTTTCTATGGGTAGAGTTCTCATTCATAGTATATAGTTCTCGTTTCATAGTATAAGTGGTTAGTGCTTCATCTATACAAAAATGTCATTTGGATGAAATCCTTCATATGCAATCACAAAATCCTTGAATTTTCCAACATTCAGATTGGACTTTTCCAACATTCATATTTCTTGGGTGGATGCCATGGATTTCCAAGGAAACCCCAAGTTCACTGACCTATGTGCACGAATATTCACTAGATCTAAAATAAGGGGATTTTATTTTGGAAGAATGAAGGAAATACTTGAACATGGATTCGCTTGAAATTGAAATCAACCTGTTGTCTTCTTTAATGGTGATGTAGACCTATTGCATCGCTACAAATCCTTGGATATCTCCTTCTCCTTTGGCTAGATATTCAAGAGTATCTTAATCTTCATTCCTATTCATTCTCCACTCTTTTCGTACATAGTAGAGCGATTTCTAGGTTGAAGCCTCAAACACTCACTTTCCAGTTTCCACTCAACTTGCAGGAGTGGAAAAATTTCTTGAACCTAGTTGGGATTCTTAGCTTGCATGTCATCTCCATGTTCCTCTGAGTTTTTTATTTGTTTGGAGAATTATTCTTGTCATTATTCCATTGAAAACAAAATATCTTGTGGCATGTGACTTCCTTCTCCTAGCAAGAAGCCACATAATGGTATTTCTTCCCACAAAAGGAGAATGCCTCTAAGTACCAACAATGGTTCGTTTTGTGGCATTTATTCTTGCCGTAGTGACAAACAATGGATGTATTGAATAAAAAATCCATCTTGTTTTCTTCTTCTTTTCCTATATGATTTGTATTCTACTTCCCCTAATTCCTAGAGCAATTTGAGATCTAGCACTTTCTTCATCACTTCCCTTCAACAATATACCACAATAAGGATGGAGTGGAAAAGCATTGCCATCTTCATTCATTGCTATGCTTCCCTTTGATTATTAACCCACATTTTGCATGGATTTCATCTTCACAAAATTGGTCCTCATGTTCAATGTATTTTCATCCTTTCCATCAAAACCTAGGCCTTCATGCTTGTTCCTCTGCTAAGCTACAATGAGGCTCCAGATGCCTTGTCTCTGTCAGGCCTAATATATGCACTAGTAATCCGACATTAAATTATCAACTGGGGCTCGTAAGCTTTGAGGTGTAGGCATTATATGTGTAGGATCAGATCCAAAACTAGTCTAATCTAAATCCATCAAACTACACTTTAATGCAAATAAGAATCTAGTACAAACTAGTATGAAATCAAAACTAGTGCAAACTGGTACCGAAATAGAAAACTAGTGTAGAAAGTCAAAGTACAAGAAAATCAAACAAGAGTAAACTAAACTAACTCGAGAAATATAAAGCAGGCTTACATCTAAACATTCCTATGCTAAAAATCCATCCCTCACATGTTGTTTGATAATGCAAAGATACAAATTATGGTGAAAGGACAAAATATGAAATTTACAAAATATAGGTTACATGTAAATTTATTAAATATACAAAATTTATTAAATTACAAATGACTAAATTTATTAATTATTTACAAATTACCAAGTACAAAAATTTTATTAAAAAACTTTACAAAATATAAAACAAAATATATAAAGTTTATTAAACATTTACACATTAGAAAATAAACAAAAATGATTAAATATAGATACAAATTACAACACCAAATATTTACAAACTTCAATATTTAAACATATTAAACAATATATATAATTAGAATGGTGTACACACTATTTAATTGAAGACAACTCACCCCATTAACTTACACATTCCATATTCCAAAAGGGATGCACATATAAATAAAAAATAGATATAACAATTTATGGACAATATGTCGCATTTCAAAAGAAGACCATATGTGTAAGAGCGATTTAATTCTGCATGTTAGAATGGAGTGACGGATTTGCTGAAACGGACTTCAAAAGAAACCAAACATGTTGATATGAGTTGTCTCAGAACAGTACAGGTACATAACCAGATCAGAATTACAAACAACAAATTTACTTATTAGTGCAAAATGAATTCTGAGCATTCTAAACCAGATTTCATAATTAAGGAATTCAAAAGCTCTAAGTTTGAATTATGAGGATGAAATCAAATTTGTTCCTCAAACTAAATTAGTATCTATACACACAAAAATTCAAAGATGCAGGAATACAATAGCAATTGGAAAAGAAATATGCAAAATTCTATGAAACCTAGCTACAGCTGCAAAAAAACAAATCTAATTAAATAATAAAAGAAGCTTCACGTTCTTAATCAATGGGCCCTTACCAACCAAGCCTTGAGATTGAAGGTTCACACCAGAGTCGAGCTGTTAATTGAACTCGTTACGATCTACAGTAGGATATTTCCATCAAAATGCAGAAATATGCTACAACAACAAAACATAGAAATGAAACAACATAACAATATATTATTCCATCTGCCTGAATGTGTTTACATACAAATTCCAAGGGTATTTGTATCCTAGGACAATCTCATCTCCTCCAAACTCAGATCCGTTCAAAATAGATTTGCTAAATTGGGAAAAACAAACTCATAAAAAATCTGGGTGTAACTGCAAATCTGGGCAAGTTGGAATTGAATATCCCAAAATAACTCAAAAACCATTGCGAATTTGGGGAAAATCGTAGAAACTAAGCTAAATCACCCTATTTTGCAAGTGGGTTGTTGACTGTTTTTCTTAATTCCTCACCGTTTTCTCAAAACACCTGTTTGAAGTTAGTTGCCTTTGATTTCAGGGGAATGTTTGACCATTAATTATGCTCATTCGAGAATGATAAATACTGAAACAGATTGGGATTTGGTGTGCCACATTGAAAATGCATTTATACACCCCCTAAGATTCATTGGATTCATTGACTTGGAATTTTGATTGGTGTAGAAGTGAGTACAAAAATAGACACCTGCTACCAAGATCTTTAACACATGCACAATTAACCCTGAAATATTTTGAATTCATCAAAACATATGAAATTTATCCAAAATTATGACAAATTTACCTCTTCATGGCTATTGAAGAAGCATTGACTAATAATATCAAATGGGAGGTGGTATAGGTATGTAGGGAAGGAAAAAAATGAATAGAAGGTAAGTTTTGATGATAAAAACTAAGCAAAATGGAGGGCTGACAGTCTCCTCTTGCCTAGTCCTTTTCCTTTGTAGTGCATATTCCTTAGTAACTTATAACCTATCTGTTTTGTATTCTTTTCAAGTAACCAAAAGATCCATGAGAATGGCTTGAACAAAATAGAATTACTATGCTAGTCCTAGTCATGGTTTTAGCTTTGAAAAAACATTGGAAGATGGTATAACTTCCTAGCGGTTGTGAACACATGCTAGTGTATTTTACAATTCCTTTTCTTTCTTTGTCAACTCCTACTGCAATCGATTCTTTATATTATTTAACTATCCTTTTGCCAACCATCCATTTGAATGACCTTTTCTCCCAATTGCACAAGCTACATTTTGTGCTTGTCCCAATCTTCCATAACCCTAGTGAGAGAGATTTGACACTCATCAAATGTATTCTTGAGCAATGGGAAAAAAATTGTCAAGCACTTAAGGGTATTCCCATATTTTATATCCAGTAGTCATACATTTGACTATTCTCCTTCAAGTTCTTATTATCCTCTTGAAGTTGAGCATTGGTGGATAGTAGGTTTTCCAACATTTATTTGTTTCCTTGACCTAGATAATTATACAAAGTTTTGGTAGCTACATCATGATCAAGGATTCAAATTCTCTAATACTATAATCCATAATCAAGGGACTTATATACCACTCAAATCACCAACATGAATCCCATGAGGAAAATTATTCTTGTTCTCTATCAATAAACAATAACCACTAACCACACAACTAATAATTAAAATTGAGGTTGGTTTCTCTATGGTTCACACTAGATAGGATCACGAGCTACTAGTGGTCATGCTTATATGAGCTATGATTATACATGTTCTCTACCATTGAGTTCTCTATCTTGCTTTTCTACTGAATTCTCTATCTTCAAATATGGCTACCAAGCCTCTATCCTATGCATAGCTATGAGTACAATCTATAATTCCCATGATGGAATATATAGCTCCTCCTCCTCCATGTAATCTATACACAAGAAACTACATAACATTGCAGTGTCAAATGAAGCTCTAGTCTACAATATAATATTAAACAATCAAACTTCTAAATCAGTATGTTGTTTAATGGTCCTCCTTCCTATGGTTTCCAAACATATGTAATTTGTCTTAGTACTATCCTTGAGTCTCAATTATTTATACCTACATAAGGAGCTTAGGATTCCATAACAATGATATTTACCAGAATATTGAATGAAACAATGATGCCAACTGCAACACAATTTAGTTGTTTAGTAAACCCACTCCATGGTACTTCAAAATGAATGGTGAGTGTCTCTCCAATGTGTATTAATCCTATGTAACTAGATTAACATATATATATATATATATATATAATACAAATAAATAAATTAGAGTAAGCAAATATAGACCATAATCATAGTGAGGGATAGTGAAAATGAAGAGGTGTGGAAAAATAGAGCTCAAAAAACCAATTGGCAATGAGGCTCCTAAAGTACCAGTCCCACAAATACCAATACACCATGACATGAGTCTTAAGTAAATGGAGGGATGGATGTGCAGGTAGATCGAGTTTCTTAGTGAGAGAGGAAAATGACCATGAAAATAAGTTTCTATATGCAAATGATTGGAAATACAACCAACAAATGAAAGGTACAATGAGTCATGGAATTAATTCACACAAGTATGGAAAGAAAATTCCCATCTAGTAATTGAACTTGCCCAAGAACAAATAAAAACGCCCAGGCATGGGTAAAAAATCCTCAGACAATTTAAATTCTCCCAAGAAATGATAAAAACACCCTAGGCAATGATAAAATTAACCTAAGCAAAATAAATTCGGCCTAGGAAATGATAAAAATGTCCAACCAAGTAGGAAAATATCCAGCTAGATCATATGGTGTCCGAAATGATCAGAACACCCTTACATACCTTCGATTCACTAACCAAGGAAAGGTATGAATATTCAATTTCTAAGAAATACACCCATGAAGAAACCTGCAATTGTTGGGAGAGCCGAGCAGAGAGAAAATTTCTTCAAGAAACAATTCCCATACTATAAACTTCTACACAAGTGCAATAGTTCTTAAATTTAGTTCCTTGATCTTTCAGATGAATTGTACATATAGTGGTGGATATTATCTAAATTTTGGAGCTTCCATATCCAAACAAACATAATAAATTGTATACATAATGCTATTTAAGCTACATGCAACTCTCACAGTAGTTCACAAAGGTCGCATAGCTTGATGCGACGACGTCACACTGTTTGCAAAAAAGGGGTGCAACAATGGAAACGTCCATCCTCAAACTCAAGCCAAGCTCAAAAAAGGAAATTTTGGTGGTTGAAGCAGGTTCTAACAAAACTCTCCTTTTGGCAGGTTCCAATTATCCAAAATGGTTTTGGAGTGGCGAGAACGGGAGCACAAAATAGATGATATGCATGCTGCAAATGATCCACAAGGCGTAGAAGCACCGAGGAACTGTGGGATCCTCAAGTTCTTTCAGATTCAGGGGATGAGATCCCAAATCCCATTACTAACACATATGCTCTGATGCTGGGATGCGGCCCAACAGTACTTCGTGATCGATGAGCACGTGCTTACTATAGATGTTGAGGACATCTAGTTTCTGACCAGATTGTCCCGAAGAGGGGACAATGTGCTACTTACTGGATCACGTGGAAGTGATCGGACTGTGGGTGACATGATCCTACAACATTGTATTCCCAACACTGCTTCTTATAGTGAGAAGATTCCCATAAAAGATGTGCGGGAACGTCCATTGCGCGCCATAGTTTTCACCATTACGAGGATTGCAGGGAGCCAAGCTCCTCATGTAGCCACCAAGTCACAGATGCTTTATGCGGAGGACTGCATGTCTCCGAAGATCTTCAACTGGTGCGAGGGACTCCTCGCAAACATGCAAGCTCAGCTGACCAAGTGTCGGCAGGGAGAGCTCAAACAGTTTGGCTATGGTTCGATAGTGATCTTGTTCTTACTGGAACGGGTTCCCCTCTTGCGTCCTCAGGTACCACTGGAGGATAGGGATCCTAGAGATCCTCACATGGCTAGGTGGACCGAGGTGATGGCCCGACATGGTGGGGGCCCCATTATTGGATATGGTCTTGAGTTTTTCACTTGGATGGAGGGCCGGTTACTAATGGTAGAGGACTTCCCGTATAGTGGTATGGACTTTAGAGATGACCCAGACTTGCAGCTGCCAGAGGGAGCAACATGGGGAGACCTTGGTAAGAACAAATAACCCTTGTACTTTTTAAGTTTTGTGCATTTATGATTTTTTTAATGAAGTGCTGACAACTAAACAACATGTGTGTGCAGATGTGGGACCTATACGACCAGTGGGAGTCTCTCTTCTTTCTAGGAGAGAGAGAGGAGAGGGAGCAGTCATGGGACCTACAGTGCACACTACCATGGCAGAGATGGATAGAGTCTACGCCAACATGAGTGGGTTGACACTAGATGTTCCCGAGCTGATGGTAGATGAGGTGCTGCAGCCCATGCAGGTGTACACGGTTGGAGCGACTGTGCACTTCAACGCACTGCTTTGCAGGGTTGCGAGAGCAGATGATTGTTTCCACACTCAGCAGGCTAGAGCTGCTAGACCACCTAGGGTTGTACGGGCTAGGTGATAGGCCATATGTTGTTACTATATGTGTACTAAGAGATTAGAGGCCTCAGGTTTTGTACTACTGAAAGCTACGAGGCTTTAGATTTTGTAGAGACTCACTGAAAGCTGTCGTGCTTCAGATTTTTGTACCAGCACTACTTTTTGAGATATATATATATATATATATATATATACAGACATTCCAACAATTAATACATTATGTGTTTCAAATGGATGAATGATGTGGTCTTGTTTATACATTGCTTATATAAAATAAATTATTTACATGCTATGTCTACTTTTAACAATTCATGAATATGCTTATGTATGTGCAATGTACCAATCTAAGATGAAGTTGGCCATGGGAATCGGCAATTGTGTTAACGTCTCGTGGAATGTGCAAGTATTGAATGGACTTGAAGGACCTTTCCAAAAGACGGACTCGTCTATAGAGATGGAGTAAGATGGGATTGCGGATGGCGTAGACTCGGTTAAGATGAGAGACCACTAGTTGAGAATCCAGGTGGATGACAACATGGTCCATACCCAAAGAAATGGCATCAGTTAGGGTTCCAATGACTGTTTGATATTCTGCAGCATTGTTGATTGCGAAACTTAGACACATACCCCCTGAGCTGATGAGCTCACTGGTAGGTGAATAGAGTACCTAGGATACCAAAGCAAGGTTGCGGGTATGCCGACTAATGTCGTTCGTGAATCCATAACACGTTTCCATCTGCACACGTAGACAGAACATGGTATAAGGAATGAAACAGGAGCTAAACATGCAAGAAATTAAAACCGTCACACCACACAAAAACACACACACACCATGTACAGTATATACAAAAGTACTTATGTGTGAAAGACTCAGGCATAGTACCTCTTCAAGTAGAGAACACTGTGGGGCTCACCCAAAGATATCCCGTCATTATCTTCAAGCTCATAAGCTCCCTTCTCTAAGACATGTTTCACAATGTAAGGTCCATGCCACATGGACTCAAACTTTTCTACCCCCAACTTAGCATGTTTTTGGTTGTATGTGAGGACCAAATCTCCCTCGCTGTAGGTGCGAGGTTCTATTGACTTGTTGTACTGTGCTTTGATGTGTTTCTTATGAGCCACGTTGGCAAGAGTGTCATCTCGTCAAGTCTTGTCGAGCTTAGCTAGGTAGAGGAAGCATTCTTCCTCGGTAGTAGTGTTTGGGAGAAGTTCGATATCGAGCTTGAGAGATGGAATCTCGCACTCAATGGGAAGGACTGCCTCCAGTCCATACACTAGTTGGAAAGGAGTAAATCCAGTGGCGGTTTTAACGAAGGTTCTATAATCCCAAAGCTCAGAGAAGAGCATATTATGCCAATTGGCCTTGTGCGTACCCACCATACGTTGGATGATATTTTTCAAGACCTTGTTGATGGCCTCGACCTGTCTGTTCGACTGAGGGTAGTATGGTGTTGAGTTTTCATGGTGAAAAACCAATCTATCGCTCAACTCGTCAACCATATGGTTCATAAAGTGAGAACCATGGTCAGTAACTATCACTTAACGAACTCCAAACCGTGTTATTACATGATTAAACATGAAGAGTGCGGCAGTCTTACCGTCGTTCATGTATGTAGGCATTACCTTGGCCCACTTTGTAAAGTAGTCCATAGCTACAATGACGTAACTATGCCCCCTGGCCAAGGTAGGCTTACAATGCATGAAATCGATGCCCCATTTAGTGAAGGGGCCAACGGCAATAACCAGGTGTAACGGGGCGGGATGGGTGCGCTTTTTCGTATGAAAATGTTGACATGGAGGACATTTTTTTACGGCCTCAATGCAATCTTTGAAGATAGACGACCAATAATATCTTGCGCGCAAAATATTCTGGGCTGTAGCCATTCCAGAGAGGTGACAGCCACATGCCCCAGTGTGACAGTCATTCAGAACGCGTTCAGGCTTGTCATGATTCAGACAACATCGAAGGATAGAATTGATGCCACGACGGTACAAAGTATCACTGATGATCAGTTAATACTTCGCATGGTGGCGTATTTGACAGCGGTCATCCTGAGAGAATTCGAGGTTGAAGCGTTGGGTTTGAAGATACAATGTGATATCTCCATACCACAAATCAGACGTACTGATAAGAAACAATGACTTGTCTGGAAATGAGTCATTAGGCTAAGATTCTACATCAATACGGGGAAGGTCGCAGGTGAGCTCAACAAACACCAAAGATTTTTTCGACTTGGATTTTTCGAAAAGAAGATCGAATTCTTGCAGTATCATGATCCAGCGTGAATACTTGCCCCCAAGCACCTGACGAGTCAAAACATGGTACATGGGGTTCGAATCAGCGATGATAGTGGTGGTGCGGAGCAACATGTAATGACGAAACTTCTACGCGGCAATGACCGCCACAAGAGTGAGCTTCTTAACATGTGAATAGAGAGTTTTAGTGTCAATGAGACCTTTGCTGGTATAGTATATCACATGTTCTTGGGCGTTTTGGTCTTCCTGTACAAAAACCATGGCGATAGTGTTGTCGGAAGCTACAAGATATAAAATGTAATCTCGATAGTAATTCGGTGGTTGGATCACAGGGGCATGCGTGATGGCATGTTTCAAACTTTCGAAATATTGTTGAGCTTGATCAGCCCAGATGAACGGGAGGTCTTTTTTCATCAGTCTCATATAACCCTGCATATTTTGCATGAAATTACAGACAAAACGCCTTAAATAAGTCGCACGTTCTTGCAGAATCTGAAGTTCCGTAATGTTGGTTGGAGGTGGAAGAGCGACGATAGCTTCCACCTTCAAGGGATCAATGCGGATCCCATCTTTCAAGACGATGAAACCTAAGAGGCGTCCAGATTCGACACAAAAGATACACTTATGAGGATTCAAACAGATATTATACCATCTGCATCTGAGGAAAACGACCGTCAGATGATCTAAGTGGAACTCACGCTACTTCGAGTGGGCAGGGAGGTCATCCAAGTAAGGTTCCACAAAGTCCTTCACATCGTGGAAAGCGTACGACATGGCCCACTGGAATGTGGCACTAGCTTTTTTAAGACCAAACAAAAGTTTATGATACGCAAACGTTCCCCAAGGGCAGATGAATGCAATCTTGTGTTGGTCGGCGGGGTGGATCTCAATTTGGTTGTATTCAGAAAAGCCATCAATGAATGAAAAAATGACACTTCCAGCACAATTGTCGATAATCTGGTCAATAAAGGGAGTCGGGTAGTTGTCTTTGGGACAAGCTTTGTTGAGATCCCGATAGTTGACACAGACACGAATGGTACCTTTTTTTTTAGTAACATGGAAAAAGTTTGAGACCCATTATGTCAATGGGACATGATAGATGAATCCAGCCTTCAAGAGTTTTTCAATCTCTACCTTGATTGCCGCAGTCTTCCGAGGGTGTACTGGTCGCAGCTTTTCGCAGACAGGTTTGATGTCAGGATAGGTTTTAATCTCATGCAAAAAAATGGAGGGGTCTATCCCAGGAATCTCCTCATAGGTCCAAGCGAAAATGTCTCGAAATCGCTTGAATAAGGCCGTATAAGCAATGACTTCTTCAAGGAACACTTTTGGCCTAAATGAATGTGTTCCACTACACCAGGGGTAACCGAAATGTCTATCGAGATGGTGGGTTCAATGTTTGTGAGGTTGCCTTCGGAGACTGTTTGACATGTAAGTATTGTGGACTGAGACCCAGAGTAGATATCCGATGTCATGATGGTGTGAATGTTGTTCCCCACAGTATCTGGTACGGGAAAAGAAGACGAACGATGATGGAGGTCTTCCCACGGAGGATCATCTACGCTCATGATTTCCATAATGGACTCGTCAGAATGAAAAGTCTGTAGCAGAGGATCGGACAATGTCCATTGTAGAGAACAAAAAACGGAGGCCATAGCTAAGTGGTCCTCAAGCGCTGATTGGATAGCCTCATACATGAGTTCAACGGGTGATAGAGGCATAGTGTCTCCAATCAGGTGTGTCGTGGCTTCATCAAGTACAAGCCATGAATCAGTGGAGCTAGGGGTAGATGAAATCTACGAGGAGATCATGTTCACCGTGGAAACATGGTTTGGGGGATCCGAAGTAGGAAAGATGCTCGTAAGGGATGAATCCTTAAGGAGGCCAACCCCCACACTCTCATACTTCTGCGAATATTTTCCAATCGAAGGAATGTTATCGCCTGGGTGGGAAGTGGTGTTAGGTGTGCAGAAGTCCAGTTGGTCGACTGTGACAATTCGACCTTGATGGGGGAATTGTACTATGCGGAAGACAGATGATGCGACCGTAGTCATGGTGTAAAACCAATTACAACCAAACAGAATGTTATAATCCAACGGGGTAATGACTACCTCCACGTTAATAGTTGTGGTCTTTCCCCCTAGCTCGACTGGTAAATTTTGTAATAGTCCATGAGGTTGAAAGCCACATCCGTTGAAGGCTCTCAAAGTGGTAGGAGAACATTTCAACTTGGGAGAGCCAACGGCTCTCCAACATGCGATACACATGACTAATGTAGAGGCTTCTTCATCCAAAATGGTACGATGGATTATCTTCCCAGCAATGTTTGTGGCAACTTGAAATGCCATTTGATGGGAGAGCCTCAATTTGAAGTATTGCAGCCGGAACATAATGGTCTTTGATGAATCCAGGTCAACTACACCGATGGTAGCGAAGAGAGTCTTGCGCTGATTCAGACAGTTTTGCAAGAACTCAAGCGTCGACATAGCACAAGGAGCTTGTGCTAGGTCCTCTACAATGTTGTAGTTTTGAGTAGCCCGAGCATTAGGATTTAAAACTGATTTTCTAATTGTGCTCTTGGGTGGAAACAACACTAACTCGAGAGAAGGCTTCTCTATGGTGAGAGGAGTAGCTGGTACAGTGACGTCGGGCATCGAAGTGGAAGCATTTTCAATATTACTTCCAATAGGTTCTTTGGCTGGAACAGAGTCATACGAACGATAATGGGTGTTCAAGTTGATAGTCTCATTATGTACCATGAGAACATGTGTGGTGGTGGATGCTTCTCCTTGGGAAGAAGAAGTGTGAGCAATTGACTGTTGATTTTGAGCAGGGAAGGGATCGTTGATAATTGCAGGTGTGGGTTTTCCCTTAAGAAACTTTTGAACTTCATCTCTATGGAGGCACTCTTTGGAAAGGTGATCATCACCACACAGTAGGAAAGGATACTTAAACTTCCTTTTCTGTTTGGTATCATCAGGGGTGCTCTTTTGTTCCTGCTGGGTGGAATATTTCTTAGGTTTCCCCTTATTCTTCTTCTTACCACCAAAATTTTGAGGTGAAGTTGATGAAACAAAATTCACTTCTTCGGTGACAGCAGGAGTGGATGATTTGGTGGTGTTGTGACCATCCTATGTTGGTGACGAGGAAGAATCCCGGGGGTTCGATGAACCAACAGTTTGAGCGGAAGGATGGGTGTGAAGGGATCCAATGATGCCATCAGCTTGAGGTCCCTTGGGTGGTTTCGTGGGGTCATAAGTGTTGCGGGGCTCGTCGGGAAAAATATCAAACAACATGCCAGATTGAGCGTAGACTAAGTTTAGTAAGTGGGCACATGCCATGGCCTATTCCTCAGTGAAACACCTCCCATGGAAACATCTCGTGCTATGGTTGGTATGAGAGACTTTGTAAACCAATCCACTAGGAGCTGATTTGGAATAGGAGCCTTAATGAGACGTTGTCTCCTCCACCACTCATGTATATGATCTGAGATATGAGTGGGGGTATTTTGACGGAGCGAGCTTAAAAGATGTATACCAGTTTCATACCATATAGGCAGCTGGAAATGAGTCAAAAAGTTCATAGCAATAGAACAAAAATCATGAAAAGAATGAGGTGGTAGTTCGATATACCACTTGGCAACCGAACTAGTGAGAGTGTGAGTCTCTCAATGGATGTGTTAGAGATCTCTCCAAGGTGATTTCACCAGCATGTAGATAGTATAGACTTCTCCCCTTTGGAGAGGGGTAGAGCTTCACTTATATAGGGCTAAGTGGATAGGATATGGATATGGTAGGTTGAGATATGCTGGGAGAGAGATAGGGGATCCTTCCAAGAGATTAGGAATTTCCTCTTCCAGTCCCTCATTATAGCATGGAATTTCCTCTTCCACATCATAGCTGATCCAATTTCATGGCCTCTTTATTGAGCACACAAGGAATCATTAGCTATGATTTTCTCACCAACAACAATTCAATACATATACTCATGTATGACATTCCTACTTACTACTTTGCAAGCACGCAATTCTTATGTTATAAACATAAATAGTTTAAGGTGAGAAATTTCCCTCTTTATCAACATTGTCTTATTGCTCCAATTACTTTTAGAAATTATGGCCAAGTTCAACTTGACCTTTCTTAACTTCCCTGCACTTATCAGCACTGCAATTGATTCAATATCAACTCCATAAGGAATCTTTTTAAGGTCCATTTAATGCCCTTGCGCCTCATTCAGTTATGATACCTTCTCTTCCTTTCTCATGGAAATATTTGCCACAATGTTCAACCATACAATTGATTCACACATAGGAAGGCCTCATTCCCCAATTAGAAGCCTTTGTATGGCCACCATTTCACCATCAGGAGCCACATGCCAATTCCACATACTGGGATGTCTTATTCCTGTGAGTGACAATCTTATGGGAAAATGGAGTTTACTTAACCATTCTCATTATTCACTCAATGATGTTTCATCCATGGCAAGAACCAAATATTTTGATATCAATGTTTCCATAATAACATAGATCTCCAACAACCAGTGAAGTTTGATTCTTAAAGTTATTGCATAAAAACAACTTTTCATATTAATAGAAAATGGCGGCAGCACACTTAAAGGAATCGTGGCATAGGGTTTAGCACAAATTGATTGATTCCTAGATTAGACCTGGAAATGATGTCATGTGAAATGCAACAAAATCTGTCTAGACTCTAAATTTAGGAATTGCAATTTTTGAAATGCTTGTGTGCAAATTGTAACGGGTAACCAAAATACAGAGTGGAAATTCCTGCAAATCACAAATGGAATTGATAGTCTCACCAATGTATTTATTCTTGTTTTTTAACCATGGAAAGAGAAAACAACTAAAGTTTTTTTCACAAAGATGTCCTGTGTGAAAATCTAGAATACTCTAAATGCATCTGAACTGGGGATCTTCTACCTTCACAAATAAACAACATGGCAAGCTACACACCACACCAACTTCTGAGTTTTACTACTAGAATAACCCATATGTATGATCAAACCAAATAATCAAACTCCATGGATGGAAGGAATATTGGATCCAAAGAACATATAGTGTCACTACAATTAACTGGGAGGAGGGGTGTTGCACTTTCCACAAATCAGACGAAGGGAATTGAAACCATGAAACCAACAAGCACATTGTTATTTTGTTCATCAAATTTTCTTCAAATAATATTTCTATAAGAAGTAGAATGCTAGACCAATGTTTCACATCCTCAATGCACAAGAAGAAAATTGCATCCACTTCCACTAGTACAAAATGAGAGATAAATGACAAAAAAAACAACCAAAATCTGCATATAAATGACCACTTTTGATTTGGTGACCATTGGTGGCAAATTAGCGTTCATTGATCACGTGACCAAAAATGTGGTCATATTTAACTTGGTCATTTATAGCTTATCTTGTGGTAATATATTTGGTCCTTAATTTGGCCACATATATGGTCATTAATTGTCATAATTAATGACCAAATATGCGACCAAATATATGACCATAAGATAAGCTATAAACGACCAAACTAAATACGACCATATTTTTTGTCGCGTGATCAATGACCACTAATTTTCCTCCAATGATTGTTTATATGTGGATTTTGATCGTATTTTGGGTCATTTATCTCCATTTTGTAGTGGTCACTTATATCTTTTTAATGGTTTCAGAATATATAAAGGGAACAGAGGAATCGAACCACCAGCCTCCTACCTATAAGGCAGGTGCTCTTCCATTGAGATGGTACCCTTAAATAGAATATATTATATAATTTTACCTCAGTGATCTAAGACACAAGAAAACCAAAGTTAAAAAAAAAGAAACAAGAAAAAAACATACATAAAAAAAAGAAAAATACTATGCATTGGAGTAGGAAAAATGTTAACCCAATATAAAATTGAAGAAAATACAAGTAACTCTTCAAATGGAATAACATATCCACCTAAACAGACAACACATATTGTTGAGACTAGTCTTTACCTTGATTGAATTATTAGTTGCACAACTCATGAGGATAGGATCATTTACAAAAAAATGAAGAGAACATATTGAAGAATCATGGGCATCTTTCATTATAGACTATAGCCTTTTATTTTCAAGGTTCCTTATACTTATCACCCCAAAAGAACCTCCAACTACTAAAAGAGGTTGTTGATCTATATAAGAGAGGGATAAAAAGTTAATCATAACATATAAAAATACTTAGTTAGGGGATAACTTAAAACAACTTAATATATCACATTTCAAAATCAAACATAACACATAATAAAAAGGACTCATGAGAAACAAAAGGGCCACAAAACTATGTTCAAACTTAAGCTACAAAGAATGTCATGGCATTTGTTGGGTGGGGCCCAAGTTGGAATATTTTGCACAAGTACTAAAAAGTGTGCATTGCACGCGGCAACAGGCTACAGGTAGTTTTGAGGAATTGCGCATGTTGCGCGATAGCAATGGCCAAGGCACAGTCATGCATTAGGACGATGCGCATCATAGCGCATGAGCTATTTTTGGTTCATAAAATGGGTAAAGGTCAGGCGAGGATATGACCTATTTTGGGTAAGGAACAGGTGGAAGGAAAAGGAAAGCGACCTGTTCGAACGAGTGGCGGCAAGCAGTTGAGAAGCTATGCCACTACGCCGATGGCAATAGGAAAGCAGGAGGAGTGGAAAGGGATAGGCCATGATGCAGTTGTAACCGTTTTGAGGACTGCGGCTGTCAGAAGAGCATGTGAGCCACGAGTGGCCTAGCTGGAGTAGGAGGAGCAAGCTGTCGACGGTGATAGCTAGGGTGGCAGTTAGCCACGCCAGTTTTGGAAACCTTAGGGTTTCGGCCTAATGATTGTAAAGACATGACCCTTGGGTGTGATCTATAAATAAGGGCACATTGTATGGGAAAGGGTTAGAGAGATCTCTTGTAGAGCTAGCTATTGTTGAGTATTGTAGCATCTTTTGAGTTGTGAAGATATTGTAAAGGCTCTACAGCTGAGTGCACAGAGACCTAATTTTGAGAGAGAAGAGTCTATAGCTGAGTGCGTAGACTAAGAATGGTTGTACCCTTCCCATAAAGAGCAATATTAAAAACTATTCTTGTGGATGTAGCCTCCATTCGGGGGGTGAACCACGTTAAATTCTATGTTATGTGATTATTTTGTGTTTATGATTGTTCATTTGCTTGGTATGAATGTCTAATGTTGCAGTTTTCTATTATGTGATTGCTTTTATATGTATTCACCACAGAGAATGGGAATAATATGTTAAGTAATACATGCATGGAGGAATGTTAAGTATTCAACACTTACGAGTCTGGGAATGTATGAATCTGCCAATTAGTCACATAGTTGAACATTGAATTTAAGCGTAGCGTTGGAGCATGCAATAATGTATGTTTATTCAATCACCTGCAACTTAATGATAAGAACCTGAACGAGTTGAAGGGATAAAGAATGCCAAGTAGGATTGGTTAGAATTAATCATATTGGAAGAGACGCGTGGTCTAGCTAACACACTGGACCGTTGAGATTCGCTGCAAAGTAAGCTGTTGATAGCTTATTGTCATGATGCAAGAAGTATCCCGTACTGCGCAGTCATTGGAGGCGCTAGTGCGCAAGCACCTCTACTTGCCAAAGTATCCGACATTGAACAGGGGTTTCGCGCAGTTGTCTATCCATAGCAGTCCGCAAGGCATTGCGTTGCTTATCAGTCGTTCCACCCTCGCATCACCCAGTTGTGGAAACTTTATTCCGCAACCACCCCCTTAGCTTCGCCTCGTGTGAGACCTCAAGCTGCGAGCAGCCTGTTGCCGAAAGGGCCGGTGAATAGGGGTTTTGTTGGTTCCTTAAACCGCGAAGTACCTGGGTCTATGTTGAAAACCTCCGGAAGGTTATAAACAACCAATAAATGGTTCTGTTGCCCAGCTAAGACCACTGATGCGATAGTGTGGTTGGAAAGTAATGTATGAAGAAGAATACCAGTTCCCGTTGGGTTCAGACAATTGGCATCTTGAAAAGAAAGAGATTTGGGATTGGTGTGACAAAATTGAAAGAGATTTTGCAAAGAAAGAGAATAGACATCCGTGTCTCACCGACGTACAGTGGTTAAATAGATACTTGTGGAGAGAGATTCATGAGATTTTATGGGCTTCATTTGGAAACGAGGTACACGAGTGGATCTCGCGACTCGCAGAAAAGAAAACCTGTTTTCAAGGAGGAGTACCTACAGAGTGGACTCCAGAGCTCACAGCATAGCTCAAAGAAATAGACAGCCCACTGACGCAAGCAGTCGACTTCTGGTTTGATAGAATACTTGAAGTATTTGTAACGGAATTTGCTATCGACACGTTGAAGTCCTACAGTCAAGCCGAAGCATACATTTTCGAAGGATTCAGAGGTAAGTTCCTGAACAACCTCAGTCTATACATTAAAATGATTTTATCTGAAAAAGGCATTTTAAGAATGCAGTAATATTTTTGCATCTATCATGGTCAATAGCATATATAGTGATTTTGACGAAGAGACACATAACCTGAGAAGTGGAAAGAGATATAAGTTTAATAAAGAAAAGAATCTGGGAGGACCTGGACTCTGCGTGAATACTGAACTCCCGTGTGACCTTAATAATTAGACCGCACCATCATCAGCCACCATCCATCCTATTACATTGCAGAACCCGCCGGTTGCAGATACCGTACCACCCTATATCAGAACCCACCCGCTATGAACGTCGCGTAGCCCACCCCACAGAATATTAATACTGGAAGCACCGCAGACGCGGGTGTGCAGGTAAATACGACTTAAACCAGTCTAGTCCAGAACACTCAGTCTTAGAATAGTCCATAGAGTGGTATCCCTAGCACTATTCCGAACACCCCCTTTACCTTTTCTGCTCAGAACCCTCCCCAGAATCAGAACACCAATACACCTCCAGGAAGGAGAATGATAGATAATGACATAAAACTGCCGATATTCAAAGGAACGGGTCTGGAAGACCCTGATCAGCATTGGTTTCTATGTGAAGCCGTATGGAGTGTAAAGCAAATTCATGATGATGCTATCAAGAGAGCGCAGCTCGTCACTACTTTCAGGGACAGAGCCCTTCATTAGTTTATGAAATATTATCAAGCACAACCAAGAACCTTAGCAAAAATAAATGATGCGATGGTAGCAGAGTTTAAGAAACCAAAATTCGAATCCCAATGTATCACAGAGCTGAAAGAGATTAAGCAGAAACCTAATGAAATGGTCTGGGAATTTGACCAGAAGTTTAAAACACTCCTAGACCAAGTAACATTTGTGATAGCTTTGCAACAACATAAAGAATGGTTCATTGATGAGCTACTACCCCACATTAGACAACCATTGATGTAGAAGAAGGTTGCATTGCAGGTAGAGGCCTTAGAGATCGCGATGAAGCTAGAGGCTTCGCCGATCAACGAGACTAGTTCTGGGATGTCACTGATCCAGAACTAGTTGACCATGTTGACACTAGAACTGCAAAGCATGAAGAATGGAAAGGAACAAAGATATGAAGCAAGGCACGACGTTTGGTGTACAAGTTGTAAGGGAGAAGGCCACACCAGAGAACATTGCCTTTTATTTCAAGACTATCTTAACAACGGTGCACCCAACCCGATTAATCAGAACCAGGCACAATGCTATGAAATCTGCAGAAGCAGAGGACACTAACCAGAAGACTGTTATCTTATACAGAAATATGTAAAACACCTAAGAGCTTGTATTGTAATTTTTGTAAATTAGTTGGACATGATGAATCCAATTGTCGTGCATATGAACTGATGAATGAAAGAAAGCGCGATATGGAAGCGATGCGAGGTGCTGGAATATACCGCATCCAAGAAGACAACTAGCCGAAACAAGAGAATCCGCAGTATGACCAGGGCGATATAGAGGCCGTGGTGGTGGATATCATAAAAGAGGAAGAGGCCCGGTGCAAGGAAGAGGCCATGGTCAGGTAATTTGCTATAATTGTGGCCAACCAGGTCACGTTTCTAGGGATTGTACCAACCCATGCACTACGTGCAATTATTGTAAATATTTTGAGCATGTTATTGAAGATTGCCCTGTACTAGAGGTCCAGATGGAGAAACGTAGAAGGATAGACCCACCGACTCCAAACATTTAGTGGATTGCAGCAGAGAGGAGACCCGAAGATCCAAGCATCAATGTAGTAACGCACAACGATGCTGTGACAGGGCACGATTGAGGAGCAGAAACTTCAACTTCTGGATATTTTGGAACTAAGCAAACACCCCTTGAGACACAATGGATAAGAAAAGCTATTGAGAAAACACTTGCTTTCGACCTAGAGAAGAACAAAGGAGCATTTACAGAAGCACGGGATATCCTTAGGGAATCAGCACCAAGGTCACTGAG
This sequence comes from Larix kaempferi, assembly GCA_027924585.1. Lineage (NCBI taxonomy): Eukaryota > Viridiplantae > Streptophyta > Pinopsida > Pinales > Pinaceae > Larix > Larix kaempferi. Next base: position 17,672,035 of record BSBM01000442.1, read on the forward strand.
GATCCCGCTGCGCAGTCAAATGCCATCTGTGGAAGACATACTAGCTTCTTATGACAACACAAGCACCACAACAGAGACATGCACCTATGTTGCGTAGTTCCTTAGAAGCTGCATGAAATTGTTAAAGAACCCAGATGCTATAATTGAACTGCAGAAGGTTATAGATCAGTACAAACTGAGCAGTGGAGAAGACACTACTGATAGCACAGTTCATAATATCAAGAAACATAAGAGAATAGGCAGAGAAATGAGACTCAATGCACAGATAGGAGATTACGAAATGGATGAAATCATTCTTGATCTGGGATCAGAGGTCAATGTCTTGACTAAGCAGACATGGCAGCAGATGGCGCGACCAAAGCTATCATGGTCACCTATCCAATTGTGAATGGCCAATCAGGAAAAAGTCATACCATTTGGACGGTTGGCCAATGTGGCTGTTGACATTGATGGAGTACAGAGTTGCGCCAATTTTGAGGTTGTTGAGATTGTGTATGATAGTCGGCCTTTCCATGCATTATTGGGGTTTGAATGGGCTATTGATAACCTCGCAATCATAAATATGAAGACCAGGAAGATGATCTTTGAAGGAAAACATCTCAGGGTGATTGCACCACTGGACCCTATGGATGGAGACAAATACAGTGAGCCGATTCAAGCAGAATCCCAAGCTCAGGATTTGGACCGGTTGTACAAGCTGACCACGAACTAGGAATATTACGTCAACCCTACTGCAGATGGTACACTCAGCTAGAGATGCGACAGCTCTTGCATTTCAAACTCGGATGTAGGTTTGGAGAATTGGCAAAGCCGCATGCATGAAGTATCTGCAAGGAGATGCACGCAGGTCACAAAGTCGATACGATGGATTGGAAAGCAAGTAATCCCAATCCCCACATATGATGGTTCATCTAACATTTATTCTTTCATCCAATATTATACTGCAGCAATTGCATATGAACACCACGTACAAGCATTAGATGTAGCATTACGCGAGACACCTGCCAGATGGTAGGCTGCGCACAAGTAGACATTGACTACATGGGACCAATGCAGAATTAAGATGCAAATCAGATTCGCTGAGAAGGTTACATTACCTTTTGCAAAATATAATGGATAGGCAGATCCAAGGGATCACGTGGAAACTTGTTCACTATCTTGGGTGGAAAGACCAAAAATAGAATGGGTGCATTTGTTTGTGCATACACTGGAAGAACCGATTCCAAAGAAATGGTACCTAGACCTCGAACTATGCAGGAGCATAATAGATTGGTCTACCCTGACCGTGAGCTTCCAGACAAATTTCAGTTTCGAAGATGAACATCCGAGCATCAATGATGCATTGTAGCTTCTTCAGAAAAAATATTCGGACCAGACTGTGCTGATGGAAATATGACCCTAGAAGAATTCTTTGGCACAGAGAGCATACCTGTGCATCTACACCCGGAATGGGAGGAGCAATTAGAGCCTGCTCTTGATTGTTATAACCTCACTCATGAATCTGCAGCTCAGGAAGACAATGATGAGGACGACCCGCGAAACATAAAGATACCTGAATCAAAGGGCATGCGTGAGGTAGGACCTCCACTAGAAATCCTAGATATGAGCAGACTCGTAAAGACAAGAAAAGTGAACATTGGCACAAGTGAAGAGCCAAAGTTCGCAGCTATTGGAGAATATTGGGATGAAGACACAGTCGAGGAGGTCGTGGGCATACTACAGGAGTATCATGAACTATTCCCAACTAAATTCACAGAGATGAAAGGTATACTGGGAGACTTAGGAGTGATGAGAATTCCTCTTAAGCCTCACGTGAAGCCTATAAAGCAAAGACCGTATAGATTGAATCTGCACTATAAAGAATGAGTTAAGGCAGAACTCGATAAGATGCTTGATGCGGGGATCAATGAGCCAATTGAAGAATCTGAATGGATAAGCCCGATGGTTATCCAGGATAAGAAAACAAAGGGCGAGATTAGGATCTGTGTGGATCTCAGAAAACTGAACGACGCTTCAATGCATGACCCATTTCCTACACCTTTTACAGATGAAGTGCTAGATAATGTTGGAGGGAATGAGGCATATTCTTTTACTGATGGATTCTCTGGTTACCATCATATTAGGATTGATTGCGCAGATAGGCACAAGATGACTTTTGCTATAGAATGGGGGTCGTTCCAATACACAGTGATTCCTTTCGGTTTGAAAAATGCACCCACCATATTTTCTAGAGTGGTCGTTGCAGCATTTAAGGATTTTATACATAAATTTTTAGAGGTTTACTTTGATGATTGGACCATTTTCGGTTTATTGAAGAACCATGCCGTGAACCTCAGGATGATGCTGGAAAAGTGCAGACAACATCAAATTTCATTGAACTTGAAGAAGTGTGTTTTCTATGTTACCTATGGAATCTTGTTGGGACACATTGTGTGCAAACAGGGCTTGGTGGTTGACCCTGCGAAGATCGCAGTTATTGTAAACTTACCAACACCAAATTTAGTCAAGCAGTTGCGCACCACATTGGGACATACTGGATATTACAAGAAATTCATAAAAGGGTATGCGCAGATAACTGCAGCTATGGAGAAACTGCTAAAGAAAGATGCACCATTCATTTGGAATGAGGACTGTGAGAAAGGATTGACACATTAAAAGAGAATATGGTCACTGCGTTGATCCTAGTTTTTTCGGATTGGGAGAAGCCATTTGATTTCCATGTTGATGCTTCATGTATCGCATTGGGCGTTGTTCTTGCTCAGCTAGGAGAGGTAGGTATTGATCATCCCATTTCCTTTTCCAGTAGAAATTTATCATCCGCTGAGAAGAACTATACCACCATTGAAAGAGAAGGACTCGCAATGGTATATGCACTACAGAAGTTCAGGCACTACATGCTTGGTGCACACTTCTCCATGTTCACTGACCATTCTGCCTTGAAATACCTGGTCAATAAGCTAGTGTTAGGGGGGCGCATATGCAGATGGTTACTACTATTTCAGGAGTATGACTTTGAAATTGTGGTTAAGCCAGGAAGGTTGAATTTGGGACTTGATCATCTATCAAGGATTGAGTCAGGAGAAGAATCGACGAATCTGGAAGACAATCTGCTTGATGCACAGTTGTTCGCTATACAAGTTGCAGATGATTATTATAAAGACATCATTGACTTTCTGACCACTAGGTTCGCACCCACAAAGTTCACTACACATCAGAAGAAGCAGTTGGTAGTGCGCGCAACAAGCTTCACTATAATTGTAGGTCAGCTATACAAACTAGGACCGGATGAAGTACTGCGTCGATGTGTGCTAGAAAATGAGAAACCATTCATACTAGTTGATGCGCACTCAAGAGTCGTAGGAGGCCATTATGCAGGGAGAGCTATCGTGCAGAAGATATTGCGCACAGGGCTATGGTGGCCTACAATTCATAGAGATTCGAAGGAACATTGCTAGAATTGCGATGTTTGTCAAAGAACAGGGAAGCCATCACGCAGAGATGAAATGCCATTAAATCCACAGCTAACATTGCAGGCCTTTGAGAAGTGGGCCATTGATTTTGTGGGTCCTATTAACCCACTAAGTAAAATAACTGGTGCGAGGTATATCATTACTGCTACCAATTACCTCACTAGATGGGCAGAAGCAAAGCCAGTTAAAGACTGTAGCGCAGCTACAGCCGTGGACTTTATATACAAAAATATCATTACAAGGTTTGGATGCTCGAAGATATTGATGAGTGATCAAGGCACTCATTTTCTGAATAAGACCGTTGAGGCTTTGACTGAATATTTCCACGTTCATCATCAGCACAAGACACCTTATCATCCACAGGCAGATGGAACTATTGAATCATTTAACAAAGTGTTGGAGAATGCACTAACCATGATATGCAATGTCAATCGGGATGATTGGGACCTATGCATTCCATCTGTACTATGGGCATACAGGACTACCTGTAAGAAACTGACTGGCCATACAACTTTCAGGCTGACCTATGGGAAAGAAGCAATAATGCTGATGGAGTACATTGTTCCCAACTTGAGAATAACAACATTTATAGGCATGGCAGATTGCACAGCACTCGAAGAAAGGCTCCTACACTTGGTTGGGATAGAGGAAGATCGCTTCGTCGTAGGATTCTACCAACAAGTACAGAAAGAGCGAGAAAAAGCATGGCATGATCGCCACATCAAGAACAAGCGCTTTCAGGTAGGTGATCTAGTTCTCATGTATGATAGCAAATTCATGAAATTTCCTAGAAAGTTTAAGATGCATTGGCTTGGCCCATATACTATAATGCATGTTACTAACAGTGGCGCAGTCCAGTTAGCTACATTGACCGGAGATACCTTGCTAAGTTTGATAAATGGTAGCAGACTAAATCTTTACTGCAATAGTATGGCTGCGCAGAGTTCTGTATGATTCAGGGAAGTGTACCGCGCAACACTGCTGAAGTTGCGTGCGCAAAAAAAAAGGAAAAAAAAAGAAAAGGAGAGAAGCTACGCAGAACAAGTCTAGATACAGATCGCACAAAGAAGGCAGAATGATAGTCACATAGAAGATGACACGAAGTGTGCATCCCGACCGAAACATCCTATTAGATTGCTAGCACATTATGACAGAAACCGTTACCACGACATCTGTCGGCCAGTTAGTGGGCCATTAACCAAATTGGTGGCACGTAGGCAATTTAAAATTTAAGGGCGGATGTGACATTTTGGTACCCATTAAAGACCGACGTGACCAGTTAGCATCGAAATCTGGATGGCAGGCTGAGCCATTAACATTGATTTGACAGAGTTGACAAGCTGGCTTGCCAAGCAACCTTTTGGCATTTAAGGAAACATCATTGGCATGATGAGAAGGATCGACGGATAGGGCATAGATGATATGCATGAAATGGTAATGAATATGGAATTTAGTGCCTCAACAACTGCAGAAGGCCACGTTGTAGACTAGCAATGGCTAGAAATAGACCTCACTCGGCCACTTAACCATTTTCACGAAGCATTTGAACTATTTGAGAATCAAGTGAGCAGAGCATTGTATGAGTGAACCGGTTGAGTTGGCAGATATCTACTGGTTATTTGAGCAAGTAGGGATTCCAGCAGCAATGATGGCGACAAAGGAAGGTGCATCTAGAAGTTCAGCATGCCAGGCTACAGGAGGAAGCAAGGGCAAAGAGATAGCTTCAGAGCAGGGGGGGTCCAAAGTACCATTGCAACAGTCAGCTTCCGCTCAGAACTTACCCATTTATCCAGTTCCCGAATACATCCCTCCACGGAAGCTCGACGCCCCACTAGTCCACATCGAAAATAATTTCAAGTATGAAATCTCAATGCCCACTATCTCTACCAGGGTGAAAATTGAGGAAAATCTGATGGGTAGCGTACCAGGTTGCAAGCTGGACAACCTGGACTTACTTGAAAATACGCTGGTAACACCGAAGACTTACCCATAGTTTAGACCAGACGCATATATCAAATGCATGAAGGAAACAAAGACCGGCGCCGACAGGCTAGAACTTCAAGAATGGTTAAGGCCCATCCGACCATCAGGCCTGTTAAATTTATTGCAAATGTCGCACTTTACTAAGAGCCCCAAGTTTTCCGCGGTAGTGCACACGCTACTCACTTGCGTACATGAAGGTTTGTTATGGCTAGATACCCACATTGATATGATCCATCACATTACAAGCCTAAACAAAAGAGGCAAGGACCCTGCTGATCTCCTCATAAAGAGGGTGCAGGATAGAAATCTGAGCGTCGAAGTCGCTAAAGAATTTGGTGTATTGTGGAAGGGACGTGGGTTCCCAATGGTCGACATCAATGACCACACAACAAAGTTTACGACCTAGTTGCTTGCAGGAAATCTTTTGCGCAAGTGTATACCACCTGAGGTACCGGTGGTCGCAATCAAGGCAGCATCTAACATATTGCACGGAAAGCATTATAATTGGTGCGAGTTCCTACTGAATGAGATTCTGGTAGATATTCAAGAAACACAGGATAATGGAACACCATTCCATTTCAGCTGGCTACTAGTGCTCATAGCCTTTATAGGCTGGAAAGAGCCCGACGCATATCAAGGAGCTCCAACCTTGATAGGATAGGGACGCGGAACATGTTTTACCAACTTATGGGAAAGCTCAAAGGCTTCAAGGCAACGACATACCGCCGAAGTCTTTTATGTCTATTATCACCAGTTGCGTGAGGCGATTATGGCAACGCCGCACATTTCCCAACCACTGACCGACAAGTATACATGCATCATGAGGTTTAGCGTGAGAAGGCACCAGTCGCACATTCAGCCAAGGGCTGATGCACATGAAGGATTATGGTATCCAGGGTTTTACGGACTCAATGAGGACACCATCGAGGCCATGATGGAATGATGGGATTCCGACTGGAAAGTTCCCTCTTCGCGAGATGATGCGTCTGATTATGAACAGAACATCCCACTCGTCTTGACGACCAAGATCGACATAAAAAGATCTGATGCAGAAGATACTGAATAGGATAGTGAAGACATAGCAGCAAAGAAGGAAAAGAAGGGTGGGCTACCTACAAGCACACCCATTGAGGAAGAAAAGGACGACACGCAGAGTCAACATACAGGAACATCAGCGGGAAAAAGAAAGGCCACTGAAGGCCCCTCGCACTCACAAAGCTGACTCACAAAGAGGAAGGCTGAAAAACCCAAGCTCAGGCCACAACTACATCCAGATGATTGCGAGATCATCGCAACAAAAGTGCAGGAAGTATGGGAAGAGACTTGCCCTGAAAAAGAAGCCAAGCAAGAACAACTACAGCTGACCATAATCCAAGCTATGGAGGAGGTCAAGAAATGGTATCCCATATGGGGTTGGGGTAGCCAGGTTCAGGTTCTAACGGGAAGTCAGGGGAACCAATTACGCAAAGAAGACCACCAATTGCTGGAAGTAAGTATCCGCGCATCTTGAACCTAGAACTGGGCTACCTCATTTATCCAAATGAAGCGATTAAGGAGGCAGTAAAGATTGGTCGCCTTGACCTGAATATTGGGGCTCTACCCCTAGAGGACCTGAATGAGTTGCACATTAGGGTTGCAGAATAAATTCATGAGAGAGGCCTAGCCTCATAGGATCAGCGTGCACAGTTAATTGAAGATATCAATCAGTTAAGGTAGGAATCAGATAACAACAAGTAAGAGTTGAGCGCAGCCAGGGAAAAAGGTCGAAAGCTGAAGGAGACCGTTTTAGCAGTGTGCACAAAAATAGAAGAATGCGAAGAAGAGGATGATGGACACAATAAAGAAAATTGGGGCCAAGGTAGAGTCCCTTACCTCCGAGAGAATACAAATGCAGGCCTCTTACAAAGGAAAGATCACAGAGCTAGAAGCTAGGCACCCTGTCATTCCACCGGATCAGTGCCCAGCTCCAGCTAAGGACGTCAAAGAAACCATGGATGGAATTTAGGTGGAAGTGACGAAATGCCAAGACTTTCTTGAACATATAACTATAGCAGTCACTAGGTTGAATGAGGATCCTGCGCTCCAACAGGTAAAAGTAGAACTATAGCAGAAATAGCAACAGGTAGTTGCTGCAAGCGCAGAGCTGAGGAATGCGCCTGCAAGGGAGAAAGTGTAGAAATTTAACGAGGTCAAGGACCTATAGAAAGAGTTGGCGACACTAAGGGAGAAAGAGGCTACTACATTGGACAGGATGCAACCCATTGAACAAGAAGGACTTGAATTGATGCAGCAATTCGATGCAAAGTTCAGAGAATTTCAGGCAGCAGAAGGAACCATGAAAGAACAAGTGGCTAGGGAGAAGGTCTCGCAAGAAACTCTGGAGACGCTTCAAGGTTTCAAAAAAAAAACCAAGGAGATAGTTGTAGAGCTAGCAGAAACTCTGCAAAAATTTACATCAAAACTCACTACAGCAGAGGCCGTGGCACTAGAGTCCGCAGGTAGAAGTGGCTCGGGATGAGCCACAGGTGAATGTTAGGGGCCTGTTGGGTGGGGCCCAAGTTGGAATATTTTGCACAAGTACTAAAAAGTGCGCATTGCGTGCGACGACAGGCTAAATGCAATTTTGAGGAATTGTGCATGTCACGCGACGGCAATGGCCAAGGCACGGTCGCATAGTAGGATGATGCGCATCATAGTGCATGAGCTATTTTTGGTTCATAACATGGGTAAAGGTCAAACGAGGATATGACCTATTATGGGTAAGGAAAAGGTGGAGGGAAGAGGAAAGCAACCTGTTCGAATGAGTGGCTGCAAGCAGTTGAGAAGCTAGGCCACTACGCCGATGGCGATAGGAAAATAGGAGTGGAAAGGGACAGGCCATGATGCAATTGTAACCATTTTGAGGACTGCGGCTGTCAGAAGAGCGTGTGAGCCATGAGTGGCCCAGCTGGAGAAGGAGGAGAAGGCTTGTTAAGATCCTAGTGGGCAGCCTTCACTAACATCTCGAGGTTTTGGTGTAATGGTTCGTATCATCTGGTATCAGAGCCTCCACCCAGGTTCAAGTCACAGAGCGGGTGGCAACGTCGGCATTGCAGTGTTCGCCCGAGGCTCGTACGACTCAAAGGGGACACCACCGTACGGGCGCACATCCAGCCCAGAGTCTGGACTGCGGAGCGTGGTGGGATGTTAAGATCCTAGTGGGCAGCCTTCACTAACATCTCGAGGTTTTGGTGTAATGGTTCGTATCAAGGCTGTCGACGGTGACAGCTAGGGTGGCAGTTAGCCACGCTAGTTTTGGAAACCTTAGGGTTTCTCCCTAATGATTGTAAAGACACGACCCTTGGGCGTGATCTATAAATAAGGGAACATTCTATGGGAAAGGGTTATGAGTATTGTAGCATCTTTTGAGTTGTGAAGATATTGTAAAGGCTCTGCAGCTGAGTAAGCAGAGACCTAATTTTGAGAGAGAAGAGTCTGCAGCTGAGTGCGCAAACTAAGAATGGTTGTACCCTTCCCATAAAGAGCAATATTAACAACTGTTCTTGTGGAAATAGCCTCCATCCAGGGGGTGAACCACATTAAATTCTATGTTATGTGATTATTGTGTGTTTATGATTGTTCATTTGCTTGGTATGAATGTTTAATGTTGCAGTTTTCTATTATGTGATTTCTTTTATATGTATTCACTGCAGAGAATGGGAATAATATGTTAAGTAATACATGCATGGAGGAATGTTAAGTATTCAACACTTACGAGTCTGGGAATGTATGAATCTGCCAATTAGTCACATAGTTGAACATTGAATTTAAGCGCAGCGTTGGAGTGCGCAGTAATGTATGTTTATTCAATCACCTGCAACTTAATGATAAGAACTTGAACAAGTTGAAGGGATAAAGAATGCTAAGTAGGATTGGTTAGAATTAATCATCTTGTAAGAGACGCACGGTTTAGCTGACGCGCTGAACCATTGAGATTCACTGTGAAGTAAGTTGTTGATAGCTTATTGTCGTGATGCAAGAAGTATCCCATACGACGCAATCATTGGAGGCGCTAGTGCAGAAGCAACTCTACTTACTGAAGTATCCAACGTGGAACAGGGGTTTTGTGCAGTTGTCTATCTGCAGTAGTCCACAAGGCATTGCGTTGCTTATCAATCGTTCCACCCTTGCATCACTCGGTTGTGGAAACTTGATTCCACAACCACCCCCTTAGCTTTTCCTCGGGTGAGACCTCAGGTTGCACACAGCCTATTGCCGAAAGGGCCGGTGAATAGGGGTTTTGTTGGTTCCTTGAACCGCAAAGTACCTGGGTTTATGTTGAAAACCTCTGGAAGGTTAGAAATAGCCAACAACATTTCCACATTCATACAATTAAAAAAATGTATGATAAAAAGAGAAAGTACCATTTTGTTGAACTTTGGTGGTCATTGATGTCAACTAATGTCAAAGAGGATGTTAACTGATCCAGTTTGAGTCATTGGTGTCAACTAATGTCAAAGTGGATACAACATTCCTACAATAGTTTGAAGAAGTATATGCGCAAGATGGTGACAGACATGGATTCTAGTGTGAAAAAGTATATCTAGAAGTTGCATTCAGTCTGAAGGTGTGTGTCTATGGATACATCATACATATCCAGTTCAAAGAATTTAAAGTGGATACAACAGTCCTACAGGATTTTGAATAAGTATATCGAAGCCACTTTGAAGAAGTCTATGTGAAAGATGGTAACAAACATGGATTGCAGTGTGAAGAAGTATATCTATAATTTGCATCCAGTCTGAAGGTGTGTGTCTATGGATACATCATATAGATCCAGTTCAAATAATCACATAAGAAATGTATCTTATTACCTGTGGTACCAGCATAGAAGTCAAGTCCAACAAGTCATACTCTCTCAAGGTAGAATCCAAAGAATTGGTAGGACAAAGGTACATGTTCACAAGAAATCCAAGGAGTTGGTTAAACAAAGGTACAAGTGTGCAATCATGTTGAAAGATGAATCTAGTATGTGGAAGAATTTCTTAGTAAAAAATCGAGAGTGCACAAGTTGTAAGAAACAAACTATGGTCGGACAGTCCTGAAAGCGCACAAGTCTTGCCGAATCAAAAAATGCTTTCAGTTGTAAAGGGAACACAAGTTCCAAGAAGTCTACAACGGTTGAAGTTAGTCTATGAGCAAATTCCACAAATGAGGATAGAACAAAGGCGCAAGTCCCACAAGTAATGATGCAGAAAGGGTCAAAGTCCCACCAAGAAGAAGTTGGTGAATGCGTAGATTCTACAAAGCTTTAATTCATCAAGTGCACAATACCCACAAGGGATGGTGCAAAAAAGGTCAAAGACTCACCAACTTGAAGAGTAAGGAAGTGCACTTACATCAAAGCAATGGTACATCAAGAGTGCAAGGGTACAACACCAAGGTGTAAAGTCCCACTAATTTGTGGACAATGAAGGCGCAAGACACACAAATGATGACACATCAATAGCGTAGAATATGACATGTGGAAAATGCACAATCCATGAAATATGGAAGAAGGGATGCCACAACCAACTTGTGGACATACAATCCGTCCAAGACATGTATAAATAGATATGCAAGTTGGAGAGGTGAAGTAAGCTTGATGGAGAGAGCATAATAGTTTCAAGTAGAAGTTTCAGTTTGATATTCGGGGCATTAAAGGGATCGAGGAAAAAACATAATGATCTATTGAGGAGCGCACGTGCAATAGAATTAAGTACTGATGGTGCGCAAAATGATGCTATAGATATGTGATGGATGCACAAGTACTGAAAGGAATAAACACTGATGTATGTGCAAGCGCTTAATGTTTTGAATGAAAATATTATTGTCAGCACGTCGATAGTCACAGAAGTTGTAAATATAGAACCACAAATACAGAACCGAAGTATATCAAACGATGCACATATGTCTACTTCATGCATATAAGCAGAATTAAAAGTGTGTGAAGTTGAGAATATCATCTGATGTGAAACGACAGAACAGTAGCAGGATCCAGTGGGTGCGCCATGATGAGGATGATACAAGACAAGTGCATTAAACCAAAAGGATGAATCTATTGATGCACAACATGTCACAGATTGTCTAAAATACTGTGGCACTTATACAGAACAAACCCATTAGTAAGTGCGTAGTTCCATATGTTATTCCAGTGCAGTATCTCAGAGGAGTAGACTATCAATTGAAGGCACAATATCAGTTGGTGGGTGCTTTTGTGCAATAGCAGATTGACAGAGCATATCTTGTCGTAGAATTCAGAATCAAAAAGCACATAGTACATGAAGTAAGACATTAGCAAAAGTACAGAATTGAGAGGAATGAGAAGTCAAGTGATGTATGCAATGAGAAGTCAAGTGATATATGCAACACAGTGACAGTGAATTGTATGCATACGAAGATATCAAAGAACATTACTAATATCAGAATATCAGAAATGTGCGCAAGTCAGAAGTTCAGTAAGTCAAAATTACATTTTGGATATCTCAATGGTAGGACGGGGAAAGGAGAAAGGGGGTTGTAGCCTCCTTCCAGTTGAAGCTAGAGAAACATAGGGAGTCAGAGCTTCATTCAGGTCGGATCCTGTAAAACCAGGGGTTTGGTGCCTCCCTTTAGTTGGTGCTGGTAAATACAGGAAGTTGGTGCTTCCTTGAATGTATTATTTTTCAATATAAAAGAAGCATTCAGTGGTTTTCTCCCAATTAGGTTTCCATGTCAAAATTACCGTGTTATGTGTTCTTTGTCCTAGTGCATGTATGGATGAATGATTTTTTTTTATATTGGACGCATAATTAATCATCAATATTAACTTAAGACTAATCTAGTTAAGAAGGTAAAAAATGTTCATAACTGTGCTAATACTGATTCACCCGCCTCTCAGTATTAAATCGATTCCAACCATTTTTATCATAGTGGGTGTATTTAGTAACAAATTTACATCTCGAAGATAGATCATTGCATGAAAATGGATAAGCAGGAAGGCCTCTCCACCAACAAAGCACCAAGGTTTGACGACGCCAATTATATTTTCTGGAAGGTTCGTATGGAAGCTTATTTGCAATCGTTGGGAGAAAATATTTGGAAATATATTGTCATTGGTTATGATGTCCCAGTAGTTTTGCTAGTTAATCCAACACAAAGGAGAACCTATGAAAGCAATGAAAAATCCAGAAATACTCTACTGTGTGGATTTCCAGGTGATTATTTCGTGAAGGTTATGCACTACGCATCAACCAAGGAGGTTTGGGACAAACTCATAGGTATTTATGAAGGTGATGAAAAGGTAAAGAAAGCAAAGTTGAAAAACTACTCTGGGCACTTTGAATCACTATGAATGAAAGATGAGGAGAACATTACATCTTAATTTTTAAGAGTAGATGAGATAGTCAATGCTATCAAAAGTATTGACGTCACATTGAACGAAGAATGAGTGGTACATAATATATTGAGAACTTTGCCTCAAAGTTTTAATGCAAAAGCGTATGTGTTATAAGATCGAGCTAATCTTGAATACCTAATGAAGGACGGGATTCAAGGGATTCTTATTGCATATGAGATGAGAACTGAGAAGGAGCCTCCTTTTAGAAAGGAAGCCGCTTTTAAATCCACTGGGAAGGATAACATGATCATGACAAAGAATGTTTTGATAAATCAAATGATGAGGAATCACACTTTGTCAAGAAGTTGAAAAGAGGACGAGGTAAGTACAAGAACAAGTTTCCCTTCAAAAATTTTAAATGTGGAGTAGTGGGTCATTATTCCTCTAAATGTCCATTCAAGGAAAGTGGAGATAATGATAGCGACAAGGAATCCAGATCATATGATCGAAAGAATGCATGATCTCAACACAAAGTTGAAAAAAAAAGAAGGATTCCAAAATAGAGGAAGAGTCTGTACACCAAGGAAGGAGGCAATGCATTTGAATAAAGTGACTACGATAAAGAACCCAAGGAAGTACTTTTCATGGATAATGTAGTAGAAGAAAGAAAATATGAAAAGAAGAAGAACATTTCGAAGAATACTTCTATTGCGCAAAGCAAGATAGGTTCACCAGACAAATACTTCTTCAGTGGATCGTTCAAAACACCTCCTAAGCCAATTACAACTCCAAATCCTGCAGCAGAGGTCAATACTGATAGTCAGTCCGATGATGATAAAGACACTACAGTTATTGACTAGGAAGGTGAATTGATTAGCGCCCTGGACGACTTAAGGAAGTAAAATAAGAAGAATAAACTCTTGTAGGAACAATTTTTCGAAGTATGAAGAACATGACAAACCATTTCAGGAATTTGTTGTCGCATAAGTTTATGAAAAGCTAACCAGCTATGAGACACAACTGAGTTGCACACACTACAAGGTCAGAATGCTTTTGGAAGAGAAATAGGCATTGAAAGATATTATGGAAGAATTGGCACAGAACATCAGAATGTTGAAAAGTCAAATTGAAGAGAAGGAAAAAGAGATATCATGTCTAGAATGCAAATTGATTGAAAGAAAGGGAAAGAAACAAGTACCTATTGCAAGCAGTAATCGTATCTGTGCACAATCAGAAAGTTACAACACAAAATCTAAAGATGAAGTACAAAAAAATTTCAAAGACATCACGTCAATGCTAAATAGAATTCTGAAAGATCAAATACCACCAGAAGATAAAACAGGTCCTAGTTATGCAAAGGTACCAAAGAAGGTTTGCGACAAGAAATATTGCCCTAATCATGTTAAGTTCTTTGTGTATGATGATTCCTTCATCTATAACTCTTTTCAATTTCCTAACCAAATAAGAATCAATAAGGCGAAGTGCACCAGATGCAATCATTTTGGTCATATTGCAAAATACTGTCAAACTATGAGATTCTTTGCATGTGATTGTTTTTGACACAATGGCATGTATTGTCGAAGAGAAATGAATTATCAAGATGAATAATTATTGTGCAAAGGTAATTGCATTCAAAAGGACTGTAGTGAAAAATATTTAGTGCAGAATCAAACAGAAGTGTGGACATCAAGAATTGGGTAAGGAAATATCCCCAGAAGTGTGATGAAGATGCAAACAGTCCATGTGCATCTAATGCAACAAGTAATTGTTTCCTCTTTGGCTAGTCTCATATGGAATTTGTGAGACCCTTGAGTTCAACATGATACGGTATTAAGGAATTCAAGGGATATGTTAGTTATGTGTGTAGTTATAAATTGTCTTTCGTGGTATTTATTATGGTTGCATGTAACGTCCCCCTCACCCAATCCGACCATCGAGAGGGGACGTTGGAAAAAACTTGCGCTTTCAAATTTCGCCCCATATCCATAATACGAATTTAAACAAACAAAATGTGTGCAAAAATGCAAATAAACATGCACAACGGAATTAAATTCTATCCACACACATCTAATATGAAAATACAAGCATAAACATTACATGCATCAAATAAAACATTTCATATTCAAATAAATGAGAATACTTATCTTTATCCAACGCAGATCCAAGCAACTCGATGTGCAAGAGAGCTTTTCCACCAAACCATAGGCACTCTTCCCAACATATACTCTTTTTGTTGTTGAGCGGCCACCCCTAAGCTGGGTTATGAGGCCACTAGGGCGAAGTAAACACCTACAAGCTTCTATCTATCAGCCCACAACCCATTCTTGTTTGACAGACAATCCACTCAAGCGGACGCGATCTAGATATCCCTAGCTCAAAGTGATTCTAGAACAAATAGAACAGACTACAAACGACTTTCCTAAATCTACTTAAGGATCAAGTACTAGATGCCTTACCTCAACTTCGCAATCCTTTCTCTTGAATGCTGCTCCACGTCCCACGGTCGTCAGATCTCAGCTGCAAGACCTGTCAAGACACATAAAACAATGCAAATGAGTAAAGAGCATCTATACAATAAGAGATCTAAGTAAACAGTTAAGTAGGTAAACTACTCAATATCATCACACATAAACAATATTGGTGGAAAGCGTTTATATTACTGTAAATCAGGAAAGTACATAGATAAGAATAGACTACAACCAAGGCTTAACGTAGTAGCCCTTCTCCATCCAAGCCAATTTCCATCCTTCCAAGGAAGTATGAGTCTCTCAATGGATGAGTTAGAGATCTCTCCAAGGTGATTTCACCAGCATGTAGACACTATAGACTTCCCCCCTTTGGAGAGGGGTAGAGATTCACTTATATAGGGCTAAGTGGATAGGATATGGATAGGGTAGGTTGAGATATGGTAGGAGAGAGATAGGGGATCCTTCCAAGAGATTAGGAACAGAGTGCCAGCTCCCCAAGAGGTCAGTTAATGGAAAAAAATAGGCCTTTCGAGTTCATTCTCGAAGCCTGCTAGAACAAATAATACAGACTACAAACGACTTTCCTAGATCTACTTAAGGATCAAGTGACTAGATGTCTTACCTCAACTTCGCAATCCTTTCTCCTAGATGCTTCTCCACGTCCAGCGGTAGTCAGATCCCAGCTGCAAGACCTATCAAGACGCATAGAACATTGAAAATGAGTAAAGAGCATCTATACAATAAGAGATCTAAGTAAACAGTTAAGCAGGTAAACTACTAAATATCATCACATGTAAACAATATTGGTGGAAAGTATGTATAGTACTGTAAATCAGGAAAGGACATAGATAAGAATAGACTACAACCAAGGCTTAATGTAGTAGCCCTTCTCCATCCAAGCCAATTGCTATCCTTCCAAGGAGGTGTGATTCTCTGAATGGAAGAGTTAGATATCTCTCCAAGGTGATATAGGGGATCCTTCCAAGAGATTAGGAACCGAGTGCCATCTCCCCAAGAGGTCAGGGATAAGGATACAAGTCAGTGGGCTTCGAGAATGAGCTCGAAAGGCCTATTTTTGTCCATTAACTAACTTCACCGCACCCTGCAATGGAGCAAGATGCGACGTCGCAGGTTGCATGAGTGTACCCTGCACCGAACTCTCAAAACCTAGCATAAATACAGTGGTGTCCTTTCCAGGTAAATGACTTAGCCAATGGAACTTCATGGATGTATACACCGAATCTAATGGTGGTAAGATTTTAGGTGTAACCGAATGCCCCCCAAAGCATGAAGCTGTTGAAAAATCGGACAGGTGAAATGATTTGACAGAAAGAATGGCAAATGGATTTGTCGGATGAACGATGCTGCTGCAGTACAACTAACTCTGAACTGACAATCTCATATGATGTACAACATGGCTGTCGACCAATACAATGCAGATCCATGGTAGTAATGACTGACTGAACATAATCATGGCTACTAGACACAAGCATAGATCCATTATGAGATGATAACACAGCCACGACCAATACAAATGTGGTTCCGTATAATATGAATCAATACAAACTCCATCGCAACCTGGGTAAAACATGACTCCACAGGATATTCAAGCTAAACCCGCAATCATACGAATCTATCCATGTGATTACAAATGTTTTGACGTTGAACACGGTAGAAACCACTTGATTACCGGTCATTGATGTATACCGTTAACAAGTGCGATGAAAATCACCATTAATGTTAATGATCCCCGAGGTATCATAGTACATATCATCAAGCATGAATAAATGAGTTGAAGTCGAACGCAAGATGAAATATTTCACTCAAGAGTCAATGATGTAAACTCATGTTGAAAGTGAGGTAACCTACCATGGCATGCAGGGCCAAGGTACTTGGTTGGTTTCTAGATTCAATCTTCAAATGATGAGCTGAAGTCGACAAGGATGAATCCGTCGAAGGAGGGCCATGATGAATCCCCCATCATCGATATGAAACAAGACAAGGATGTGTAGAGTGGATCGGATGGTATAGTAACATGCATGATTGACTCAGAGTAGATCAACATGATGGAAGGTGTACAGACTGCAGATAATGAGTAGTGAGAGCGTTCTTGAACATGGGCATGGCATGCCTTGGCAGTATTGACTTGATGAGTTACGGTACCAATCCCTAATGAAACTAATGATGGAAGTGTTCTTTGAATGACTCAAAGGAGTAACAAGACCTAGGAAATAGGTAAAAATCGAAGACAAACAGATGATCCAAGTACAATGTGCAAATGAAAATGAGTGCCATGTTCAAGGACAACTAAGTACTGCCACAGATAAAGGTGTAATACAAAATCTTTCCTTTTTCCCCATCATGAACGATGAGTGCCTCATGTGTTTTTTACGAGCTTGATGAGGGTAACCAGATGCTCGGTATAGCTCATATCATAGATGAGTCCAATCCCAAATATTTTTCGAACCTGGGATAGGAGGGGTTCATCCCATGACGGGACCTTCAATGTGAAAATTTAACGAGTCCATAGAAGGTAAACTCGGTCATCATTTCATGTTTAGAGAGTCTAAAAAGAACTAAAGAAGAATCCAATAGTCCTTTTTTGTAAAGTTAGCCTCATCGCCCAAAAAAGGGTAAAACAACGCGGGAGAGGACTCTTCCAATCATGATTGGCTGGAGTATACCTTTTTAGTAAGTAATGCCCCCTGGTCCAAAAAAGGAGTAAACTATCACCAGGAAGACGACCATTCAAATCCTTTTACAAGCGTGAATGCGACAAGTTTGCTTGGAAATCTTTTCGTATTTCGAGATCCTGAAAAGAGCTTAAAGATAGACTCCGAGGGGTTCCTTTTTTGTAGGAGTTTAACGAGCCCGGAAAAGTGATAAATCATAACTTGGTAATGTATTCTCATAGTTTCAAGAGCACGAGAAAGAACAAAGAGTAATCTCATATTCATTAAATAATTACAATCTAATGAATGAAAAGATAAATGACAAAAATTCACAAGGGGTGATCATACTTGAGATGACTGTTCCAATGCGAAAATGCCATAAAAAGACACTTAATAACTCCTGCACACTCGGAATCTAGGTCAAATAGTCAAACAAACATTCAAATACGATAAAATTGATCCAAACTATAGCAAATGGCATAGAGGCATCAAATATTTGAAAAAGGGATATTCCATTTTGTTTATAAATAGAAATAAAAACCAAATATTGTCACCATTGTTCTATTTGCCAAATTTGGGAGGAGTAGTGCCATTTGGAGCAAAAAATTCACTCCTTGATTCCGGGAGCTATGAGAAGCCATTTCACCCACTGTCCGGAGCAGGTAACCCTAAACTTCATCCAGCATAATTGTAGTGGTTTTACATTTCTGAATTTCGTTCATTTTTTTGGGTTTTTGCTTGGTTTGGGAAGGGCCATTGTTCCCTCAGCTCGTTGCAGTATGCTTTTTCGAGAACTGCGATGAGACTGGGTCATCGCAAAGGTCACATAGTTGGACTGCGACAACATCGCACTGTTTGCAAAAAAGGGGTGCAACAACAGAAACGTCCATCCCCAAACTCAATCCAAGTTTAAAAAAGGAACTTTTGGTGGTTGAAGCAAGTTCTAACAAAACTCTCCTTTTGGCAGGTTCCAAGTATCCAAAATGGTTTTGGAGTGTCGAGAATGGGAGCATGAAATAGATGATATGCATGCTGCAAATGATCCACAGTGTGTAGAAGAACTGAGGAACTGTTGGCTCCTCAAGTTCTTTCAGATTCAGGGGATGAGATCCCAAATCCCATTACTGACGCATATGCTCCGATGCTGGGATGCGGCCCAACAGTATTTCGTGATCGATGAGCACGTGCTTACTATAGATGTCAAGGAAATCTACTTTCTGACCGGATTGTCCCAAAGAGGGGACAATGTGCTACTTACTGGATCATGCGGAAGTGATTGGACTGTGGGTGACATGATCCTACAACATTGTGCTACCAACACTGCTACTTCTAGTGGGACGAATCCCATAAAAGACGTGAGGGAACGTCCATTGCACGCCATACTTTTCACCATTACGAGGATGGCAGGGAACCAAGCTCCTCATGTAGCCACCAGGTCACAGATGCTTTACGCGGAGGATTGCATGTCTCCGAAGATCTTCAACTGGTGCGAGGGACTTCTCACAAACATGCGAGCTCAACTGACCAAGTGTCAGTGGGGAGAGCTCAAACAGTTTGGCTATGGTTCGATAGTGATCTTGTTCTTACTGGAACGGGTTCCCCTCTTGCGTCCTCAGGTACCACTGGAGGATAGGGATCCTAGAGATCCTCACATGGCTAGGTGGACCGAGGTGATGGCTCGACATGGTGAGGGCCCCATTATTGGATATGGTCCTGAGTTTTTCACATGGCTGGAGGGCCAGTTATTGATGGTGGAGGACTTCCCATACAGTCGTACGGACTTTAGAGATGACCTAGACTTGCCGCTACCAGAGGGAGCAGCATGGGGAGACCTTGGTAAGAACAAATAACCCTTGTACTTTTTAAGTTTTGTGAATTTATGATTTTTTTGATGTAGTGCTGACAACTAAAAAAATGTGTATGCAGACGTGGGACCTGTACGACCAGTGGGAGTCTCTCTTCTTGCTAGGAGAGAGAGAGGAGAGGGAGTAGTTGTGGGACCTGTAGTGCACGTTTCCATTGCAGAGATGGATGGATTCTACGCCAACCTGAGTGGGTTAACACTAGGCATTCCCGAGCCGATGGTAGATGAGGTGTCGTGGCCCATGCAGGTGTACACGGTTGGAGCGATTGTGCGCTTCAACGCATTGCTCCGTAGGTTTGCGAGAGCAGTTGATTGTTTCCACACTTAGCGGGCTAGAGCTCCTAGAACACCTAGGGCTGTACAGGCCAAGCGATAGGCCATATGTTGTTACTATATGTGTACTGAGAGCTTAGAGGCCTCAGGTGTTGTACTGCTAAAAGCTACGAGGCTTCAGATTTTGTAGAGACTCATTGAAAGCCGTCGTGCTTCATATTTTTGTACCAGCACTACTTTTTGAGATATATATATATATACAGACATTCCGGCAATTAATACATTATGTGTTTCAAATGGATGAATGATGTGGTCTTGTTTAGACGTTGCTTATATAAAATAAATTATTTACATGCTATGTCTACTTTTAACAATTCATGAATATGCTTATGTGTGTGCAATGTACCAATCTGAGATGAAGTTGGCCATGGAATTGGCAACTGTGTTAACGTCTCATGGAATGTGCAAGTATTGAATGGACTCGAAGGACCTTTCCAGAATATGAACTCGTCTATAGAGACGGAGTAATATGGGATCGCAGATGGCGTAGAATCGGTTAAGATGAGAGACCACTAGTTGAGAATCCAAGTGGATGACAACATGGTCCATACCCAAAGAAATGGCGTCAGTTAAGGTTCCAATGACTGTTTGATATTCTGCAGCATTGTTGGTTGCAAAACCTAGACACATTCCCCCTGAGCTGATGAGCCCGCTGGTAGGTGAATAGAGTACCTAGGCTGTCGAAGCAAGGTTGCGGGTATGCCAACTGATGCCGTCTGTGAATCCATAACATGTTTCCATCTGCACACGCAGACAGAACATGGTATAAGGAATGAAACAGGACCTAAACATGCAAGAAATTAAAACCGTCACACCACACAAAAGCACACACATGCCATGTACAGTATATACAAAAGTACTTATGCGTGAAAGACTCAGGCATAGTACCTCTTCAGGTAGAGCCCATTGCGGGGCTCACCCAAAGATATCCCGTCATAGTCTTCAAGCTCATAAGCTCCCTTCTCTAAGACATGTTTCACTATGTAAGGTCCATGCCACATGGACTCAAACTTTCCTGCCCCCAGCTTAGACTTTTTCTGGTCATATGTGAGGACCAAATGTCCCTTGTTGTAGGTGTGAGGTTTTATCAACTTGTCGTACTACGCTTTAATGCATTTCTTATGAGCCACATTGGCAAGAGCGGTATCTTGGCGAGTCTCGTCGATCTTAGCCAGGTAGAGGAAGCGTTCTTCCTCGATAGTAGTGTTTGGGAGAAGTTCGATAGTGAGCTTGAGAGATGGAATCTCGCACTCAATAGGAAGGACTGCCTCCAGTCCATACACTAGTTGGAAAGGAGTAAATCTAGTAGCAGTTTTAATGGAGGTTCTATAAGCCCAAAGCATGGAGAAGAGCATATTATGCCAATTGGCCTTGTGCGTACCCACCATACATTGGACCATAGTTTTCAAGACCTTGCTGATGGCCTCGACCTATCTGTTCAACTAAGGGTAGTATGGTGTTGAGTTTTCATGGCAAAAACCCAATCTATCACTCAACTCGTCAACCATATGGTTCATAAAGTGAGAACCATGGTCAGTAACTATCACTTGAGGAACTCCAAACCGCGCTATAACATGATTAAACATGAAGAGTGTGGCGGTCTTGCCGTCGTTTGTGTATGTAGGAATTTCCTTGGCCCACTTTGTAAAGTAGTCCACAGCTACAATGACGTAACTATTCCCCTCGGCCAAGGTAGGATTACAATGCATGAAATCGATACCCCATTTAGCAAAGGGGCCAACGGCAATAACTGGGTGTAACGGGGCAGGATGGGTACACTTTTTCATATGAAAATGTTGACATGGAGAACATTTTTTTACAGCCTCAATGCAATCTTTGAAGATAGATGGCCAGTAATATCCTGCGCAAAAAATCTTCTGGGATGTAGCCATCCCAGAGAGGTGACTGCCACATGCCCCAGCGTGACAGTCATTCAGAATGCGTTCAGCCTCGTCATGAGTCAGACAACGTCAAAGGATAGAATCGATGCCATGATGGTACAAAGTATCACTGATGATCAGACAATACTTCACATGGTGGCGTATTCGACGGCGGTCATCCCGAGAGAATTCGAGGTTGAAGCATTGGATTTGAAGATGTTGATGTATATGTAACTTCAGAATGTATTTCAAATATATTTATTGTACCCTTATTTGAGATGTGTTATTCCTCTATAAGGAAGTGTCGTCATGTGGATTGACAAGTGTCGCAAGTGTGTGTACTTGCCGATGGGTTATTAGACCACCATGTGTGGGGTCGGCCCTGAAATATATATATTATATTGTGGATGTACCTAGCTAGATAAGTCGACCTCATAAGGTCACTAGGAAAACAGGTTAGTATAAATAGAGATTAGGAGACCTCTATTTAGATCATTCGAAAAGTTATCTCTCTCTCACTCAGAAAGTGGCGCACTAGTGAGGAGGAGGATCATCTGCTTCTAGGAGACTATCTCAAGTGTATTTTGGTTGTACTTTGGTTGAGCCATTGCTCTCTCTATCTCTGAGGAAGTTGTGGGCTTTTTCACCTTAGGGTTTTCCCCACAGAAACTCTGTGTCTCTTATCTCTCATGATTTTGATTCTTGTGATGCTTGTCATGCTTATTGTGATTGTTATGCATTGATATACTGTATATGTTATTCTCTCAGTGAAGATCCTAAAGTATTGTGAATTAATGCTCAAAATTTAACATGGTATCAGAGCTAACCTGAGAAGAAGACATTTTGCAGTGACGGAAACTTGAGTTTCTTGTTTATTGGGTTTCTCTCCACAAATTTTGGAAAAGCAATATAGTATATTGACTCTACTCATCAAGGAGAATCTATATGTCCAATCATAATTCAATTTTGAGCATTTTTAGATTTGGCCCTAAAACTTAGGGTTTCCACAAAAATAGGAATTTCTGAAATCTGAAGACATAACTGGAAGTTCCTTGCAAAAATCGAAGTTTAGAGCTTTGGATCGAGATTTTTGGCTGGGTAGATCTCTGGGAAACTCAAACCCTAATTCAGGGCTCTTCCTAGTGAACCCGGGAGGAAAAAAAGGAAAATCTGAAGGGTAAAGCTTTGCTGATCTCAAATTCTAAATACACCAGGCTGATCAGCTCATCAAGGCACATCTTTCTATCCTTTCAGAAAATTGAAATTCACATTTTGAATTTTTAGGGTTTTTCTAACAAACCCTAATCCGGGACCTGATCCAGTTTTCAACATTTCAAGTGGTAAGACCTAAATCTTTTCTATTTCCATTTGAAGTACTCTTTAAGATGTCTCACCACACCAAGCTTAAGGATAAGATTGAAGGAGCTGATAACTTCCAAGCTTGGAAGTATAGGATTGGGTTAATCTTGGAAGAGAATGAGTTGGACTCATATGTAAAAGAAGACATCCCTATCCTAGAGGATGAAGAGGCTAAGGTATTGCATAAGAAAAACTTGGTTAAGGAAAAGAGAATCATTGCTGATTCTATCAAAGACCATCTCATACCCCATGTGTCTTCTCTAAAGACACCCAAGGAGATGTTTGACTCTTTGACCAAGCTATTTGAAGGGAAGAACATAAATCAGAAGATGACCCTGCAGAACCAATTGAAAGGAGTAAAGTTTCAAAATGGAGAAACCATTCAATCTTATTTTTCAAGAGTATTCCAGATCAAGGAACAACTAGAAGCAGTGGATGAAATGGTGGAGAATGGTGAAGTGGTGATGACCACTCTAAATGGCCTACCCAGGTCATGGGATTCCTTTATTCAAGGAATCTGTGCAAGGAAGAAGTTGATCTCCTTCAACAGATTGCGGGAAGAATGCTCTCAAGAAGAAGCTAGGCTTGTGGCCCAAGAAGAAAAGATGGGAAATGAAGATCAAGCTCTCACAGCACATGCCAGGAAAGGAAAGTCTAAGAAGGAATCATCTCATAACAGAAGATTCTCACACCACCATTAATATCATAAAGATAAGAAAGATCTCAGATGTTTCAATTGCAATGAGAAGGGACACTTTGTTTCAGATTGTCCCAAGAAGAAGAAAGACAACAACAACAACTTCAATAAGAAGAAGAAGAATAACAAAAGAAGATATCATGCTCATGCTGTCGAAGATGATGAACCCCCAAAGAAGAAGGCTAGGGCAGAAAGTGATAGTGATGATGACTCATCAAGTGAACAAGAATATGTTCTAATTTCTGCTCTCACAGGTACTATCTCCCAAGGTTGTAATGATTGGTTGATTGATAGTGGGGCTTCCAAACACATGACTGGATTTAAGGAATCTTTTGTGAATCTATCTGAACATGAATTACCCCATAAGGTGAAACTTGGGGATGATTATCAATACCCAATCAAAGGAAGTGGTGAAGCCTCCGACAACCTAGATTCTGGAAAATCTTTGAAGATGAAAGAAGTCGTTTATTTACCTAGGCTCAAGAAGAACTTACTCTCCATCTCTGCATTGGATGCAAAAGGTATGAGGGTTGCATTTGTGGATGGCCAAGTCCTAATGTGGCCAAAGGGAAAGAACATAGATGATGCAGTAGTGATTGGAGAGCAAGAGGGAGGTTTGTATAAATTGAAGGGACAACCTGAACATGCCATGGTACATGAATCCATGGAGCCAAGTGAACTTTGGCATAGAAGACTTGCTCATATGCAGTATAGGGCACTTCCAATTGCAAGCAAGGCTGTAGAGGGTCTTCTTGAGATCAAGACCAAACATGAAGGTGTTTGTAAAGGATGTGCAAAAGGTAAGAACATTAAGAAGGCTTTCCCAAGCAGTGAAAGTAAGGCAAAAGACATCCTAGAAATCATCCACTCAGATGTATGTTGTCCTATGTCATCTAGTTCTCTGAGTGGGTATGTTTACTATGTCTCATTTATTGATGACTTCTCCAGGAAGACTTGGGTATACTTCTTGAAGAGCAAAGATGAGGTGTTTGATAAATTCAAGGAATTCAAAACCTTGATGGAGAATCAAACTGACAAGAAAATCAAAACATTCAGATTCGACAATGGTGGAGAATTCACCTCAAGTGACTTCAAGAAGCTTTGTAGTGATTTAGGGATTAAGAGGGAGTTGACTACTCCTTATAATCCTCAACAGAATGGAGTTGCAGAAAGGAAGAACAGAACAATCATGGAAGCAGCAAGGGCAATGCTGCATGACCAGGATCTACCTATGCATCTATGGGCAGAAGTAGCTAGAATAGTTGTATATGTGCAGAACATAACACCCCACAAGATATTGGACAACAAGACACCAGAAGAGATATTTTCTGGTAAGAAACCTGAAGTCAGGCATCTCAGAATATTTGGTTGTCCAGTATACACTCATGTCCCAAAGGAAAAGAGGACTAAACTAGATCCTTCAGGGAAGAAGGGTATCTTTGTGGGTTACAGTGAAAGCTCGAAGGCTTACAGAATATACTTTCTAGGGTTCAAGAAGATTGATGTCAGCAGGGATGTAACATTTGATGAAAACTCAGCCTTCATCAAATCAAGGAAGGAACCTATCGAAGTTTATGAAGAACCTAAGGAAACTAGATTTCAAGACGCTACCATGACTGAAGCAGTTCCAGAAGTTGTTCGTGAGTTTGAAGATCCACAAGAACCTGTAGACCCACCCCGTGAGGATAACTCTCACAAGAGGAAACCTACATGGGCTAGAGAGCTCATTCAAGATGCAGAAAGATTTGGCATTCCAAAAGAAGAACACAGAGCAAAGAAGAGAACCAGATCACATACCAGCTATGTTGCTTTACTCTGTGACATTATGAACAAAGAGCCTTCCAGTTATGAAGAAGCAACGGAAAAGAAAGAATGGAAGGATGCCATGGTTGAGGAATACCAATCAATAATGAAGAATGATGTTTGGGATGTTGTACCAATACCTAAAGAGAAGTCTGTTGTGACTTCTAAATGGATCTTCAAAATCAAGCATGCTGCAGATGGCAGTGTAGAGAAATATAAAGCAAGATTCATAGCTTGTGGCTTCTCTCAGAAAGAGGGAATAGATTATGAAGAAACTTTTGCACCTCTAGCCAGGTATACTTCCATCAGAACAGTACTTGCCCTGGCTGCAGCGATGAAATGGAAAATACACCAGATGGATGTCAAGACTGCCTTCTTGAATGGTGTAGTTGAAGAGGAAGTATATGTGGAGCAGCCACTTGGTTTCGAAATACATGACAGGGAATCGTATGTGTGTAGATTGAAGAAAGCCTTGTATGGCTTGAAGCAAGCTCCCAGAACTTGGTATGGTAGGATGGGAAGTTTTTTATCTAGTTTGGACTTTACCAAGAGTAAAGTAGATTCCAACCTTTATTACAAGGTTGAGGAAGGGAATCCTATGATTCTACTCCTGTATGTGGATGACTTATTTGTAACAGGAGATGAAAAATTGATTATAGATACGAAGAAGAAGCTTGCTGCCGAGTTCGATATGAAAGATTTGGGAATGATGCATTATTTCCTAGGTATGGAGGTGTGGCAGAGTATAGGTGGGATCTTCCTTGGTCAAGGGAAGTACATAGTAGATATCCTGAAGAGATTCGGGATGATGGATTGCAAGGCCATGGCCACACCTATGGCATCGAATATGAAGCTTCTATGTGATGGTTCATCTGAGCCGGTTGATGTCTCTATGTGTCGTCAGATGATTGGGTCCTTGATGTACCTGACGAACACGAGACCAGATATTTGCTTTGCGGTGAACACATTGAGTCAGTTCCTGATAGATCCGAGGAGTGTTCATCTGGTTGCTATAAAGCATGTTCTGAGGTACCTGAAGGGTATAGTGGATTATGGGCTCAAGTATGAGGTGAATCAACAGTTTAACCTGCAGGGTTATTTTGATTCAGATTCGGCTGGCAATGCTGTAGATAGGAAGAGCACATCTGGGTGCTGCTTCAGTATGGGATCAGGTGTGATCTCTTGGTTTAGCAGGAAGCAGTCCTATGTAGCACTGAGTACAGCTAAGGTAGAGTATGCTGCAGCCTGTTCAGCTAGTTGTGAGGCAGTATGGCTACGGAAGCTACTGTCTGAATTATTTGATCTTCCGTTGGATGCTACTGGTATCTTCTGTGATAACCAGAGTTGTGTGAAGCTATCTGAGAACCCAGTGTTTCATGATAGGTCGAAACACATAGAGATCAAATATCACTATATCGGGGATATGGTGTAGAGAGGAGCTGTGAAGCTCCTGTATGTTGCGACGGATGAGCAGATTGCAGATGTGCTGACAAAGCCACTAGCCAGGGTGAAGTTCGAGTACTTCAGAGAGAGGCTTGGTGTTCTTCTAATTGATGACACTTTGAGGAAGAAGTGATGGACACATTTGCTGAATCCATTCCAAGCATGTTGGAAGGAGGATCCTTCTCATGGCTGTGGATGTAAGCGCTGGATGATGAGCATCAGGATGATGTTCTAGTTTCTGCTTTGTATGATTAGTTGGATCATTTTTATATGTATGTATGTATGCATCATGTTGGATGCTGGATATGATCAGTTGGATCATTTATATGTATATGTATGTACGCATCATGTTGGATGCTGGATATGATCAGTTGGATCATTTATATGTATGTACGCATCATGTTGGATGCTGAATATGATCGGTTGGATCATGTGTATGTATTTTGTATAAGCATCATGTTGGATGCTTGGACCATGTATCTGTATATGTATCAGGTGGATATATTGTATGATCAAGTAGATCATGTATGTTGATATGTATCATGTATTTATATTTGTTTCAGGTGGATACACTGTGTGATCAGGTGGATCATGTATGATGATATGTATCAGGTAGATACTTGGTATGCATCAGGTAGATGCATTGTATGATCAGGATGATCATGGATGACGAGCTTTAGGATGTTTCTCCAGATGACATGCAGCAGGATGTTGCAGTGATGATGATCAGGATGATCATGTGTACATCAGGATGATGTATGGTGAGTATCAAGTTGATACTCTATGGCCGTGGAACAGGTTGTGCAGATAAGCATGTAATTTTTTCCCTGGGAGATTTGTAGATAGTCTTTCGAGGTTTTGCCTATGGTATGTAATTTGTACCCTGGGATATCTGGCAAATGCTCTTTCGAGTTTTTGCTTGGGAGGACATATAATTTGTGCCCTGGGAGATCTGCAGATAGACTTTCGAGGTTTTGCCTATGGCATGTAATTTGTGCCCTGGGATATCTAGCAGATGCTCTTTCGAGGTTTTGTCCTATGGCATGTAATTTGTGCCCTGGGAGATCCGATAGGTTGAGCCGTGTGCTCGTAATCAGTCCTGGGATGCTCTTTCAAGGTTTTACCATGACCACATGTAATTTGTGCCCTGGGAGATCCGATAGGTTAAGCCTTGTGCTCGTAATCAGTCCTGGGATGCTCTTTCGAGGTTTTGTGGTGACCACATGTAATTTGTGCCCTGGGAGATCCGATATGTTGAGACTTGTGCTCGTAATCAGTCCTGGGATTCTCTTTCAAGGTTTTGTGGTGGGGTCACATGTAATAAGTCCTGGAGATATGGACAGGATGAAAAAGGCCTCAGATGCTCTTTAGAGTTCTTGCTAGTCAAGAGACTCTTTTAAGGTTTTGTGATGCACGTAATAAGTCCTGAGATTTCCATAGTATGGCCAGTGATGATGAAGACCTGCAAGTGGTGGGCCTACATCCAATATGAAAAAGGACTGGCTCTATAGAACTTCCTATGACGAGTAGAGTCAAAGATTGGCTGAGATAGCAGTAGCAGTGACGATGATGATGACGATGATCCCGAGAAGAAGACTTGTCTAGCAGATCTATGTCGAGAAATACCTTCCTAGTTAAGAGGGAGTGTTGATGTATATGTAACTTCGGAATGTATTTCATCTATGTATTTCATATATATTTATTGTACCCTTATTGGAGATGTGTTATTCCTCTATAAGGAAGTGTCGTCATGTGGATTGACAAGTGTCGCAAGTGTGTGTACTTGCCGATGGGTTATTAGACCACCATGTATGGGGTCGGCCCTGAAATATATATATCATATTGTGGATGTACCTATCTAGACAAGTCGGCCCCATAAGATCACTGGGAAAACAGGTTAGTATAAAAAGAGATCAGGAGACCTCTATTTAGATCATTCGGAAAGTTATCTCTCTCTCACTCAGAAAGTGGTGCACTAGTGAGGAGGAGGATCATCTGCATCTAGGAGACTATCTCAAGTGTATTTTGGTTGTACTTTGGTTGAGCCATTGCTCTCTCTATCTCTGAGGAAGTTGTGGGGTTTTTCACCTTAGGGTTTTCTCCACGGAAACTCTGTGTCTCTTGTCTCTCATGCTTTTGATTCTTGTGATGCTTGTCATGCTTATTGTGATTGTTATGCATTGATATACTGTATATGTTATTCTCTCAGTGAAGATCCTAGAGTATTGTGAATTAATGCTCAAAATTTAACAGAAGATACAATGTGATATCTCCATACCACAAACCAGACATACTGATAAGAAACAATGACTCGTCTGGAAATGAGTCATTGGGCTAAGATTCTACATCAATACGGGGAAGGTTGCAGGTGAGCTTAGTGAACACCAAAGACTTTTTCGACTTGGATTTTTTGAAAAGAAGATCGAATTCTTGGAGTATCACGATCCAGCATGAATACTTGCCCCCAAGCACCTGAGGAGTCAAAATGTGGTACATGGGGTTCGAATCAGCAATGATAGTGGTGGTGCAGAGCAAGATGTAATGAGGAAACTTCTGCGTGGAAATGACCGCCATGAGAGCGAGCTTCTCAACATGTGAATAGAGAGTTTCAGTGTCAATGAAACCTTTGCTGGCATAGTATATCACATGTTATTGGGCGTTTTGGTCTTCCTGTACTAAAACCATGGCGATAGTGGTGTTGGAAGCTCCAAGATATAAAATGTAATCTCTAGTAATTCAACAATTGGATCACAGGGGCATGCATGATGGCATGTTTCAAACTTTCGAAAGATTGTTGAGCTTGATCATCCCAGATGAACGGGAAGTCTTTTTTCATCAGTCTCATATAACCCTGTGTCTTTTGTGTGAAATTACAGACAAAACGCCTTAAATAAGTCGCACGTCCTTGCAGACTCTGAAGTTTCGTAATGTTGGTTGGAGGTGGAAGAGCGATGATAGCTTCCACCTTCAAGGGATCAATGCGGATCCCATCTTTCAAGATGATGAACCCTAAGAGGCGTCCAGATTCAACACAAAATATACACTTATGAGGATTCAAGCGGATATTATACTGTCTGCATCTGAGGAAAACGACCGTCAGATGATCTAAGTGGAACTCACGCTACTTCGAGTGGGCAGGGAGGTCATCCAAGTAAGGTTCCACAAAGTCCTTCACATCATGGAAAGCGTATGACATGGCCCGCTGGAATTTGGCACCAGCGTTTTTAAGACCAAACAGAAGTTTACGATATGCAAATGCTCCCCAAGGGCAGATGAATGCATTCTTGTGTTGGTTGGCGGGGTGGATCTCAATTTGGTTGTATCCGGAAAAGCCATCAATTAATGAAAAAATGACACTTCCAGCACAATTGTCGATAATCTAGTCAATAAAGGGAGTCGGGTAGTTGTCTTTGGGACAAGCTTTGTTGAGATCCCGATAGTCGACACAAACACGAATGGTACCCTATTTTTTAGTAACAGGGACGACATTTGAGACCCATTCTATCAATGGAACATGATAGATGAATCAGGCCTTCAAGAGTTTTTCAATCTCTGCCTTGATTGCCGTAGTCTTCCGAGGGTGTACTGGTCGGAGATTTTGGCTCATAGGTTTGATGTCAGGATAGGTTTTAATCTCATGTAAAACAATGGAGGGGTCTATCCCAGGCATCTCCTTGTAGCTCTAAGGGAAAATGTCTCGAAATCGCTTGAATAAGGCCGTACAAGCAATGACTTCTTCAGGGAACACTTCTGGCCTAAGTGAATGTGTCCCTTTACACCAGGGGTAACCGAAATGTATATCGAGGTGGTGGGGTCAATGTTAGCGAAGTTTGCTTCAGAGACTGTTTGACACGTAAGTATCATGGACTGAGACCCAGAGTAGATATCCGGTGTCATGATGGTGTGAATGCTATTCCCCATAGTATCTGGTATGGGAAAAGAAGATGAATGATGATGGAGGTCTTCCCACGGAGGATCATCTACGCTCATGATTTCCATAATGGACTCGTCAGAATGAAAAGTCCGTAGCAGAGTATCGGACGATGTCCATTGTAGAGAACATGAAACAAAGGCCATAGCTAAGTGGTCCTCAAGCGCTGATTGGATAACCTCATACATGAGTTCAGTGGGTGATAGAGGAATAGTGTCTCCAATCAGGTGTGCGGTGGCTTCATAAGGTACAAGCCATGAATTAGTGGAGCTAGGGGTAGATGAAATATGCAAGGAGATCATGTTCACCATGGAAACATGGTTTGGGGGATCCGAAGTAGGAAAGATGCCCGTAAGGGATGAATCCTTAAGGAGGCCAACCCCCACACTCTCATACTTCTGCGAAGATTTCCCAATCGAAGGAATGTTATCACCTGGGTGGGAAGTGGTGTCATGTGTGCAGAAGTCTAGTTGGTCGACTATGACAATTTATCCTTGATGAGGAAATTGTACTATGCGGAAGACAGATGATGCGACCGCAGTCATGGTGTAAAACCATTACAATGAAACAGAATGTTATAATCCAATGGGGCAGCGACTACCTCCACATTAATGGTTGTGGTCTTTCCCCCCAGCTCGACTGGTAAATCTTGTAACAGCCCATGAGTTTGAAAGCCACGTCTGTCGAAGGCTCTCAAAGTGGTAGGAGAATGGTTCAACTCGGGAGAGCCAATGGCTCTCCAACATGCGATCGACATGACTAACGTAGAGGCTCCTTCGTCCAAAATAGTACGATGGATTATCTTCCCAACAATGTTTGTGGCAACTTGAAATGGCAGTTGATGGGAGACCCTCGGTTTGAAGTATTGTAGCTGGAACATAATGGTGTTTCATGAATCTGGTTCAACTGCACCAATGGTAGCAAGGAGAGTCTTGCGCTGATTCGAACAGTTTTGCAAGACCTCGAGCATCGACATAGCACAAGGAGCTTGTGCTAGGTCCTCTACAATGTTGTAGTTTTGAGCAACCTGAGCATTAGGATTTGAAACTGATTTTCTAATCGTGCTCTTGGGTCAATGCAACACTAACTCGAGAGAGGGATTCTCTATGCTGAGACGAGCAACCAGTACGGTGATGTCGGGCATCGAAGTGGAAGCTTTTTCAGTATTACTTCCAACAGGTTCTTTGGCTGGAACGGAGTCATACGAATGAGAATGGGTGTTCAAGTTGATAATCTCATTAGGTACCATGAGAACATGTGTGGTGGTGGATGCTTCTCCTTGGGAAGAAGAAGTGTGAGGGATTGACTGCTGATTTTGAGCAGGGAAGGGATCGTTGAGAACTATGGGTGTGGGTTTTCCCTTAAGAAACTTTTGAACTTCGTCTCTATGGGGGCACTCTTTGGAAAAGTGATCATCACCACATAGTAGGCAAGGATACTTCAACTTCCTTTTCTATTTGGTATCATTAGGGGTTCTCTTTTGTTCCTGCTGGGTGGAAGATTTCTTAGGTTTCCCCTTATTCTTCTTCTTACCACCAGACTTTTGAGGTGAAGCTGATGAAACAGAATTCACTTCTTCAGTGACAGCAGGAGTGGATGATTTGGTGGTGCCATGACCGGATTGTGTTTGTGATGGGGAAGAACCCTGGGGGTTCGACGAACCAACAGTTTGAGTGGAAGGCTGGGCGTGAAGGGATCCAATGATGCCTTTGGCTTGGGGTTCCTTGGGTGGTTTCTCAAGGTCGTAAGTGTTGGGGGGCACGTCAGGAAAAATATCAAACAATGTGCCAAATTGACCATAGACTAAGTCTAGTAAGTGGGCACATGCGATGGCCTATTCCTCAGTGACAGCACCTCCCATGGCAACATCTCGTGCTATGGTTAGTATGAGAGACTTTGTAAACCAATCCACTAGGAGCTGATCTGGAATAGGAGCCTTAACGAGATGTCGTCTCCTCCACCACTCATGTATATGATCCAAGATATGAGTGGCGGTATTTTGATGGAGCAAGGTTAAAAGCTCTGTACCAGTTTCATACTGTATAGGCAGCTGGAAATGAGTCAAAAAGTTCATAGCAAGAGAACCAAAATCCGGAAAAGAATGAGGTGGTAGTTTAATATACCACTTGGCAACCGAACCAGTGAGAGTGTGAGTCTCTCAATGGACGAGTTAGATATCTCTCCAAGGTGATTTCACCAGCATGTAGACAGTATAGACTTCCCCCCTTTAGAGAGGGGTAGAGCTTCACTTATATAGGGTTAAGTGGATAGGATATGGATAGGGTAGGTTGAGATATGGTGGGAGAGAGATAGGGTATCCTTCTAAGAGATTAGGAACCGAGTGCCATCTCCCCAAGAGGTCAGGGATAAGGATACAAGTCAGCAAGCTTCGAGAATGAGCTCGAAAGGCCTATTTTTGTCCATTAATTGACTTCGTCTCACCCTGCAATGGAGCAAGATGTGATGTCACAGGTTGCATGAGTGCAGCCTGCGATGACCTCTCAAAACCTAGCATAAATGCAATGGTGTCCTTTCCAGGTAAATGACTTAGCCAATGGAACTTTAGGGATGTATACACTGAATCTAATGGTGGTAATATTTTAGGTGTAACAATTCTTCTCTCTATGCTTAGCCAAATGCTCATACAGATATGTACATGGGTCTCACTTAGCCCTCAATCTGTGGCTTCTCAAGCACCTACGAGCAACATAACTCAAGGGTAAGGGTTCCTAGCTTTTCCAACCTCTCTGATCACCTACAACCAACAATACCCACTTCCCAATCTGCAGCATGATCTCCAAATTCGAATTTCTGGGTTCAAAACAACATGGTAAGTTCATTGACAATAAGGGAGATCTCTGCATCTTCTAAAGCTGCATGGAAGAATGAGACAAATGAGGGTTGACTCCAAGGGATATGGAAAAATGGGGAGAAGACAACTGACATGAATTCCGGCAGTAGGAGAAAGGACTCCTGGAAGTCATAGACTGAGTTCTGTCATGACAGAATTGTCACAAAAGTGCAGTCATTCCCATGCTTCAATAACTAAATTGGGTGACTTTTCCCACCAACCACACATATGCATTAATGATTGGAAAAATGGTAAAAAAAATGAGATATTTGGTTTATTCTCATCACATGACATAATTTTGGGTTAGTTCTAATGTTGACACTTGGCAGCATCGGATTTGGTTTCCCATAGGCCCCCTTCCTCTTCCCCTTTGGTGGAATCATAGCCCCTTTGGTGCTCTTTACAAAGCCATTGTTGGACCATTTTATTATTTATGCACATAATATTTACATATATTCTAAATTGGAATAAAAGGCAACTAAACAATCCAAATAAAATATAACAGCATACATGCCTATCCATTCACTAGTGGAGACTTGGCCTTGATCTCCGCACTAGGAATTCACACTAGCATATTTACATCATTTACATTTTTAATGAAATGGGATCAAAATCGAGATATTAAAATCCCCTCCCCCTTGGAATAACACCGTCCTCGGTGTTCCAATACTTAGGAATACATACACACTTTACACATGTCCAAAAATTCACAAAATGTGGCAGGTTTGTTCTGCATTTCATCTTTTACTTTGACCTTCCAGGACCAATTCCTTGGTTTCAACAGGATGCTCCTGCTGACTTTGAACTTCTAGTTGATCCACAAGTTTGTAAACTTCATGGATACAATTCTTCTTTTTTTTCCTTTGTTGGGAAGTTGCGGAGGCAATGATTTCCTCCACGTTCCCAACATTTCAGTGGTTTCTTTTTCTTTACTTGCTTTTTTTCCCTAGAGCCTTGAGCATTTCTTAATGGGATGATTAGATGACTGCCTCTTCATTGACACACTATCCTTCCACTATTGATAGCTTCCAGAATTCCCTTTACCTCATTTTGCAGACAAAAAGAGTCCTGCAGAACCTCGTGGTTCATCTCATTATGTTTCTTTTGTAGCTAGAGCATTTCCCCAAGATTCTCTTGGGTCTTGGAAATTGTTTGAAGAATATTTCCAGCCAAAGTCCAATATATTTTGGTCTGTTTCCATGATAAATGTGCATAGTGGTCCACCCTTTTCTTACTAGCACCACTTGACTTGTAATAATTACAACCAATTGATCTACCCTTCGCCTGTGAAATTAATCATTGCAATTCTTGTTAGGCCAAGCATAACATGACCATTACAATCAAAAAATTGTTTTCCCAATTGACATGGAGAGTCCATGCTTGATTCATGCGACTTCCACACTTTTCATTATTTCCCAACATACACATGAACTCGTTCATGCTCATCCTTTCACAGGGAATCAACTATTTCAGCATTCACAATTTATTTCAAGCAATAAAACACAATCTACTTTCAGCCATATCATGCATTCAACAATTTTTTGTTTTCTAAAATGCATCAATAAAAAGGTAAAGATAAGAGTAAGAGTTTCTCCCTCTTAATATTGTTCCAATCTGGAGCCCCACCAAACTGTGGTTTCATGATCCTTGGTCTCTTTCACTTCAAATGTGAATGCTTGACTCGCCCTTTCTTGTTTTAGTGATGACACTTAGTGTCTAAGGTCTGTCTAAGGCTTCTCAACCAGGGAACCTTTCCCCATTGTTTCCTACATAAATTTTGGCTACTAGGACCCACACAAGTCCACTAGCACCACTTCCATTGTTACTCATACTGAGCTTCCTAGGACAGTCACATGTCCAAATGCATCCTTAGGATGCATTCAAGGTTCTTACTTCTAGCAACACCTACACTCAAACATTGAGTCCATTCATATGTCAAGTTCATTTTTCATAGGGTTTATCTCTAAACAAGAATTTAAAAATCATGTACACACGTATATTCATATTAAATAAGCAAGAAGCTGTAATATAACCAAATACTTATCTGTATTGGATGTCTTCACTTTATTCCACATGCTCCTTTTCTTTACAAGCCTTGGATCGCATGTGTATACAATAACGAATGTTGGGCCAACACGCAGGATGCTCCACAATCATTCGAATAGGCAATGCCAAGCCATTACGCCGACTGGTTTTATTAGGCATCCCATTTATCATTATGCTAATCCAATACACCGACTGGGTTTATCAATCATTGAAGGAATGTTTGGCTAGCACAGCGACTGTTCCACAACATTCAATGCCCAACCAGTGCACCGAATGGATTTAGCAAGCATTTATGGTGCCAAAATAGTCCCATACCTGGTTTTCCCTCTCTATTGCCAAGCTAGCACTTCCGTTTGGGTCAACATGCCAATGGAAGGAAACTACACCATGACCATTTCCAGGTCAAGGCTCTACTATGGATCCACATCTCCACAACCCTTCACACACACAACAACCCTTCATACACACAAAAACCATTCATAAAAACCTTTCACCTTGCTTCTTTAGTGTGCAACACCAAATTACATCTATTTAAGATGATAACACAAGATGGATAAGAAAACTCATTAGTATTGCTGCTCTAAAATTGTAACCATATTTCATAACATTCCCTCTCAAATATTGAAACACCAGGAATGCTTCCATTCCCTTAAGGTGTAGTCAATATTGACAACCCTAACATAACCCAGCACTCGAAAGGTATGCATCCCTTTCCGATGTGAGCCATGTAGGACCTAGTCACACTTCAAGCAATCTGGAATAATAATGAAATAATAAAACAAGCTCTTCATATTAAACATAATAACCATACATGTATATTCTTAGCTAGGGTTACCAAATACTCATTCGTCTTGCAGATGTATCTTTTCTTCATTCGTGAGGAGTGGGGGCTCCCTTATCTGAGTTGAAATTCCCTCGATTTTCCACCTCAATCATTTTCATGTTCCATAACCCACATATGTCTTATTGGAATAATATTTACCATCTCACCCACATTTCCTAGTGACATGCAGTTTGGCTAAGATATTGTCAAAATATCCAATGGCGTTTCACCCGAAACCCATTTCTAAGATATGGGATCCTTCCCATGGAGTTTGACTTCTATAGGCAATCACACATGGTATTCCTGCAATGTGTCTTCCTAACACACTCATCAAACAACCAAACAGTCAGCAACACTTAACAATCAAATTCACATTTGTTTTTCCATAATCATTCAATGGCATTAATAATTAAATTCAAACATGAATTTACAATTCTATCTTCTACATAATTTTATTTGCATCCATGAAATTACTCTCATAAACTTAAATCAGAGGGTTTCAAATATGAAATGGAAACTATGTGTTGTTCATAAATTTGATCTTACAACAATGAGACCCTTCTCATAAGGTTTGGCTCTTACACATGGCAGATTCTAGCCTTCAGTATGGTCTTACCCACGCTTCCATACCCATGAGGTTCCTTCCTGAACTCTAAAAACTTAAGTCATCCAAACACTTCCAGTTGTTAACATGTCCATATCACAAAACACATTTACTTCATGTGAATAAGTATCACCATAGAATTCCATGATACAGTCACATCATTTATGCAACTCTGTCTTTCCAATTGAGCACTTTGGTATCCCATCAAGCATGAATACCTTCATGCAATCTTAAATAAACCATTACATGCATGGCTTCCATTAACATCTTTAATGTTACCTAATCAGTTGGTGTCCTGTAGAGGATTACACCATCCTTCCACCAACCTTGTGATCATAGATTTGTTGTCCCAACCTTTTCTTCATAAGGTTGTTGGTCACATGTGAAAGCATCATCAACATCTTTATCCATGCTTCAGTTGTGTTTGGTCCTACAATCAATGCGAACACCACTAATTATTAGCAATCACAATACTGATCTTAAGTGGATCATTGCATATTTAAAACTTTGTTAGCTTTACCAACATGCAACATCATATACATGCACAACATCTTCAGATGCACTATGCAATGTCTATTAATATGCCAACTAGTGTGTATTCATTTCATTTATCTAATCTCTTGCATGTTCAGCAATTCTATGCCATAAATTTTTGTAAAATATAATTTCAATAGTAAGAGAGGAGTTAAGGAATTCTCCATTTCCAGTCCCTCATCTTAGCATGGAATTTCCTCTTCCACATCATAGCTGATACAATTTCATGGCCTATCTATCGAGTACGGCAAGGAATCATTAGCTATGATTTTCTCACCAACAACAATTCAATACATATACTCATGTATGACATTTTTACTTACTACTTTCCAAGCACACAATTCTTATGTTAGAAACATAAATAGTTTAAGGTGAGAAAATTCCCTCTTTATCAATATTGTCTTACTGCTCCAATTGCTTTCAGAAATTATGGCCAAGCTCAACTTGACCTTTCTTAACTTCCCTGCACTTATCAGCACTGCAATTGATTCAATATCAACTCCATAAGGAGTCTTTTCAAGCTCCATTATATGCCCTTGCGCTTCGTTCAACTATGATACCTTCTCTTCCTTTCACATGGAAATATTTGCCACAATGTTCAACCATACAATTGATTCACACATGGGAAGGTCTCATTCCCCAATTAGCATCCTTTTAATGGCCACCATGTCACCATCAGGAGCCACATGCCAATTCCACATACTAAGATGTTTTATTCCTATGAGTGACAATCTTCTGGGAAAATGGAGTTTACTTAACCATTCTCATTACTCACTCATAAGTTGTTGAATCATATCCTGCAATTTCTCTTATCATGCATATTACAACCAATTACTCTCAATTGAGTATCCTCTCTCATTAGTGGAACTTCCTTGTCGCCAAGCATCTGACTAGGCCTACTTCAATTCTTCACATTGCTAGCTAAGAAGCAATTTTACCATGATCATGATCCCAAATGTGACTCCACTTTATTGTGGTAGCACCACCACCATGATACTAGTATCATAAAATTTACTCACTTTGAGTTATTTCATATTGAGTACTCCTGTACCATCATATAAGGCGTTTCCAAAAAAAATTGGTTGCTTTGGAGGTCACCCATAATGAGAATTTCTTGCTCAATCAGGCCTAGAGGCTTTACTCTACCTTCTATTTGAAACAATGGAAACCTATTTCAAAATAAGAATCTTTCTGTTGATCCTTCTACATTTTAGCCTCATTGCATTCTTAAAAATACCAAAATAATTTCCATGCATTATGGAGACAATCCATATTGACAATTTATGTCTGCCACAAAACTTTCTCACACTCAACGAAATATGAGGGGGATTTCCTTTCCCCTGATATGCACCCTTCATATGCCACCTACATTTCCTTACCACTATGAGTGATAAGTAGTTTCAGGCTCCTGGAAGAGTGGTTTCCTGAAACTGCTTTTGCGTGCCTGAATGCATGAAGGAGTGACACGTGGATGGGGCGGTTTTCTTTTAGGGATGCAAAAATAAATTAAAATTTGTCCTCTTTCATGGGCCTGATTCAATCCTGGACGTCGTCGATCAAATATGTGTGATCCACCCAAACTGACATGATCGTTGCGGGTCCCATTACCCCTAACATCTCCGCACATCATGTATGGACCCATCATAACATCACTGCTCATTAGGACGAAAGCAGTTTCAGGGTTTGAGAAGAGCAGTTTCCTGGATCCGCTTTTGCGATCCTGAATGTACGAGAGAGAGACATGTCATCGAGCGGCTTACTACTTCAGGGTCATGTAGGTCTGTTATCATTCATGCATGTTCAAGGCCCTGAGACACTATGAGTCGTTGATCTTGATTTGCATAATCTCCAACAACTAACATGATTGACGAGGGTCCCATTCCTTCTGACATTTCTTCTTGTCACATCTCCCCACGTCACGTCACTCACTATCAGACCAAAAAGTGGTTTCAGGATCCCGAAAGAAGTGGTTTCACGAGACCACTTTTATGTGCCTAAACGCACTAGAGAATGACACATGTATGGGGTGGTTTTATTTCAAGGACACGAAAACAAATTAACTTCCGTGCACCTTCGTGTGCCTGAATCATTCTCAGCCATCGATCTGCCTTGCTTCTCAATGGCCATATTTTCTCCGCCATCACACTCCATCCCTAATGGTCACCTATGCATGTAGATATGTTGTGACTGGTCAAAGTCGCACCCTTTTCCCGCGCATATCCTCCACATCGGACCTCCTACCCACGTGGGTCCTCAACGTCACCCTACCACCTGGTACAGGTGGGGCCCAACTAATTTTTCCCAAATTTCAAAATTTCAGTTTATGCAAGGTTTTAATTGGGCAATAAGGGGAAAGTTTCAAGATTGATTTCAACCTCACTCCATGACCCTTAACTTCCATTCTAAAAAAATAGATTTTCCTATAGAACCAGTTTTGATTTTTGCAAGTAAATCATGATTTCTGGCCCATAAAGCTCTGGTATTGAAACTAGAAGCTCTGGTACCACTCTCTAATTCCCCATTCACTGTTGGCTCGTATTCTCATTCTTTAGCTTTTCAAGATAGACCCAGGTTCTGTGCGGTTCAGGGAACCAACAAAACCCCTTTTCACCGGCCCTTTCGGAAATAGTCTATGAGCAGACTGAGGTCTCACCCAAGGCAAAGTAATGGGGAGGTTGCGGAATCAAGTTCCCACAACCAGGTGATGCGCGGTTTAGACTGGCTTGCGACACGGAGATTCTTCTTTCGTGGCTCTCTGACTAGCGAGCAGCACGCTACAGGACTTCGCGCTATGGGAAAAACAAGTACACAAGATAGCTGCGCTACCTAGGACTGCGCGACCTCAACACTTAAACACTTTCAACATTCATCAGATCTGTGCAACTATGCAACTTATGCCTTTATCCGTACACATTATTTAGATTATTCTGCATCTGATGTCTTCTTGAAATTAAATATGCATACATTCACAAGTATTTATCACTTGTATATCTGACTTAGAGCAAGATTACTTAGACTCTAACCTTGTCATTCACATTCCGGAAACATAGACAATGATGCGAATATGAAAGAATAACTGTGCATAAGAAAATACAACATCGCAAGCAAATAACACATTCACATAAATCTCATCACACAACACAGGATTTAACATGGTTAACCCCCAGTATGGGAGCTACGTCCACAAGAGCTGTTGTTTATAATAAATGGGAAGGCTTCAACAGTTCCAGTCTGCGCACTCAGCTGCAGACTCTCTTCTCTCTTCAATGGGCCTCTGCGCACACAGCTGCAAAGCCTCTTTACAATACTTAGCCTTCTTCAACAATGCTATGAGAGGTCTACAAAAAGAATCAAGACTTTCCCTTACAAAAATGCCCCCTTTTATAGATCGTGCCCGCAGGTCACCTCTTTACATTCATGGTGGGCTAAAGCAAACCCTAAGGTACCCAAAGTGGTGCGGTTACCCCACTAACCAAATCTATTATGCTATGATAGTGAATTCATCATCGTGGACATCCTTCTACGCTGTCTCTGGCTTCTGGCATCTTCTAAATGCATGTGGTCATGTCGCTTTCAACCCCTCTGCTGAGCGCAGGCCGATGGGTCACTTTCATGCTGTTGTTCCTTCTCTAACAGTTTCGTGCGCCCGGTTCGCTTAGTGCTTTGTGTGCTCATGTGACTGGTCGTTTTCCTTCTTCGCCACTCCTTACCCATTTCCTGGGAATTTCGAAGCATCTTTCCCAAAATAGATAGTCAATCAATATTAGTGGAAATTATACCGTTTTCCTTCCAAAACTCTACCATGCTGGATCTTCACGGAGCTGGCACTTCGCAGCA
Source organism: Larix kaempferi (assembly GCA_027924585.1). NCBI lineage: Eukaryota > Viridiplantae > Streptophyta > Pinopsida > Pinales > Pinaceae > Larix > Larix kaempferi. The sequence continues at coordinate 17,713,969 of BSBM01000442.1, forward strand.
CTGTTGGGCTCTGGAATTGTCTTTTATAATGATGTTATTTACATTAATTTTCCATCTTATCTACCATGATTTAATACATCTATGTTCAATAAGGCTATCTTTTACTTTATAATTAGCTAAGAATCCACAGTGAAAATTCATGGCATCTTGTGGAGAGTCTGCGGTAGGTGAGTTGTAGTCGACGTTTTGAGCCATCCTTGGCTCATCATCAGGTCAATAGCGATGCCAACTAGATAATCTCCCTCATCAATCCGTTAAATATAGAATAATCAAAAGGGATTTGTAATAGAGCTGACTCTAGGGTTTTAGGAAATCAATTTTAGTTGATTTTTTATGATAAGTTAATTAATGGTATGTTTAATGGTTTTTTTAGGGCTTTTTGCAATGAATTCATAAAGTTTAAAGATTTGATCTTTTTTAATTTTCATTAAAGTTTAGTTTTTAATTTTTAATTTCAAATTAAATCCTTAATTTCATTATTATTAGTTTTGTTTCTCAATGATTTATTTTAGTTAAAGTAAAGTATTAGTTTAAAGTAAAATATTAATTTTAAAAGTTTAATATTAATATTAATAATTTATTATAACTATTAATAAATTCAATTAATGTTGCTAATTGGTTTGTTAGATTAAGTTCATAAAGTTAAAATGAAATTATTAATAAATTAATTTAATTTAGTTAGGGTTAGGGTTTAATGCTTTTAAATTTAAAATGTAACTATTAATATTAATTAATTTTATTATAATTATTAATTTAATTTTAATAAATACAATTAATACTGTTAATTAGTTTGTTAGATTGTTAGAATTAGAACAAAAAGTTGAAATGAAATTATTAATAGATTAATTAAAGATGATTAATTTATTCAAATAATTTAAGTTAATTAGGGTTATGGTTGATTTAATTTTAATTTATTAAGTTATTTAATTTAATTTGAACAAGTTAGATGAATTTATATAGTTTTAAGTTTTTAAGGGTATTTTAGGTTTATTAAATTCAAATTTTATGGTCAAATTTTTTACTCATTAAATTAAAGTTAAATTGTATATTCTATTACTTTAGGTTAATTAGAGTTAGAAACTTGGCTTATTTTGTGAGGTTAGGGAGCCAGGTTTTACTAATGGTCAAGCCGTCATCCCTATTCAAGCAATTATGGTTCTTAACTATCTAAATTGCCTCCCTGATTCTTATTTTGGACCAATTATCAACTTGAGCCAACACCTTCATGTTATCTATCCTAATTAGGTGCTTTGTGTCATGGGAGTGCTTTGCTAGTGCAGATTTGTGGGTTCGATCTAGACGGATGTCTGCACAGTGTTCCTTAACCCTTGTTTGAAAGGACCTGCCAGTTTCACCAATGTAGGATTGCTCACAATCACAAGGGATCTGGTACACACCCTTTTTTAGGTGTGGGTCTATCGGGTCTTTTACTGACTTCAGAAGTTTTTTAATGCTATTGGGTGGTGAGAACATTAAGTCAATGTTTTTCTTTTTTAGGTGTCTGGCTATCTTGTCAGTGACTCCTTGTATGTAGGGAAGGAATGCCTTGTGATCACCTACCCTACTATCTTTGAATGAAACCTTGGGTCTATTTTGGTGGTTTTCGACTTTAGCAAAGGATTTGTTGATTTGAGCTAGGTTATATCCGTTACTTAGGAAGACCATGCGTAAGTGTTCTTTCTCAGCATCAATGTGGTCTCCATCAGAAATCCTCATGGCCCTGGTGATCAATGTGTTTAAAACCCCCATTTTCTGGCTCGGCTGATGGTGGGAAAGGGTGTGAAGGTATTGCTCAGTGTGGGTTTTCTTCCTGTAGACCTTGTGGGATATGCTACCATCATTTTTTTTTATGACCAAAGTGTCAAGAAAGGAAATGACATTATTCTCTTCAAACTCAGTTATAAATTTGATGGAGTTGGATTGTTTGTTGAGGTGATCAACAAATTTATCCAACTCTTCTTGTCCATGGGCCCATATTAGAAATGTATCATCTACAAACCTGGACCACCATTATGGTTTTGGATGAGTTGAGTTGAGAGCCTTTTGCTCAAAGTTCTCCATAAATAGGTTGGCAATAATAGGAGAAAGGGGAGAACCCATTGCCACTCCACAAGTCTGCTTGTAAAGGTCACCCTAGAAACTAAAGAATGTGGATTTGAGACATAAGCCTACTAGCCTAGCTATTTCAGGATCAGTTAGGTCATTAACGACCTTGATTGCCTCGTCGATTGGAATCATTGTGAAGAGGGAAACAACATCCAAGCTCAAGAATACCTCCTTCTCTTCCATATGCATGTCCTTAATTTTCTCAATAAAGAATGAAGAATCCTTAATGAAGGAGCTTGTGTTGCCTACCAACGGTTTTAGTTTGGTATCTAGGAATTTGGCTAATCTATAGGTTGGAGAGCCTATGGTATCCACTATGGGATGGAGGGGAGTGCCAACTTTGTGAATCTTGGGGAGACCGTATATCCTTGGAATCAATAGCTCATAATTAATAAGTTTTTTCTTAAGTTCATTGTCCAAGGATAATGTCTTGATGGCCTCTATGACCTCTTTAGTAATGCGATTAAGAGGATTACGGTCTAGTTTCTTATACTAGCCACTTGAATGCAAATGAGCCCTCATCTTATCAGCATATTCTTCCTTATTAAGAATAACCGTTGCTCCTCCTTTATCAGCCCTCAGAATAACAATGTCATCATTATTCTTCAGCTCCTTAAGCACTTTGCTTTCTTCTCTAGTAATGTTGGGTTTTGGAAGCTTAGCTCTCCTGAGGGGTACTAAACAGGCCTAGCTGAAAGAGGGGAATCTACCTAGAGAGGATAATTTATGCAAATTATATGGTTCTTCTATGCCTCAATGTATGGAACTGTTTGTGATTTTAGCTAGAAAGGAGTATATATGGTTAAGTTATGGTAAATGAACTTTATCTATCTTCCATTTGAGAATGTTTGTAAGTTGCACTTAAGACCATGTTGCCTAATTCCTACTATACCTAGGATGTCACTATCCTAGAAGTGGGACCCATAAACTTAGGATCCTAATGAACTCAAATGCAAACGATGTCCATAATTACTTGAATAACAATAAAACTTTGAGAAGTAGCAGGGATGACTAGTATCCTATAGGCTTTACAGACTATCTATACCCTCATGTTTTCTATTTTGGGAGACATGAGGAATCCCCTATCATAAGCTATATGTGGTATTTGTGAACATAAACTGATGAATTTGCATGTATTGAAGAATCTGACTTGGTATGATATACCTGTTGAGTGTTGTTGATCCAAAGTGTTGACATGAGAACACAAACCAGTCTCAATTCATTCATGGCACGAGGACGTGCCATACCTTGGGTCTGGGGGAGAGAGTCTCAATTTATATGGTCTTCATAATTATGAATTATTACTAGTTGGTGAAATCTTAAATAATATGAAGTTGTTTTGGTCTTCTCATAACATAACATTAATAAAAAATTTCTAAGTTCTATTTTTTTATGCCATAATAGAGTTAGCTTAGTTTTGCTGAAAGATTTCCTATAAACTATTTGATGATCAAACAAAATAAAACACCACTTCCAATTCATTCATGGCACGTGGACGTGCCATACCTTTGGTCTGGGGGAGTGTTGGGCTCCGGAATTGTCTTTTATAATGATGTTATTTACATTAATTTTCCATCTTATCTACCATGATTTAATACATCTATGTTCAATAAGGCTATCTTTTACTTTGTTTTATTAATTAACATCTCGTAAAAGTAAAGTGAGCCTAATATATTATTTTTGATATATTAAACGCAATATTGTGCAAATGATAAACATTTTGGTACTTCATATGACCTTTCATTCAGCCCTTCTTTCGGCTCTTGTTGAACCCGTATATTTTGATTCTTGCTAAGTTCCATAACACCTGCGTATGCATAACTGGAATCATGGATTAGTATTAAGATTTTGTCTCATTAATTTGCAATGTCTTAGATTGAAAGTAATTAAAAAGGGATTACATTTAAAGATTATCATTTTACCTTTTTAATTAAAAATATCTATAAATACACTTGATATTAATTATGGAAAATGAAAAAGTTGGCTATTCAAGTGAATTAAAATAATGACAAATTAATGAAACATGAAAAATGGAAAATGTAAAAGTTAATTAAATAATGGATATATTTTCAAACTCATATGTAAATGGAAGGTCCATTGACCAAGTTAAACAAAACCAAACCAACGACATTCATTAGTATCAATTCCAAAACAAAAACCTTAAAAAGTGTAAAAGCATTTTAAATATTAAACAAATGTGTAATGGCATATTCATTAAAAAAAAAGGGCCACTTCATATATTGTTAAATAATATTAACTCTAAGCCACTCCACACATACGTTTCATTTTTTATATATGTTGTGGATTAATACAATATGAACACTTACGTTTCTTTTTTGTTATGAGTTAATTTAATGGAACGTCTGTTATGTTATGTACAGGCACGTGAATATGGAAATCAACACATCATGAAGGAGGGAGCGCATGCCACGAGACGAAAAGAAAATGGAACGCAGCGTACTGTTAAGATTTAATATGCTGAGACAGAAAATATCAACATTGCATTTCATTTCACAACAATAGCATATACAGGATCACTGAAAGAACAACAAGCACAACATAAATACAAGAGACACAGATTTATCCTGGGAAACCCTCATGGGGTAGAAAACCCAGCAAAGCTTCCTCAATATAGATGATCAGCAATACAAAGATGTATATCCCAAACATGAGCTCCTTCTCCTCCGTAGTAGATCTCTCTCTCTCACCTATGCGCCATTCACAAGTGAGTGAATAATGAGTGAGTGTGTTAAATGAGGAACACACCTCCTCTATTTATACACTACTTCGACTTGTCTTTTACATTAACTAGATCGTCCCCATCTTTAACCACTGGGTTAAACACCCCATTACAACTGAATCTGGGACGACCCCACTAGGGAAGTCTAATAACCCAATTTACCACATTCTGACGGAGGAATAAACATCTCTGGATATAAAATAAGGTCTTCACGCAGGAATGAAACATCTACGGAATAATAAAGTACAAATATAATATTCTTAGAAGTTACAATATTTCAACACTCCCCCTTAACAAGAAGGATATTATAACAACATCTGCAGGAGCAAGGAGTCATCAACTACATGATACATGATACATCTATAAATCATTGGAAGCTTTCTTCATACATCATCAGTAACTCATACAGTTACTGGAACATCTTCAAGATCTTCAATACTGGATCTTCATCTTCTGCAGCACTTGAACAGCTACAACAACGTCATCAACTTCTGGATCCTCTCGATCAACAGCATCATCATAGCAGCATACTCTGCAATACACATGATCTAATTACAGGGTGATCAATCCCGCTCACTTTAGGACATAAGTCCAAGGATGATACAATCCTATCATGTGCATTTTGAACCAAATGTTCAGGGACGATGCAGTCCTATCACGTACATTTTGAACCAAACGTTCAGGGACGATGTAGTCCTATCATGTACATTTTGAACCAAACGTTCAGGGATGATGCAGTCCTATCACGTAAATTTTGAACCAAACGTCCAGGGACGATGCAGTCCTATCATGTACATTTTGAACCAAACATTCAGGGACGATGCCATCCTATCACGTACATTTTGAACCAAACATTTAGGGACGATGCAGTCCCAATCTGCTTACAGGATGATCAATCCTTCTCACTTTAAGACACCTATCATGTCTAGGGACGATGCAATCCCAATCTACTTACAGGATGATCAAACTTATCACTTTAAGACACCTCTCATGTCTAGGGACGATGCAATCCTGATCTACTTACAGGATGATCAATCCTTATCACTTTAAGACACCTCAATATGTCTAGGGATGATGCAATCCCGACCACAGTGCCAGTCCTTTTTCATACTAGATGTGACCTAGATTAAATATAGGATTTTACCATCTATGAATGATCACCTGTTGCTGCACTGAGCAGTCCAGGAGAAAACATTACATCATTACAGGACCTGCGAATGATCACCTGCTGCTACACTGAGCAATCCAAGAGTGCACATTGCATCATTCTAGTCAACCACAGAGCTAGTACTATTTAAACTGGGGTGTGACCTAGATCAGATCTAGGATTTACAACCATAGAGCCAGTACTATTTCAACTAGGGTGTGACCTAGATCAGATCTAGGATTTACAACCACAGAGCCAGTACTATTTCAACTGGGGTGTGACCTAGATCAGATCTAGGATTTACAACCACAGAGATAGTACTATTTCAACTAGGGTGTGACCTAGATCAGATCTAGGATTTACAACCACAGAGCTAGTACTATTTCAACTGGGGTGTGACCTAGATCAGATCTAGGATTTACAACCACAGAGCTAGTACTATTTCAACTGGGGTGTGACCTAGATCATATCTAGGATTTACAACCACAGAGCTAATACTATTTCAACTAGGGTGTGACCTAGATTAGATCTAGGATTTACAATCTGTGAATGATCACCTGCTAATCCAGGAGCGAACATTACATCATTACAGGTTTTGTGAATGATCACCTACTACTATGCTGAGTAGTCCAGGAACGCACATTACATCATTCACCAACATCTTTCTCGAATACAAGAGTCTACGGATTAATTCAGGGACTGAAGTTCGGGGATGATACAATCCCTCTCATCCACTAGGGACCACTTCTCGGAGACATATGTCTATGGATCAATTCAGGGACCGAGGTCCAGGGATGACATAATCCCTCTCATCAACTTAGACCAAGTCTTAGGACCATTTATCAACCTTATTGTTGATATCGTTGACCTCATCGTCGGGACATGTAACCTCATCATCGATACATGTATCCTCATCATCGATACACGTTTCCACATCAATACAGGTATCCTCATCATCGACCTTACCATCGATATAGGTAATCTCATCATCGATACAGGTATCCACATCAATACCAGTATCCAAATATCACCATTGAACATATCACTCCCCCTTCTGAGGGGGGTCCTTCTAAACTACACCAAGCTTTTCTCGGAAATACTCAAACTTTACTCGAGACAGAGGTTTGGTCAATACATCAGCAACTTGCTCATCAGTGCTCACATACTCGAGCTTTATAACTCCTTTCAGCACCATATATCGTATATAGAAATATCGGATCTCTATGTACTTTGACTTATCATGGAACACTAGATTCTTATTCATCTTGATACAACTCTGGTTGTCACACAAGATCACAGTGGGGTCCATCTCCAAGTCAAACAATCCTGATAACCGCTTCCGAAGCTATGTCGCTTCGCAACTAGCAGAGCAAGCAGCAATATATTCCGCTTTAACTATGCTGAGAGCCACACTAGACTGCTTCCTGCTAAACCACGAGATCATGGAAGATCCCAGACAATAACGTCCTCCCGATGTGCTCTTCCTGTCTGATACACTTCCTGCCCAATCAACATCTGTGTAGCCATACAATCTAAAGTCATGATCTCCAAGATAACATAGATCAAAGTCTATCGTACCCTTTGGGTACCTCATCTCATGCTTTGCAACAATCAGGTGAACACATCTAGATTCGACTAGATACTGACTCAAGGTGTTCACAACAAAGCATATATCTGGGATGGTATTCATCAGATACATCAATGACCCAATAATCTGTCTATACAGACTCACATCCACTAACTCTGATGAGTCATCAACCAACAAATTCAAGTTGAAATCCATGGGAGTGGCCATGGCTTTGCATTCCAACATATCAAATACTTTCCCTGGTTGAGAAAGATTCCTTCTGGGCCTTGCCATACTTCGAGACCTAGGGAGTAATGCATCAATCTTAGATCTTTCATCTCAAATTCTGTAGCTAGCTTCTTCTTTCTTTCCATGATCTGTTTCTCATTCCATGTCAGAAAGAGATCATCCACACTCTGCATTGAGTGATCTTCTACATATCTACCTACGCCATCTCCCTTCAGATGGGTCTACTGATATGAGCCTCAAGATCATTTGAACTCTGTGGTGAGTTCCTTCTTGCATCCATCTAAGAGAAGAATTTCATCTGTATATAGGCACCATCTTCAACCTTGTAGCAAAGGTTTAAATCTGCATCACCCATGGTGATCATTAAGCTCATCAAATGACTATCAATCCTGGGTACCTATTGAACCCATACAGAGCTTTCTTCAATTCGATTCATACTTCTTCTTCAATTACACCATTAAGAGAATGGTCTTATCTAGCCACTTGGAGCAAACATCTCATCATGATCCTCTTCCTCTTAAGAGAATCTTCTAGCCACGAGCCTTCTATAGTATGTTTGATTTGTAAGTCTTCTTGTTGAACATCCATCACTCGTTCTTTGGAACATGTGTTCATCATCATAGCACATGATCTTTTCTACAAATCAAAGTTAATGATATGATTAGTAATACTTCATAATCATCAAATCATGTTGACATGATAACCTATAATGCATACAGATATGATTCACATAGTTATGCAACTACCAAAACAACACTTTTCAATATCCTCTATGCATATAGTGGCTATCTAGATGCCTTCCATCTCTACCAGAACATACTGTCAAGAGCGTGCATAGCTCTCATCATGTCAACAAAGAGGTTTCATTCTAGACAAGCAACAATGGAATGTTTGTCCAACTTACCCATCATATGCATATTAATAGTATATTGTTCAATGCTATATGAATGCTCACACTATGCATGATATATACAAATACGCATGCAACTATTACAAGCAATGCCATTAACTATTCAGAGATTCAAATAACAACCCAAATACTTATCTTTTATGTTGTGTGGTTTCCTCCTGCTTGATCTCTATATGTCTTTGAACTTCTATTCATTCTGTACCACTAAGCATGCTTAAGTGTGCACTAGTGTCATCCTCATGATCTCATACATAATCATACATTCATTATTATAATCTCAATACTATTAAAACATTATGTATGGTCATGATCATTTCATACACAGGTATACTTACCTAAGATCCTAACACAAAGTAGGATTCTAACTTGATATAGGAAAACATATCAAACAATATCTCCTTTGTTCTCTTCAATGATTTAGAGACCTTGTGCTAGAACCTGCATAACTCATAAGTTAACCATCAAATTATACATACCTCGTAAGTAGAGATTCTATGTGATCCATGAGTCTTTTGTCTTCATGTCACCATGGTCATATGTTCTTGATCTAGAACTTGATTTGTCCCTTTAATGTTAGCGGACAACATTATCCTCATACAATACCACAGTGCATTAGTACAATCATAGGTGTCATAACCCTAATCAATGAATGTCTTCTATCATTCACATGCATTCATATTTTTACTAGGGTGATAAGACAAGCCTAAAATTAATCAATATTGTACTAACCTCAATAATATGAAGACAAACATATCATAACCTTAATCATGAACAGATTAAAAAACATACTTGTTTCTCCTCAAGTCATACCTGTCGAGATTACTTGTAGCATTCTTATGTAAGGCCTTAGCCTCTTCTCCCTCTGGGACTGAAACCTCTTCACTTATGTAAGTGTTCAACTCATTCTCTTTTAGGATTGACCCAATCCACTTGATTTGCTAAAAACTAGATATGGAACTGGATTAGGGTTTGTCAGAGAAACCCTAAAAATTCAAACTTCTAAAAGGATAGAAATATATGCCTTGCTGAGCTGATAAAGCTGGTATACTCAGAATTTGAAAACTGCAAAGTTTCACCCCTCAAAATTGCTTTGAAACTTCGGGATTCAGTAAGCAGGACCCTGAATTAGGGTTTGAGTTTCTCGGAGCTTCACCTAGCCAAAAGGTTCGATCCAAAGCTCTAAAATTCAATTTTTCCAAGGAGCTTCCAACCATGGTCTTAGATTTGAGAAATTCCAATTTTTGTAGAAACCCTAATTTCTGGATTTACTAGAGAGGACCCCAAACTAGGGTTTGATTTTTCTGGAGCTTCACCCAACCAAAAAGTTCGATCTTGGTCTCTAAACTTCGATTTTTCCAAGGAGCTTCCAGCCATGGTCTTAGATTTCAGAAATTCTAATTTTTGCAGAAACCCTAATTTTTGGATTTACTAGATAGGACCCCAAACTAGGTTTTGATTTTCCCGGAGCTTCACCCAACCAAAAAGTTCGATATTGGTCTCTAAACTTCAATTTTTCTGACGAGCATCCAGCCATGGACTCAAATTCCAAAAAATCCAATTTTCTCTGAAACCCTAATTTTTAGGTCAAAAACTAAAAATGCTCAGAATTGAATTCTGTCTCGACAGAAAGATGCACCTTGCTGAGGAGAGTCAATCTAGCCTCCTACATTTCAATATCTGTGGAGAAAAACCCAATAAACAAGAATCCCTAGCTTCTACAACTGCACAATGTCTTCTTCTCAGGTTAGCTCTGATACCATGTTAAGATTTAATATGCTAAGACAGAAAATATCAGCATTGCATTTCATTTGACAACAATAGCATATACAAGATCACTGAAAGAACAACAAGCACAACATAAACACAAGAGACACAGATTTATCCTGGGAAACCCTCATGGGGTAGAAAACCCAGCAAAGCTTCCTCAATATAGATGATCAACAATACAGATGATCAACAATACAAAGATGTATATCCCAAACACGAGCTACTTCTCCTCCGTAGCAGATCTCTCTCTCTCACCTATGCGCCATTCACAAGTGAGTGAATAATGAGTATGTGCTAAATGAGGAACACACCTCCTCTATTTATACACTACTCCGACTTGTCTTTTACATTAACTAGATCGGCCCCATCTTTAACCACTGGGTTAAACACCTCATTACAACTGACTCTGGGACGACCCCACTAGGGAAGTCTAATAACCCAAGTTACCACATTCTGACGGTGGAATAAACATCTCCGGATGTACAATAAGGTCTTCACAGAGGAATGAAACATCTCTGGAATAATAAAGTACAAATATAATATTCTTAGAAGTTACAATATTTCAACATGTATGACCAATAAAAATCAGCCACGAACTAAACCTAGCAACCAGTAGTTAATTCATGCAACAACCCGGCACTAATTCCGCTTAGAAACCGGATTTATGAACTAAATTCTGTTACAGGTCATCTGGACGCTCATTCGGATGCCCATTCAGATTATGTTAAAAATGTGTTTTAACATACAACAAAATTTCAGGCTAGATCTGCGGGCAAACGGAGACGAAATTGAAAATTCCGGCACATGGGTTTTGTGCGAAATAGGCCCACTTAGGTCACAGTGAGGAATTTGAGGAATTTTGCCAAAATTCAAAGCCATTTGAGAGCAGTTCGTGGTTCTTTGAAACCAACTTTTCCAGAAAACGTGGTTAGCCATTTTCTAAATTTATAAATTAGTTTTAACAACTCGGGAACTTGGGGAATCAGTTCTATCCACTCCCCAATGGTTTTTTATGTATAAATAGAGCCCCATAGGGCTTACAAATGATGTAATTTTGGCTCTGCGTTTTTATAATGAGAATTTTGCTTTGTTCTTGGGTTAAACTTGTTTTTATGATCTGGTGATTGAGTAGTCCGTGAAGCTTTGGCCACTGCTACCTGGGAGGGCCCCTCAGCGGCAGTGGACTTCATGGTGTTTTATCTCTGTTGCAAATGTTCAGCTAAGTTCATGTGTGTTCCTTTTTTTTCATTACTACAAAAACGTTTTCCATATCAAATTGTGTGTCTTTGTTTTCTTCTCATTGTGCAAGCTAAGTATTTCTTTGTTTTCATTACTGTAGACTGTGTTCTATGTTAACTCAAATGTTTTTACTACTATCTCTTTGTATTATTGTTTAAACTCACACTCTTATTTCTCATTCCATGCATCTATGTCATATGAGCTCATTGTGCATAGCTAGGAAGAGATCTCTGCTTTGAATTTATGTTGTGTGATTGTGTTGAAATTCATAATGTAGAATAGAGTTAGAAATCAGATTAGCTTTTATGTATTTCAATTCATTGCTTGTAGATAGAAAGAGCTCTATGTTTTAGTATGATTATGTTATTGCTCTTAGCATAGACTAGGGTTTGAAGTTAGTTTCTCTTTCACGCATTTGAATTCTTAGTTATTTGCACCTTGGATCCAAGAATTTGTTTTCATTGTTGTAGCTTTCATTGATTAGAAAGAATTACATTGTCTATTTCGTTTGGTTAATTTGCAATAGGAATTAGTTTTCAAGCTAAATGCAATTAAGTAGTTAAAACAGTAAGTTTTAGTTTAGTCAAATAGAATTTCATTTCAAATGCTCATAGTTAGTTTTCTTTCATAGTAGAGCAAGCTTCGCTTTGCTCAAAACTAGTTTGCAATTTGAATTCGTATAACATAATTATATTTTAATTCTCAAAATGATAAGTCTTTGGTCATCGAATAGATAGATTTTGAGTTGTTCAATAGTTGTAATTGTTCTATTGTTTATAAAATACAATTTTCTCTTGTTTTCATGTAACTTGCACCTTCAGAATTCATACGGTCGGCCATTCGTACCTACGTTTAGATTGTTTTTCAGCATTCTGTTCACACCTTAATTCAGACTATTTTTCAACATTCTGTTTGCACCTTCATTCATATTGTCTTTCAGCCTTCCATTTGTATTTAGACAAAATTTTCAATATTTTATAGAATTTCCAGTATTATGTTTTTGTGTAGAAATAATTAGTTACGGGTTAGGTTAATTTTCCAGAACTTTATCATATTCTGCAGCTAGTTTGGGATTCAATCCACCTTTAGCATTTCATATTTAGTTTCATATTTACATTAGTTATTTCTATTATAAGTCATCATGAAATTCATTTACACTTAACTTCATTTTACTATAGCTGTAGTTGGATTTATTTACCTTTTAACTTTGTTTTACTACGCAATAGAAAATGGTTTTCTCCTTTGAATGCAAATTAGTGTAGTTGCTTCTTGTTATTTTAATTCAAATAGTTCATTTACTGCCATGCTTGCACCATAGAGTAGTATGCATAAACCCAGCTGGTATTAAAATCATTTAGCCTGTTTATTTTCATAGTTTGTATCATTTTTGTCATCCGGACTGTCATTTGAACTGTCATCTGGACTACCATCCGAACTTTAATATTTTCTGTTATGTTTTTATGAACAACTAGAGTTTAATTTCTTAGATTTTTGGTTTGTATTTACTTCTTGTAGCTGGCCAGTGCTTGAATTTGTAGTTAGAACCTTACTTCGAATTACATAGTGTTACCACAGAGTTTGTTTAAACCTTGTTTCCATTTTAGTTCCTTTTACCTCTTTAGTCTACCTTTAGTTTTTATTTCCATCTTGTATTTGGATTTGCTGTCAATACTTTACCTCTATTTTTATAGCTTGTTAACCGCCCTAGAACTTGTTGATTCCACCTTTAGCTTAGATTAGTTCAAGCCTTCAATCCTGCACATATAGTGTTTGCACCTCATAAGCTACCTTCCCGAGTTGACAGTTAAATGTTGAATTAGATAGCATATATTTCACCAACAAGTGTTGTAACTTCTACTTTGCCGAAACTGCACTGCGTTGTAACTTCACAACTCTAAAATTGACTTGTGCGAAAATTTCTTAACTTGGGCCGCGCCCAACAGGCCCCTAACACTTACATGTGGCCCGTCTCTGAGCCACTTTCAATAGGTTCACTGGGATGCGCTTCTCCTTGCCGAGCTATCTTCGCAGTGAATTCCTGATAAGTTGCATTTAGCTTCGCAACTATGTCCCTAGCTTCCTGTTCAACTGCCTTGATCGTTTCCAACACATCTGGTGCCAGGTATTCCTTAGCCTGTTCTTGTACTATCATCTCCGATGCGTGGAGTTCCTGCAATTTCTCTTCAATATCTTGCGATATGGAAAGAGATTCTTCCTGTAGGGGCTGTGACTTTTCCGCAGTGTCAGCCTCCCTTTCTCTCAAAACTTGGAGTTCCCTCTTTAGTTCCTTGACTTCCACAAATCTTCGAAGTCTCTCTATTGCTGATAGGGTCTTCATATACACATTTAGAGAATCTAACTCTACTTGTGTTTGTTGTAAGATGTTTTGGACCTACAACAGCTTAGGGTCCTCTTGTAGCGTAGTCCATACTCTGGTTGCTTCATCCAGTAAGTTCTGGCACTTAGCTATTTCGCTGGATATATTTTCTGCAGCAACCTTCACTTCTGTTGCTCTAATTTTTGTTTGATCTGGTGGTGTCTTAGGGAGGTTCTGTGCTTCCATGTTGGCAAGCTTTTCTTTGCATTTTGTCTCCATTTGGGCCATTCTAGCCTTAAGATCGCTTACCACATATCCAATCTTAATGATTGTATCTTCGAGTTCTGGATGCTCGTCACACTCCGGTATGTCTGTGCAGACTGAAGCAATAGGCTCTTCTATTCTTCGGCGCTGCTCATGTGCACTTTCAAGTTCCTTAGCCTTTTGTGCACTCTCTTCTTGCAACTATTTATAGTTTGCTTCTAGATCTTGGTGTTGGCTCAAAAACACCATATCTCTGTCGTGGATTTCCTCCACAACCTGCAAGTGCAGATTATGTAGACCTTCCAGTGACAACATCGCAATATAAATATCCACATGTGCTAGTCTCTTCGCGCCTTCAGCTAATTCATCGCTTGGAAAAATTACACTTAGCAGATCCATGCGGATGATGTGCGGTCGCGATGCCATTGTTAGAGATAAGGGTCTTTTATTTTGTTGAGGTGTGTCACCTGATCTTCCTTCTGAATCATATTCTCAAACCAAGTCTCACTGGACTTGTTCGATCTTCGCCGCTATGTCCCGCAAGGTGGTGAGATTTTCTTGTATACTAGCTTGAATCTCCACATTTTTGCTGTCTTTTAGGGAGAGCGCATCTTCTAGATGTGCGCTGACCCTACTCACTATGATCTCATAATCATCATCATGCAACTTTGCTTCTAATGGGAGCTTTGTGGCTTTCTACTTCTTTTTCTTCCCTTTCTCCTGTACCGAGCTTTCTGGATCCTTCCTTTTTCCTCCTGATATAGCCTGAGTTTCATTGGCTCTTTTTCTTGCTCATCGTTGGATTCTTCAATGATATTTGTCATGGTCGGAGTACTTTCTTCTGAGTCAGTGTCGATGATCATCTTCCCTTCAACCTTCCATTCGTCTAACCATTTGTCCATGATCAGGTCAATACCAACTTCATCAAGGTGATAGTGTCCTGGGGACGACTCTAGATTCTTCTTCTATGCCTTTGGTGAGATATAAATAAAATGCATATCAGCTTTAAAATTCAGAGTGTGGATATATTTTGTGGTTACTTGATTTGAGTTGCATGGTGTGCGGATGATAACATCGCACAACTATTCATAATATGTGAACTGTACTTTGTTGGAGGTGCGTTGTCGGTTCGGCTGCAGATTTTCCCAGAGATTTGTGTATTTGGGTCCTCCGAAATCTTAGATGAGAGATGCGAGACCAACATAATGCTTTGGTCCTTTCCAGCCTACAAAGGGGACTAGCACCATAATCCAAATATAGTGAAAGGCGGTGCCATTCACTTGAGTTTCTTGGACATCGTCCAAGAACTCATTTAGCGAATACTTAGACTAGTTAAATTTTACTCCCTGGGCTGTCTTTGAAGCAAGGTGAACTGCTCCGACTGGCATTTCTGTTGGTCTAGCTTTCTGTAAGACTTTTCCTCCAAGTAGTTGCACTACAAAATTTGTGGCATCGTCTTGTATCCCTTTTGTAATGAAGCCTCATTTTCGTTTGACGACATTGAATTCCTCCTTCATCTGCACAACGACCTCTTTGTCCCTGGTCTTTCCCACAAAGAACTTATGAGGGGCTTCACCTCGCTTACTTAGTCCCATGATCCTATGGATCAAGTCCATGTTGAGATAAACATTCCTGTCTAGCCATAGGTAGCCTTGGTATGTGCGCGATATCAATGTGCACACAACCGCATTGAGTTCGGGACTCCTTTCGAAGTGTGGAATCCACAACAGGTTCAGAAGTGTTGATTCCACGACTTTGGAAATCCAATCCTGCGCTACCAGCAGTGGGTGGTTCTTGACGTCCATATTTCAGCTATGTACCTATCTGGTTGAAACCGAAGGTATTTCGGCTCGTCAGCATCCTTGAGCTGTTGCAGTAAATCATGATCTTCAAAATTGTAATCCAGGATCTTGCCTAACAAATTTTCTTATGGTTTGACATGATTGTACATCGGCGGAAGCAGTATCTCATATCGGGAATTTATGGCAATTTTTAGGGCTGGTGCATCCTTTGCTCGTGAAGAGATATACTCTGGTGTTAAGTATATAGGAATCTCTTTTCCTGGTGGTGGGGTGTCTTGTTTCTTGGAGACTGTCACTTTCAGTTTTGTTATCTCAGCTGCAGGTTCCTTACCCTTGTGTTGCATCGCTGTAGGTTGGCGTGGTGAACAGCATGAACCCTGGCCTTTTTCTAGAACAGAATTCTTGGCAGGGGTTCTCATCAACCCTGCAACCCCAGTGTGTTTGAATTCATGCAGCACTTCATCTAGAGTGGACTCTTCAGACATTCACTTACAGAGGGAATTTGAAACTCAAGAAGGTATATGAATTCTTTCTAATACTCAAGCTGAAAAATCGTGGTAACCGAATCACTGTGAAAACTATGGTATTTATAAGCGTTGGAGGCCTTACCCGCATCCTTTAATGGTTGGATTAGAATTAAAAGCTATGACCGTTCTACCAAATCTCGGCAGAATCCATGTACTTTCCTTCCTTAATTATGCCTTCAACAGGCAATTCCTCCTTAAATGCCGAAAAGGGTAGTTTCCAAAACACTGTATAACGGTCACTTTTCAGATCTAATGGCTATATTGTTGTGTTGCGTCCAACTGTACAGACGGGTTGTCACCACTCCTGGCATGGTTAACTGCACAGTGTTATATTTCCTCTTTCTAAACTTTGCATCCATCCTGTTTCATTTGATCTGCGTAGCTGCATTTTCATTTTCACATCTGCGTGCTTCTACTTGTCTTTTCTTTTTTTTTTTCGTTTTTTTTTTGCTTGTTCTACGCAGCTTCACTTCTCTACTAGTATTGTGTGGTAGACGGGTACTTTTCATTGGACTTCACATATCGGACCAAAACTGTGTACAGACTCTATTCAATTTCTAGTGCCAAATTTCAACTGTACTTGACACTTAGAAATTTCTCTTCTGATCACGGAGGGCTCGGCAAACTAGGACTATCCCGGTAGGGTTTTAGTCTACTTCCATTTATTAGACCTAGTAGGTTTTCTCCGGCTAATGTGGTTAAATCAGCTGCGCCACAGTTAGTAACATGCACAACAATATATGGCCCAAGCTAATGCATTTTAAATTTTCGAGGAAACTTCATGAATTTACTATCATAAAGGAGTACAAGATCTCCTACTTGGAAGACTTTGTGCTTGATATGGCGATCATGCCATGCTTTTTCTTTGTTCTTCTACACTTGTTGGTGAAATCCTGCGATGAAGCGATCTTCCTCCAAGCCAACCAAGTGTAGTAATATTTCCTGTAATGTCTCCCCATCTTCCATGTCTGTGAATGCAACAATTCTTAAGCTTGGTACAATATACTCCATTGCCATCACAACTTCCTATCCATAGGCCAACCTAAAAGGTGTATGGCCTGTCAGTTTCTTACAAGTTGTCCTATATGCCCATAATACAGTTGGTATGCGCAGATCCCAATCGTCTCTGTTTGTGTTGCATAGTTTGGTTAGCACATTTTCCAGCACTTTGTTAAATGCCTCGACAGTTCCATTGGCTTGTGGATGGTATGGTGTACTCTTTTGATGATATATCTGAAATTCTTCAGTCAACGCTTCAATGGTTCTATTTAGGAAGTGAGTTCCTTGATCACTCATTAGAATTTTTGGGCATCCAAATCTGGAAAGGATATTCTCAAAGATGAACTGTGCGGTAGTAACTGTGCTATAGTCCTTTACTGGTTTAGCTTCTACACATCTAGTCAGATAATTTGTAGTGGTGATAATATATCTCGCACCAGTTTGCTTCCCTGGTGGGTTAATAGGTCCCACAAAATCAATAGCCCATTTATCAAAGGCTTGTAAAGTCAGTTGCGTTCTTAATGTCATTTCATCTCTGCATGATGGCTTTCCAGTTCTTTGGCACATATCGCAACTTCAAAAATGTTCTTTTGTGTCTTTGTGGAGTGTAGGCCACCACAGTCCTGCTCTTGATATTTTCTACGCAGTAGCCCTTCCTATGTAGTGACCACCTGACACTCCTGAATGTGCCTCAACCAATATAAATGGCTTTTCATGTTTCAACACACATCTGGGCAGCACTTCATCCGTTCCTAACTTGTATAGTTGTCCTGCGATGATAGTGAAGTCTCCTTCTTTTACTATTAACTGCATCTTTTGCTGTGTAGTAAACTCTGTAGGTGCCAATCCTGTAGTCAAGAATTCTACAATGTCTTTGTAATAATCATATGCGATCTGGATGGAAAATAACTATGGTCAGGGAGATTGTCTTCAAGATTTGTAGGTTCTTTTCCTGACTCAATTCTTGAGAGATGGTCAAGTCCTAGGTTCAGTCTTCCTGGCTTAATAATAATTTCAAAGTCGTGCTCCTGAAAGAGTAGCAACCATCTGCATATTCTCCCCCCTAAAACTGTCTTATTGACCAAGTATTTCAGAGCTGAATGATCAGTGTACATGCAGAAGTGCGCACCCAACAAATAGTTCCTGAATTTCTGTAGTGCATACACCATAGCTAGACCTTCTCTTTTTGTGGTGGTGTAATTCAATTTTCTGCTGAAGACAACTTTCTACTTGAAAATGCAATAGGGTGATCAATGCCTCCTTCACCTGGTTGAGCGAGCACAATGCCCAACGCTATAAATGAAGCATCGACATGTACATGAAATGGTTTATTCCAATCTAGAAAAACGAGAATCGGTGCAGTGACCATTTTATCTTTTAGTGTATCAAATCCTTTTTGACAGTCTTCGCTCCATATGAACTTCGCTTCTTTCTTCAGAATTTTTTCCATCTATGCAGTTTTCTGTGCATAACCCTTGATGAACTTTCTGTAGTATCCTATATGTCCCATTGTAGTGCGAAGTTGCTTTACTGAATTTGGTGTTGGTAGATTCACAATGATTGCGATTTTCACAGGATCAACCATCAGACCTTGCTTACACACAATGTGGCCTAGTAGGATACCATAGGGTACACAGAAAATACATTTATTCAAGTTCAACGAGATTTGATGTTGTCTACATGTTGCTATCATCATTCTGAGGTTTTCATAATGGTTCTTTAGTAAACCAAATACAATCCAATCATCAAAGTATACTTCCAGGAACTTATGGATAAAATCCTTGAATGCAGCAACAACAACTCTTGAAAATATAGCAAGTGCATTCTTCAAGCCAAATGGCATAACTATGTACTAGAATGATCCCCACTCAGTAGAAAATGTAGTTTTATGCCTGTCTGTTAAGTCAATTTTGATTTGATGGTATCCAGAGAATCCATCAGTGAAGGAGTAGGCCTCATTTCCTCCAGCATTGTCTAGTACTTCATTTGTGAATGGAGTAGGAAATGGGTCATGTAGTGAAGCATCATTGAGCTTCCTGAGGTCTACGCAGATTCTGATTTCCCCTTTTGTTTTCTTATCCTGGATAACCATAGGGCTTATCCATTCTGATTCTTCCACAGGCTCAATGATTCCTGCATCAAGCATCTTATCAAGCTTTGCCTTCACTCTTTCCTTGTATCTGGGATTCAGTCGGTAAGGCCTCCACTTAATGGGATTCACACCTAGCTTGAGAGGTATCTTCATGACTCCCAAGTCACCCAAAATGTCTTTCTTTTTGGAGAACTTTATTGGAAATAAATACTCATACTCACGCAGAAGGTCTACGATCTGCGCGATCGTTTCTTCATCCCAGTAATCCCTGATAGATGCAAACTTTGGTTCTTTACTTGTGCCAATGTTAACTTTTCTTGTTTTGATAGGGTTGCTCAGATCTAGAATTTCTAATGGAGTTCCTTCTACATCGCATGCTCCCTTGGATTCAGGTATATTAATATTGCGTGAATCCTCATCATCGCTTCCCTCTTCATCTTCTTCATCAGCAACGACGTTATAACATTCAAGGGCGTGTTCTATATGTCTTGCCCATTTTGGTTGTTGATAAACAGGTGTCTGTATGTCTTCGAATATATTCTCTTTGATAATCTGTAGAGCCTCATTTATGCTTGGACATTCATCTTCAAAGCTGAAAGTTCTTTGGAAGTTAGCAGTCATGAAAGACCAATCTGTTGTTCCTCTGCAAAGCTCTGCGTCTGTATACCAGTTCTTTGGGATATGCTCTAATGTGTGTACAAACAGATGGACCCACTCTGGTTGGGATCTATGTTCCCATGTTTTTAGATTTTCCTTATGTGCGGCCCACCATCTAGCAGGTGTAGCGCGCAATGCTAAATCTAATGATGATAGATTATATTCATTTGGAATTACAGTATATTCTTGAAAAAATTCATGAATGCTACTTAAGCCATCATAGGTAGGGATTGGACTTACCTCTGTTCCAACCCAGCGTAGTGGTTTTGTAATATACGCACATCGCCTGGAAGATACTTTGTGCATTCTGCTTTTCCAATTATCCAATCCTGCATCAGAGTCTGATATGCAAGAGTTGTCACAGCACCAACTCAATGTTCCATCAGTCGTTGGGTTGATATAATCTACCTAATTTGTTGTCATGTTGTAAATGTGATCTAGATCATGAGCTTTTCATTCTTCTCTGATTGGATCAGTGTATTTAGTCGCTTATGATGGATCCAATGGTGTGATGGCCCAGATATCGACCCGTTCAAATATCATTTGTTTCTTCTTTAAGTTGATGATTGCGAGGTTATCCATGGCCCAATATATCCCCAATAGTGCAGGATAAGGTTGGCTATCATCTACAATTTCAATAACCTCGAAGTCTGCATGAATTCACACTCCATCAATGCCAACAAGAACATTGGCTAATATCCCAAAGGGTATGACCTTTTGTTGATTCGCTAGTATCAACTGTATGGATGACCATGACAAGTTTGGTTTCCCCATTTGTTCCCATGTCTTCTTAGTCAAGATATTAACTTCTGAACCTAAATCAAGGATGATCTTATCCATCTCAAAATCTCCAATTTGCACGTTTAGTCTCATTTCTCTTCCAGTTCTTTTGTGTCCCTTGATGTGATGAACCACTCTATGTGCTTCCTTTACTATAGTGCGCTACTCATAATTACTTAGCATGCTCTGTAATTCCACTAAGGAATTCTCATGCTTCAATAGTTTCATGTAGCTCTGTAGCAACTGCACAATAGGACTCATGATGTCTATTGCAGTACGCGTATGATCATATGAAGCTAGCATATCTTTTATCGACAAAGTCTCACTTCCCAACTTGATTCTTGGAGTTACTGGAGCTGGTTCTTTGAATGTTTCTCTTGCTTCCATGAAGGTTTCTTTCTATTTATTCAGCTCGAAAGAAGGTGTCTTTCCCGTCGCTTTTCTTATCCAAGCCCCTTCAGTGGACTTTTGCTTAGCGTGGTAATTCTCAGAAGTCAAAGATTATGTTCTTTGATCTTGACCCATGGTATCTCTGCTTCGTGTCACAGCATTAATGTTACAACCCGTATTCCTTCTCTCAGCTGCAATCATCTGTATATTCGGGTTCTGTGCTTCCTATCTTCTGTCCTTCATTTTTGCTTGTAGAACTAGGCATGCCTCAATGACATGATCAAAATACTTACAATATTTACATGTAGTGCAAGCGTTGGTGCAGTCTCTGGATAGATGACCAGGTTGACCACAGTTATAGCATACTATCTGACCTCTTCCTCATCCTTGGCCAAGTTTCTTCCTCTTCCTCTGTATCCACCACATCCTTTGTATGCGCCTTGATCAAACTGCGCATTATCATTGTGCTGCGGTGTTTCTTCTTGAACTCTATAGACATCATGATTTCTCTCTATCATGAGTTTGTATGCTCTACAGTTGGTATCATCATGGCCAATTGATTTACAGGATGTGCAGTATAAATTCTTGGGTGTTCGCACATACTTCTGAGTTAAGTAGCAATATTTAGGCCGATGTCCTCTACATCGACAAATTTCACACCATGGTCCTTGTTGTTGGTTCAATGGATTTGGTGCTCCACTATCCAGGTAATCTTTGAATACTGGACAATGTTCTTTCGGGTGTCCTTCTCCTTTACACTTGGTACACCAGACTTCTTCTCTGATTTCTTTTCCTTTCTTAATGTCTTGTAGTTGTAGTGTTAGGTTTGCTAGTTGGTTTTGGATCTCGACCATGCCTGCACTTGTTTCTCCTATGGCTGAGGGTTCAAGCTTCATGGCAATTTCCAAGGATTCTATTTGCGAAGCAACCTTTTGTTGCATCAACGACAATTTAATGTGTGGCAATAGTGCGGCTATGAACCAATCTTGGTGCTGTCACGGTGCAATGTCAAAGATAACTTGATCTAACAATGCTTTGAACTTCTGGTCAAATTCACATACTGATTCAGTCGTTTTCTGCTTAATATCTTTGAGTTCTGTTGTACATTGTGATTCTGATTTGGGTTTCTTGAATTCTCTTAGGAGGGAAGCCTTGATATCTAGTAGGGTCCTATTCTATCCAACATAATATTTCATAACCCAGTTCAAGGCTCTGTCCCTGAATATAGTGACAAGATGTGCTTGCTTAACAGCATCATCTTGGACTTTCTTAATGTTCCACAAGGCTTCAAACATAAACCAATGTTGCTCAGGGTCTTCTAGACCTGTTCCTTTAAATATTGACAGTTTGATATCGTCTATCATTCTCCTTCTAGGAGGTGCAGTATTCTGTGATGTGTTAGGGATACTACTGTGTAGAATGTTCTGAGTACTCACTCCTGCTATGTTACTACTACTAAATTTATGTGGATTAGCAGTATTGTCAATTGGCGGATTCTGCAGAGTGATGGAATGATAGGTGGCTACTGGAGGTTCTATTTGGCTATCAGTCTCAACTTGTAACTCAGTTTCTATGCGAATTTTATGTTCATTAGACCTATTTTCTGCACTATGTAAAATTAGTCATAGCAGATCTAATGAACAAGTAAATCAATCACAATAGATGAAACTCAGAAAAATGGTGTAAAACTGTGCAAAGCATGCATCAGTGCTCAATATCCCAATGAGGGTGAATAATCACAATACAATACATTAACAATAACTGAGCAATTCAAATTGACTAAGAAGGTCATTCTAATTATTGAATGGTGTAGCTTGCTCCAAATAGGAGTCCTCATCATCAATCAGTGGTGGTCATCAATGCACAAGATCCAGTCATCCAGGTGTCAATCTGAGTCTAACTGAGGGTAACTAGTGTAACTGAAGTGTGTAGCACTAATATAGGGAAGGAGACTTAGTGGAGGGTGCATGGGAGGCTTAACTAAAGTCAGAACAAGTCATCTAGTCAATTTGGAGGTCCAACGGAGTGAAATAGTCAGTTGGGAGTGAAACTAGCCTCAAATCAAGGAGAATCAGAGCTAATTGAGTGTAACTAAAGTGGAACTGCAGTGGTAGGTGAAGAAGTGCACCCTTCTCCGGCAGTAGGTGAGATGTGGGCGCCTTCATGACTAGGAGGATTATAACTCTGAGGAAAGAAGCTCCCGGGTGCTAGAAAGAAGTGGATAAGGTGCTGGAGGCATCAACCTGGTGACTGGGATGCATGCAAACCCTAGAAGTTGCATGCAAAACCCTAACAATGATGATGTGGATATCCGAACACCACCCCTCAAGCTAGACTATGATGTGCAAAAAATAATGTGGGGCCCTGGTTACTAAGACCAATGGTCACCCCAATACAATAATCCAAAAAAAAGAACAATCCATGAACCGAGGAAATGGAGAAAACCTCATGGGAAAACCCCCCCTCAAAATGAGCAGTAACACACCAAAAGATTTAACTGCTCCAAACTCAAGTAGATATGTCTGGAGGTATCTTACTCTTGGGAGTAAATGGATCATACTCCAAAAACATGTGCTTGAATTCTCCATCAGTGGATGCAAGCGAATGTGGAGACTTTATGAACTTACTCTTCATACCGAAAATGGTGAGAACAAATCTGAAAATATGAGGATGATCCTGGAACTTGTGATTCGAACCAAATGAGGTAGGAATAGCTCCAATCGGATCAAATAGATCTTGAAACTTGAACTTCTTATCAATAGAAGTTAAATCAGCTCCAAAAATAGATGAATGATTTCTTGAGATCTCCTTTGAACCAACAAGGGTGAGATCAAAACCAAAATCAGAAAAAGGTGCATGAGAATTGAACTCAAGCGAATGGTAGTGCTCTTCATCTTCATTAAAAATATGAGAAACTTTGCAAATGATAGAACATAGGTTTATAGAAGGCATGCAATCAAGGAGGACAAATTCTTCACCTCCAAAATCAGATTTTACCTCCAAAACATCAAGTAGATCATTATTTTGCATGTCGACAAACTCATGTGAAAGAGAGGATTCAAGAACCTCTTCGGAATCTAGAGTATGAGTTGGTTTATCTTGCTTAGAATTCGAAATAGAATACTTTGAGAGAATGAGTATTGAATCTACATTTTCTTCTTCATCTTGAATAATGGATGAGGCCAAGACATAATCAGAGAGAGTACATAAGGAGATCTCACTGGGCTTGTTCTCCAAAAAGCTAGCATGATCCTCTTCTTCCTACTTTCCAAATTCTCTATTGAGTTGGGCCCATAGATCTCTTGCATTTTCAGCAGTAGTACTGAGGTAGCGCATACAAGGAGACATAGAAAGACACATTGTCCCAAAAGATCTGTCACAATCATTAAGCCAATCATTCTCATCTTCATCGGAAACAAAATCTCTTGTAATACCAATACACATATCAAAGAGACATTGTCTCTTCAAGCATGCTATCATCTTAGGTTTCCATTCATCATAGCTGAATGGAGTAAGAATATTTTCTGAAGAAGAATATTCCATCTTTGCAATAGCGAATGCAAATGGAGGAAGTAAGAAACCTGCAAATCACAAGCAAACAAGAACCATTATGGAGCAATAGCTGCAACTGCATAAAACTGCTGCAAAGTGAGCAAAAATGGCTCAATCTTCATGTAGAACACCTGTAGAAGAGAAATCTTGTCCCTGCCATGGCTCTGATACCATGTAAAATTAGTCACAGTAGATCTAATGAACAAGTAAATCAATCACAATAGATGAAACTCAGAAAAATGGTGTAAAACTGTGCAAAGCATGCATCAATGCTCAATATCCCAATGAGGGTGAATAATTACAATACAATACAGTAACAATAACTGAGCAATTCGAATTGACTAAGAAGGTCATTCAAATTACTAAATGGTGTAGCTTGGCTCCAACTAGGAGTCCTCATCATCAATTAGTGGTGGTCATTAATGCACAAGAACCAGTCATCCAGGTGCCAATTTGATTCTAACTGAGTGTAACTAGTGTAATTGAAGTGTGTAGCACTGATATAGGGAAGGAGACTCAGTCGAGGGCACATGGGAGGATTAACTGAAGTCAGAACAAGTCATCTAGTCAATTTGGAGGTCCAACGGAGTGAAGCAGTCAGTCGAGAGTGAAACTAGCCTCAAATCAAGGAGAATCGGAGCTAACTGAAGTGGAACTGCAGTGGTAGGTGAAGAAGTGTGCCCTTCTCTGGTAGTAGGTGAGATGTGGGCGCCTTCATGAATAGGAGGGATAAAACTCTGAGGAAAGAAGCTCCCGGGTGCTAGAAAGAAGTGGATAAGGTGCTGGAGGCATCAACCTGGTGACTGGGATGCATGCAAAATGCATGCAAACCCTAGAAGTTGCATGCAAACCCTAGTTGCATGCAAAACCCTAACAATGATGATGTGGATATCCGAACACACTAGAATTCTATCTTTTACCACTTCTTAATGTATGAATGTGTTCTTCTGTATCACTGTCGTTAGCTCTGAACATTACATACTCAAAACTTCTAGGTGTATTACTGCATTCTTAAAACACCTTTCTCAGCTAAAATCATTTTAATGTATAGGCTTAAATTGTTTAGGTACTTACCTCGGAATCCTTTGAAGAACTCTGCCTCTGCTGCACTGTAACACTTCAACGTGTCCACAACAAACTCTGTAGCGTAGCCTTCTAGTATGCTATCCTGCCAAAATTCTAATGCTCTTTAGATCAGGCTATCCACTGCTTTAAGCCTCTGAATCAGTTCTGGAGTCCATGCCATAGGTTCTCCTCCTTGATAGCAAGTTTTCTGTTTTGTGAGTCTCAACAACCACTCGTATAGATTGTTGCTGAAGGCTACGAAGAAAATTTCATAAATATCAGAATATAGGTATCTCTGTAACCATTCTTCGTTAGAGAAACGCAGATGTTTGTTCTCCTTTCTTGCAAACTCCTTCTCTGTGTTGTATACCCAGTTCTGTATTTCTGTCCTCTCGGGATGCCAATATTCTGAACACATCACCAGTTCAAGCGCGACAATGGAACCATTTGTTGGCTCATATTCTCGTTCTTTAGATTTTCAAGATAGACCCAAGTTCTGCGTAGTTCAGGGAACCAACAAAACCCCTTTTCACTGGTCCTTTTGGAAATAGTCTGCGAGCAGATTGAGGTCTCACCCAAGGCAAAGTTCTGAGGAGGTTGCGGAATCAAGTTTCCACAACCAGGTGATGTGCAGTTCAGAATAGCTTGCGATGCGGAGATTCTTCTCTCGCCTCTCTTCGACTAGTGAGAAGTGCGCTATAGGACTTCGCGTTGTGGGAAAACCAAGTACACAAGATAGCTGCACTACCTAGGACTGCGCGGCTGGACACTCAGACACTTTCATCATTCATCAGATCTGTGCAACTATGCAACTTATGCCTTTATCCATACACATTACTTGGATTATTCTGCATCTGATGTCTTCTTGAAATGAAATATGCATACATTCACAAGTATTTACTGCTTGTATATTTGACTTAGAGCAAGATTACTTAGAATCTAACCTTGTCATTCACATTCCAGAAACATAGACAATGACGCAAATATGAAAGAATAACTGTGCATAATCAAATACAACATAACAAGCAAATAACACATTCACATAAATATCATCACACAACACAGGATTTAATGTGGTTTACCCCCAGGATGGGAGCTACATCCACAGGAACAGTTGTTTATAATAAATGGGAAGGGTTCAACAGTTCCATTCTGCACACTCAGCTGCAGACTCTCTTCTCTATTCAATGGGCCTTTGCACACACAGCTGCAGAGCCTCTTTACAATACCTGGACTTATTCATCAATTCTATGAGAGCTCTACAAAAATAATCAACCATTTTCCTTACAAAAATGCCCCCTTTTATAGATCGTTCCCGCAGGTCACGTCTTGACATTCATGGTGGGCTAAAGCAAAACCTAAGGTACCCAAAGTGGTGTGGTTACCTCGCTAACCAAATCTGTTAGGCTGTGATAGTGACTTCATCGTCATGGCCATCCTTCTGCACTATCCATGGCTTCTAGCATCTTCGAACTGCACGTGGTCACGTTGCTTTCAACCCCTCTGCTGAGCGCAGGTCGACGGGTCGCTTTCATCCCAATGTTACTTCTCTAACGGTTTCATGCACCAGGTTCGCCTAGTGCTTCCTGTGCTCGTGCGACTGGTCGCTTTCCTTCTTCACCACTCCTTACCCACTTCCTAGAAATATCAGAGCATCTTCCCCAAAATAGATTGCCGATCGATCTTACCGGAACTTATACCATTTTCCTTCCAAAACTCTGCCATGATGGATCTTCGCGAAGCTGGCACTTTGTAGCACTGGATCTTCGTAGCACTGTAACTTCTACTTTGTCGACACTATGTTGCACTGTAACTTCGCAGCTCTGAAACTGACTTGTCCAAAATTGTCTTGACTTGGGTCATGCCCAACACTTGCCCAATCCAACCATCAGGAGGGGATGTTGGCAAAAACCTGGGCTTTCAAATTTCACCCCAGATCCATAATATGAATTTCAACAAACAAAATGTGTGCAGAAATGCAAATAAACATGCACAATGGAATTAAAGTCTATCCACACACATATAATATGCAAATACAAGCATAAAAATTACAGGCATAAAATAAAATATTTCAAATTCAAATACATGAGAATACTTATCTTTATCAAATTCAGATCCTAGCAACTAGTAGTGTAAGAGCGCCTTTCCACCCAACCATAGGCACTTTTCCCAACATATACTCTTTTTGTTGTTGAGAAGCCACCCCCAAGTTGGGCTATGAGGCCACCAGGGCGAAGGAAACACCTACAAGCTTCTATCTCTCATCCCACAACCCATTCTTCTCTTTGTGATTATCCAAATTCTCATATATATCTCTACAGGGGTCTCACTTAGCCCTCAATCTGTGGCTTCTCAAGCAACTACAAGCAAAACAACTCAAGGGTAAGGGTTCCTAGCTTTCCCAACCTCTCTGTTCACCTACAGCCAACAATACCCACTTCCCAATCCGTAGCATGGTCTCCAAATTCAAATTTATGGGTTCAAAACAACATGGTAAGTTCATGGACAATAGGGGAGAGCTCTGCAGCTTCTAAACCTGCATGAAAGAATGAGACAAATGATGGTTGACTCCAAGGGATATGGGAAAATGGTGAAAATACAATTGACATGACTTCTGGCAGTAGGAGAAAGGACTCCTAGAAGCTGCAGACTGAGTTCTGTCATGACAAAACTATCACAAAAGTGCAGTCAGTCCCATGCCTCAATAACTACATGAGGTGACTTTTCCCACCAACCACACACATGCATTAAAGATTGGAAAAATGGTCAAAAAAGGAGATATTTGGTTTATTCTCATCACATGACAGAATTTTGGGTGATTTCTAAGGTTGACACTTTGAAGCATAGGATTTGGTTTCCCATAGGCCCCCTTCCTCTTCCCATTTGGTGGAATCATAGCCCCTTAGTGCTCTTTACATAGCCATCGTTGGACCATTTTATTATTTATGCACATAATATTTACATATATTCTAAATCGACATAAAAGCCAACCAAACAGTCCAAATAAAATATAACATCATACATGCCTATCCATTCACTAGTCGGGCCTTGGCCTTGAGCTCCCCACTAGGAATTCACACTAGCATATTTACATCATTTACATTTTTAATGCAATGGGGTCAAAATCGGGATATTACATTGCACAATATTATGTGTTTAATTGGTAATGTCGCATAAAAGGGAAAATTCAAATGCATGCATGCATTAATTTGTTGTTGAATTATCCTACATATGACACAACATGGAACAAAGTATTTGTTTGAATTCAGTAGTGCAGACGCAAGAAGAAAATTTTTGCTTGAAGAAACTAACATTGTTGAAAAACACTAGAGACTATGCATAATGGATATTTTCATTATATTCAAGGTAGATGTGATTACAAAATTGCATGAGTTAAGAATCCGTTCCAAGGCCAAAAATGGCATATACAAAAAGATGATAAAGATGGAAAAAATGAAAATGTCAAAGTGTTCTAGAGTCACAGTTAAAGGTCGAGTTCTGTGTTAGGATGGTTCGCAAGTCGAAGCTCCAAAACCATCGGCATTAGTGCAATACATTCAGAAGAAGAGATTTGAGGAAGAAGCTGCAAAGTTGCATACGATGATGGTTCAGCTTGTTGAGACCAAAGCACGGACAATTCAGTCAAGATCAGTTGTTGCTGCAACTCTAGACTTTCTACCCAACGAGTCAAGAGAATTAGTTTCTTAGTATGTCTGTAACTCACTTTTGATTGAGCACATTGATGGCGTATCTCTGCTTCCATTTGTTGTTTCCAATTGGGCCCATATCAACTTTAAGGCGCGAAAAAATAGACTGTTGAGACTGGACGACAAGGCGCCCATTCTCAAGGGAAGAATTCATTCTGTGATAGGAGGCAATTGGAAGAAATGAATAAAAATTGGATGACAATGCGACACGGGAATGCAGAAGTGCTAACAATGATGTACCAAGCATTTTTCATGGAGATCTTATAGAGTTGAAAGGAAGATTTTCACGCGCATGGAATTAATTTGATGAGATATGCATTCAATATCACGCAATTCGAAGAAGGTGGTGGATTGACCAAAAATAAATGCTGGAGTTAATGAATTTTGGAAACAATAAAAAAAGACAGAAATTCAATTCATCGCATCATACGATGGATGATGTTTCCCCAAAAGGTTTGAGTACAAAAGCAACACGTCATTGTTTCCATACGAACTAAGTATCATGTCCTCTTTTGTGTTGAGTTGGACGATGAATGAAAAGCGTGCCATATATTTGGTTGTCATGGAAAGAGATGTGACAACAATAAATGAAACAAGGAAATGCAACATATCAGTAAATGTGATAGGTAAAACAGTCAGGCGCATAAAGGGTAATTCAAAACCATTAAAGGATTGATTTCTGCACTGCATGAAAGGATCATTGCGCATAGTATAATGGTGTGTTATAACAGAAACATGAGATCAAGATGAAGAGATAATACTTGTATCAAGAAAGAAATCAAATATAATTATGAAAGGACATCAATGCAAAATTACAACAAAAAAATGAAGCGTGAAGTCAGGGGGAGTCATCCCTAAACACAGTTGAGGTTGATTCCAGCACAAAAACAAACAAAAAAGTAAGCATACACTGTGCAAGTAGTGGCACCTCTTTTCCATTGATGTCAAAGGGGGAGAAATACTTGAATTTGTCAGGCATGAATATGAATCAAGTAGAAATACATGAAGTCAAGGCATGAAGTTGATGGGACTGAAGTATAATGCATGAAACTGGTTGTACAAGTAATGAATGTAGTAGAAGAACCATCATGATGATCATTGAAGAAACAACAAGAATATAGTAGACGTGAAAGAGTGTGAAGCATACAACAGACATGAAAGAGTGTGAAGTAGATCATTTATGTGGTCCGCGTTGAATTAACAAAAAGTAGCATGGTCTGTGCAGACGTATCAAAATAATTGATAGTAGAGAACGCAACATCCCAAATAAATTGGCGGGAGCATATACATAGGGGGATCACTATGACAAGGTACATATGAAGCATACAGTTCAAAGAATATCATACACATCTTCATAAGGTGTTGACATCAATGCCAAAGGGGGAGATTGTTGAACTTTGGTTGTCATTGATGTCAATTAATTTCAAAGAGGATGTCAACTGATTCAGTTTGAGTCATTGATGTCAACTGATGTCAAAGTGGATATAGCATTCTTACAGTAGTTTGAATAAGTATATGGAAGCCACTTTGAAGAAGTATATGCGCACGATGGTGATATACATGGATACTAGTGTGAAAAAGTATATCTAGAAGTTGCATCCAGTCTGAAGGTGTGTGTCTATGGATACATCATACAGATCCAGTTCAAAGAAGTCAAAGTGGATACAACATTACTACAGTAGTTTGAAGAAGTATATGGAAGCCACTTTGAAGAAGTATATGCGCAACATGGTGATAGACATGGATTCCAGTGTGAAGAAGTATATCTAAAAGTTGCATCTAGTATGAAGGTGTGTGTCTATGGATACACCATACATATCCATTTCAAAGAAGAACATAAGCAATCATATTACATGTGGTACTAGCACATAATTGGTAGGACAAAGGTACATGTGCACAAGCAAGCCAAGGAGTTGGTTAAACAAAGGTATAAGTGTGCAAGCATGTTGAAAGATGACTCTGGAATGCGCAAGAATTTATTAGTCAAGAATCGGGAGTGTGAAGACTGTAAGAAATGACCTATGGTCAGACAGTCCTGAAAGCATGCAAGTCTTTCCGAATCAGAAAATGCTTTCAGTTGTAAAGGGCATGTGGTTAGTGTTTTCACACCAACCTGTGCAAAAGGGAACCTACTAAGGATTATGGAACCCTTAGTAGAAGTCACATGAATAGATAATGTGTGAATGTAAAATAACAAACAAAAATAAATCTAACTAATTACTGCAGTAAAAATAACAAATAAATAGGAACCCATGAAATTGATTTTGCATTATGTTGCAAACAAGGGTTTACAATGAGAGTTACCTTAGAAGGTGAGTGGATGGGGGCCCTTGTAGGTGTACAAAGAGTAGTGCTATGGGTATCCAAGGTTCCTTGCTCTTCTCCAAATGCTCAAGTGGTGGCCAAGACTCAACTGAATGGGAACAAAATCCCAAAGGGATAGGCTAGAGTTCAATAGGAATTTTGGTAGCATAAGGGCAGGAAGAGTTGATCATGTATGTGAAATGGGGGGCCTCCATCACCTTTTTGTAGCAATTTTGGGTGGTGGATTATTGATCCATAATATTGGGTAGCCACTAGTATTGGCCAGTGGTATTTTGAATTTTCTCTCTTTTTTAATTTTATTTTGACTATTTCCCCTTTTTCTTTTTCTTTTTTTTTGGGATTTGGACCCTTTTTTGTGGGATTTTAACCTTTTTTGAAGGATTTTCATTAACTGAAGAGAGAAATAATGATTTTTTTCCCATTTGGTTACTAATTTAGGGATTTTTTGGTTTTTGGAGGCCAAAAATGTAGGAAAACGGGGTAAATGGGTTATGTGACTAGGGGGATGAGCTAGGTGAACAATGTTTGGGTGTTAAAAGATTTCCCCCTGATGTGTGAGGGAAGGAGCTCGTCGTATGGCCGATAGACATCATAGGTTGTTACTTTTTATAGGGATGTGAGCATTGTGATGGCGGAGAGTAGAAATTGGTTGGAGACTGGAACACGTGCTTCATGCCAACTGTAAGGGCTAAAAATGAAAATACATCACCTCAATAATGGATGAGGAACATAATATCAAATATATGGACGAGATGGGCATACCCATGCTCGTATCAATATATACAAATAATAATGCAGTCCAAAGGGGACCTGAACAATACATAGATAATTGTTGTGTAAATCATAATGGTCTAGAGGGGACACAAAACTAGGACATACGCATGGTCAACCCATGACTGATATGAATAACTTATACATGGAAACAACAACATCCATCATAAATGTGGTACCATAATAACTAATGTTATGATGGATATGAAGGTGTCCAACAACTGTATGGACCCAATGACTAAGAGTTGGAATCTCAAAGGTACACTGAACTGCATCTAAACTGGATACTCTAGGAAGCATATAGTTGGATGGCTTTCAAACATTGTAGCCAACACAACTCGTATATCCACTGGAACATTCAACTAGGGGTTCCAAATAGACTCACCAATGTGCTAGGGTCAGGGTACATCTGGGGTCTTCGACCAATAAATGAAGGGACCATTACCATGTACGAGTCTCAATGGTGCGATGGTGGAGTTGAAGTCGATCATGTGAGAAATAACCATTCTAAGAGGCACTAAGGACTCCTTTCAGATGGTCCATAGGAACTAACCACTGATGGATATGAGTCCAAGGTACAGTGACCTCTAGGTCTATCCTCTGGAATAGATGTGTTGACGTCGACAGAGGGATACTTGCAACTACCAAGGGAATGATGTTTCCTTGATAAGAGGGTGAGGTCTACAACCAACATGTGATGGTACTGGACGGGACTGAAACATTAAGAAGGGGTACGGTGGTCATAGAGTGGGAGTACTCAAACTTCCTTTATTCAGAGTATGATGGAAAGGTTTACCTAGCGGTGTATGAAACTGATTTCTTAGCAAGGGGATCATAGCTTAAGGGATCAAGGACATGGCTACAATGGGGGAGACTCAAGGGGGGAATTGATGAGTGAGATCAAGAGACTCCAAGGGTGACACATCATAGAATACTCTGAACAAAGGCGACCAAGCTAGGGATGCTGCCGTAATGGTAGGAATAGCTGTGATCTATCAGGGGCACTGACAGGCACCGTTTGGGAATTCTTCATGGTTTAAGGAGCTCGAAGAAGAGATAAAAGTGTGCTCTAAAGGATATCGTCATGTGGATTTGTACGAGCCAAGGAAAGTGCATGCTTGTGGGTGATTTCAATTTTAAGCAGTCTGAAAGTGATAAGAAAACTCTAAAATGGTGGGAAGGTACCGTTGTGTGGATTTGTATGAGCTGAGGACGGTGCATGTTCGTAGTCGCTTTCAATTTTAGAGATTCTGAAAGCAATAAGAAGACTCCGAGGGATTTATTTTTCATGTGTTAGTCCCGAAGGCCCGAAAAATAATAAAAGTATGCAATGGAGAACTATTCTAGCCGATGTGACTAGAGTATTCCTTTTTCGTAATTAGTCTACCAGGTCTGGAAAAGGGTTAAACTTATACCAGATAGACACCTTTTCAGATTCTTTAACAAGCATGAAAGGAAGAAATATTTCTCAGTGATCTTTTCATTCTTTAAGGAGTCAAAAAAGAGCTTAACATAAACTCCCTAAGTTCCTTTTTTGTATAGGAGCTACTCGGACCGAAAAAAAGGGATAAAAGTATACCGAACAAATGTAAGAGCCAAGCAAGAAGAAAGTGTTCAATCAAGGGACAAATATGAGAACCAAGAAAGAAGGTGAGGGGGGAACACTAATGGGGCCTCCTTGCGGGTAGATGAATGGTGGAAAAATAATTCAATAACTGCCATATGATGGGAGCAGAGGGATCATGAATAGGCCATGATAGACAAAATGTTCAAAGTGGGACAAAAAATGACTACGTCCTGGGTGGCACGCAAATCGAGGCAAGAGGGGATGTGGAAAAAACACCTGAAAAAGGAGTGAGTAAGAGAAATAAATGATCTCAAGCATCATCACGGGAATGTAATTCTACATTAGGCGGTGCGAAAAACGCAAAAAAATGGATGGTGGAGGACTTTGAAATTGTCAAAGAGAGAAAAAGAGGCAAAAAGGGCCATGAATAAAGGTGAGCCCACCGATCCAAGGATGCGATGGTGGGGAGAAATGATGACCTGTGGGGGAAGAATACTAGGCATTTCAAATCAAATCAAATATACAAGTGACACATGACCTATAAACTGGTTGAGATCACGCATGTGAAAAAGTGAGCAAGGTTAATGACATGTCCCCATGCTATGTGGATGGGGTTTGTGATGGTGGATCACATATGTGTTAGTTTGAGCGATGGTAGCATTACACTATTGAGATAGATGTGATGAGGAAGGGTCAAAATGATTGAGTAAGCCTCCTATCCCAGGTTCGATTTAATCTATTATGCCCCCTAACTTAGAGATGTCAATGCAGCGTGGAGGCTCGCTCTGAGAGGGATCAACAGGGAATCGACCAACTATTGGAAGGGTGGTGTACCATGAGGTTATTGGCCATGGTGGTACATTGAAGTGATGATATGATTATGGGGGATTCCCATTGCGGGGTGGATGCACCCAGTATATCTGACGAGAATGACGATGATGATGGGTAGGCAATTTTTTGGGCTTGCCCCCATGCTATGGACCTGTAATTTCCTTGTCGATTCGAAAAGGTTGAATAGATAGTTCAGAAGGATCAGTTGAAGGGGCCGACGGGACAGAGGGGTCTCCAATGGAAACCATGTAAATGGTGTTAACCTCATCCGATGAGGATGATTTGGGTGGTTGGATCTCCTCAATGATAGTAATTGAGGACTCTAAGGATGGTTTTCGCAACTCATGGAGCACTAACCGGTACTCTGGTAATTCGGTACAATGATGAGAGTAATGACCGTAGACACCACATATGGCGCAGGAGTGATTGGTGCGCAACGATTTGTTACATGGTGGATGGATGTTTGGTAATTCAACAACCGTTATATTTCGTTCATTTTCCAATGTATTCATGTGCTTTTGAAGGTCAGGCAAGTGCAGGAAAGTGTGGGTTGTGTGGACCAAACCATCGCACAAGGAACACCTGGGAGGTGTGCATGATGGAGGAGGGGGGTTCACGTCTTTAGTCACATTTGCTGCAGTGTTGATTTGGTTGGTTCGCCCCCTAGTGTTTTTGGAAGACTGAGGGGTAGTGTTGCAGGAGGTTGTTGCTGACACATTGAGAGATGGATGATTAGCGGTGGTGATCGGTTGGACCGGTTGAAGAATGACTTGTGGTATCGGAGTGGGATTAGGGGTAGGTAAATACCATACATGAATTCCTAATGCCAATCCCAAGAGTTTCAGTGTAGCCATGACTAGTATAATTACTACCCCCGATGGTGGAAATAAGAAAGGGATTGTGTGGATCAGTGTGGCTCCCATGTGGCTAGGTACCGATGGAGGTTAAGACTGAGGTGGCAGTTGAGGTGCCGATGAAATCGTGGGTTGTGAGTTAGGGACTAATTGACTTGAAGAAATGGTACACAAGTCAGAGATCTCAACGGCTGAAGGAGGAGGAGGTAAGGAATGAAATTTGGAGACCATTGGAGCCTCTAAATAAAGTCTAGGCCCCATGGGGGAGATTAAAGGGTCAGACACACCAAATAGAGGTTTGTCGACTATGGGGAGGACATTCTCTAGTATAGTGGGTGCATTAGGGTCATAGTAAGTGATATGGTCAATTTTGACAACCCATACCTCATGGGGGAACATCATAAGCCGCAACACCGATGAAGCAACAACCTTCATGGCATACATGTAGCTTCGTCCTAGGAGTAGGTTGTAGTCAAGTTGTGCATTGACAAATTCAATGTCAATCAGGATAGTTTTTCCAGCTAATTGGACTGGAACATTGGAAAGAAGGCCTTGCGGTTGAGATGAGAGGCCATCATAAGCTCATAGGGTAGTTGTGGATGGCTTTAGGGGAGGGGATCTGAGCTTCTTCCACACAAATGTAGACATGACTCATGTAGAGGAACCCTCATCGATAATGTTGCGATGGATAATGAGGTTCCTAATCGAAACTAAAATCTAAAATGCAATGGACGAAGGCATGCAGAGTTCAGATTGGTCTAATTCGAATTCCATAATTCGTGATTCAGAAAGGTCAATCATGCCTATGGAAGATAACAATGTTTTACGTTGTGCTGGGAATTTATTTAGAACTTTTAATAAAGACATAGCAGTGGGGGATTGGGCTAAGCCATCCACGATATTATAGTTGCAAGAAAAATGAGCATTGGGGTTGTTATTGATGTGGCATAGAGGAAATCGATGGGGCTTTGGGGGCCCCTTCGAATGGTGGTGGGGGTAGACGTAATGACTGATCTATGGGAATATTAGTAGTGGCCTTGTTTTCAGGAATTGTTTCGATGGTGGAACCATATTGGTTACGACGTGTTTGAAGGTTAATATCAGCGGAAGACATCATTAATAGGTGGTGAGTACCTAGGTCAATGGGTTGACTAACAGGATCAGCGTAGGTAATTGGATGTGGTGGTGCAACAACCCCTTGAGGGGGAGCCAAAGGTTGGGTGGTTACTACCCCTTATGTGGGTAAGGGATTTTGAAACACCATAGGTTGGTGTTGAGGGGGGTTTGTTCATGCCAGAGGTGCAGCATGTCCTTGACGTTGGGCATTGTTACTCTAGAGTTAGTGAGCTCACGCCAGATGGGGACAATTGTGTGTGTAATGGCCATAGATTCAACAAATAGAACATGGGTGGTTCATACATAAGTTGTGGTTTTTACCTTGTTGAGGTTGTCGATCATGATTTTGGTTAGCCGACACGACACCATTATTAACAGGGGGTTCGGTGGTGGACTGCCTCTACCGGAAGGATGGTTATTTCCTCAATTATGTCCATGTACCCTATTTTGTTGTCATTTTTGGTTCCGCTGGGCAGGCTGGTTCTACGGTTGGTTTTACTGGGCATAAACTTGCCCTTGGGGAACAGGAGGATGTTGTGGTTGGGCAGGTGATGGAGAAGCCGGTGGTTGATAGTAAGGAGGAGGTGCTAGAGTTTACGCAGGTGCAAATGATGGATGGTAATAGGCATGTGGTGTAGCAGGGGGGCTTGGGCCGAGGGAACATATGAAGCTGTTTATCTAGAATGGGTCATGGCACATAAAAGGTCGGGACCACTACTCATGTTAGGTGGTGTGGAACTAGTTGTAGGATTATAAGAAGGGGTGGATGCAGGAGGCATATGGACATATGAATGACTGGTAAATGCAACATGTCCAATAGTGTCGTCAACGACATGGGATACCCCCGACGTGTCCTTCCTGGAGGAACCACTGCAAGGAGCATCAGGTAAAATGGTGTAAAGGTATCCTGATTATGCATAGATAAGGTCAAACTATTGGTCTTTCAGTATGGCTTATTCTTCAGTTCGGGGTCGTTCATATGACACATCCTTTGTCACTTCCTCGTTTGCCTTGGTTCCCTTCGATGGCGATGGGAGATAACTAGAAACATTTTTTTTCAACAATTCTCTCTTTTTTACAGGTAGCCGCAATGGCTTCTGATTCACAATCCACAATCAACCTAGCCGTAATCCGCAGTCAAAATTCGGAAGGGTAGAACACTCAAATTGCGGCATCGAACAAAATGTGACTATGACTTCTGCATTTCGCAATGCGAGAGTCAAAAATGCGGAGCGCCACAATACCTGGTGCCGCAGAAATGCACCCCTGACTTCCACATTCCGCAGTGAAGAAGTCAGAACTGCGGAGCGCCAAAATACCCGGCACTGCAAAAATGTGCCCACGACTTCCGGAGTTCCACAATAACGGCACTGCGGAAATGCGACCCCGACTTCTCCATTCCATAGTGTGGGAGTCAGAACTGCGGAGCGCCACAATACCTGGCACTGCCGAAACATGCCCCCCTCCCCCCTGACTTCCACATTCCATAGTGCAGAAGTCAAAACTACGGAGTGCCACAATGCCCAGCATTGCTGAAATGCGCCCCCGACTTTTGCATTTTGTAATGTGGAAGTCAGAAATGCGTAGTGCCACAATGCCCGACACTGGATAAATGCGCCCTTGACTTCCACATCCCACAACGCGGATGCGGAAAGTCAGGAGCTTCCCATGCCCTGTTACATCCATCTTCCCAGCCCGATAAATCCTTCATCCTTGGGCCAAATTGGGCAAGTACGTGTTGGAATATTCTCACCATCATTTTTATATTTTGCATGCATGCATTTTCATGCAAATGCATGCATCCAGTCATCATCTTAGTGGTCCTCCTAGCACCTATGGCCTCTTTTCAGCTCCATAAAGCCCGTCTTTAGCCCCCAGTAGCCCTCCTACCTACCTGATGTGCCCTATTTGACTCTTTTGCATGACATGTGTGCCCTTTCTCACCTACCACTAGCTATCATTCAGTTAGAGTGCCTCATCTCACCTACCAGGTGTCTAATAGTCAGTTAAAGCATTGATTGAGTAGTTCTTCCACTGATTGCTTATGCTAACTTCCTGTAGCTCCTAGTTAGCTAGTTCTGGAGTGCCACTTTATCTTCTGACAGCCTCATGTGCCCTCCTTGGAGTCTCCATCCCCTGATTTGTGCCTAGATGGTTCTGTTAGACTCAGTTAGACTCACTTGACTGACTATTACCATTTATGACTGATACTACTGACTGGATGATGTCTCCAATGTTGTCCAAGCTAGACTTTGAGAATGATTCGAATGACCTCCTTGGTTAATTTGAATTCTCTACACAGTTATCCATTATTGTATTATTGTATTCAGTTTTCACAGTGCCAGCTCACAGCTGATGTATGATACTGCTATTCTCCATTTTCTGTGTTCATGAGTGATTATTGAGTGCATTCTTCTCTTCTTCTTTGCAACTTCTTGAGAGTTTGTGTGAGGCTTGTTACAACTGTTAGATCCTACTGCAGATTATCACATGGTATCAGAGCAGTCAAGAGCTATTCGAATTGCATCCATTGTAGCAGCAGCAGTTGTAGCATTTATTTGAGCAGCTATCTTTCCCTAAGCACCAAAAGCCTCTGAGTTTCCACAACAAATCCTAGTGCTATTACCTTGAATTCACTGGAGCAATCCAGTGAGGTCTAGCTAGGTGTGAAGGACTTAGTCATATGTGCTCAGGTGTCTTAAGGTAGTGTTCATTTGAAGTGTAGCAAATCTCCATCAACAAAACTCTTCTTGTTTTGCAGGTTTATTCACCCATTCGAATTCTTCTTCAATTCGACCTTCATTGTTTAGATGGATCTAAAACTCACCTTTTCCAACTATGTCGAATGGAAAGATAAGATGGCTCTCTTCATGAGATCCAAGAGCTTCACCAGGATACTAAATGGAACTATGGTCGAACCACTCAATGCAGTAGAGAAATACAAGTACTTGGATATGCTTGATGAAGCAGTAGGCTTACTTCTTCTCTCAATTTCTGAATATCTTCACTTCCATGTCATCGATCTAACATCTCCAAAAGAGGTTTGGGACAAGCTTGAATCCCTCTTTGGACATAAAGATGATTTGAAAGGTCATAAATTGGAGAATGAACTCATCTCCTTGAGTCTTGAAAGCTTCAAATCCATCAATGCATTCTTAACCAAGTTCAAAAGCTTGATTTCTCAATTCAAAAGATATGAGATAGTGAAAGAAGACAAACAACTCATTCTTTCCATTCTCTCTAAATTTGGGCCAAACTTCTCAGTTTTTGTCTCCACATTTCAATCAACTAAGATGTCCATTCCAAAATGGAATTTTACCTCACTTGATGACTTCATCCAATCTCTTACTCAAGAGGAGGATAAGTTAATCTCCATGGGAATGATCAAACCAAAGTTGGATCCGGCCCTTACAGCTGCTAAGGCCAAAAGAGCGAATGCAAAGGGAAAGAAAAAGATTTCTGAAAAGAGATTGAATGATTCAAAGCCAAAATATGTTCCCTATCATTCAGATGGGGATTCGAACTCAAAGAAGAACAAGAAATATCACAAAGAGAGATCCAAGTGCACATATTTTCATCGAGGATTTCATCGTGAGAGTTCTTGTATGAAGAAGACTATAGACTTGATGGCTCAGTTACTTGAGAAGAACAATCTTCCTGTACCTGCATGTGAAAGGAAGAAAGATACCGATACTAAACCTTCTAGATATGAGGAAAAAGAGAGATGTCATGCCCTCATGGCAAGTGCATCAACAGATTCTTCATTTATCATAGATTTAGGAGCTTCAAGACCATGTATTCCTCCAAAAATCTCTTCTCCAAATTTGAAAGCTCAGTTGGCCCTTCCATCCTGTTGGGAAATGATTCTGAAGTCTCCTCTTAGGGGATTGGAAGAATCAATCTTGACCATGGCTACTTTTTTGATGTGATTTATGTTCCTTCTCTCACAACAAATATATTTTTAGTGTACCGAATGACTCATATTAGAGTGCCCAAAAGAGTGATCTTTTCTCCAAATGAAGTCGAGATACAGCACATGGTTTCAGGGAAAATTATTGCAAAAGGAGTTGCAAATCATAAGACAAAAATCTATGAGTTTTCACACTTCTTACCTCTCTCAAAGGAGTCTTCTCTTCACTCTCATGCAAATGAAGAGAGTAGGCTATCTCATCTCAACTTCAAGCATTTGCAAAACTTGCAAGCTCAAAATGTGGTTGAATGTCTTCCAAATGGAGAAGATTCACCAAAGAAGATTGGGAAAAAGAGGACTCTTAAGAAGTGTGAATGCTAGATCCAGATCCACAAGAACCTAAAGATCTAGCACCTATTGGTTCAACTCCTATGGCAAAGTGGGCCACCACTAGTGATCTTGTTGGAGATCCATCATCATCATGTCCTAGTTCCTTTGATAGTGATCTCACCTATGTTGGTTCAAAGGAGATATTAAAGAACTACATGCACATTTTGAAAAAATTTCGTGATATTCACATTTTTGGATTTGTTCCTCCTTTGTGTGATGATGATCCAATTGTACTTGCTTCTTCACATGAGATTTCATATTCAGAGTTTGGAAGTGATGATGAGCCAGTTTCACTTGCTTTTTCACATGAGATTTCAGATTCAAAGTTTGAAAGTGATGATGAGCAAGAGAGCAAAGCTTCTTCACATGATATTTCAGATTCAGAATCTAAATATGGAGATGATGAAGAGTGAATGAAGATGAGCGAATGGGAGATCCAGTTACAAAAGAACATTATGATCTCTCACCCGATGATCCTCCTCTTCCTCGATGGGAAACCATTACACTCCGCTTTGCTGGTGATTTGGTTGGTGATCCACATGATCAGACAAGAACCAGATCATATTTTTAGAATGGAAGTTTTCATCCTTCTCACATTATTGATCCATTTCAGATCGATCCTTCTTCGGAAAAGAAGGACACTTTCCTCTTTCTGGGGTGAGTGATGATATGCTACATTATCATCCTTCAGTCTATTTTGAGGGAGGGCTTTCTTCCCACTGGGTTTTCCCTCTTCCCTCACTTAGTTCATTTAGATTGATTGTATGGGGTGACCTTTGGTCTCAGTCACCAGGGCCCTATTTTTAGTTTTCAGTTACTACCTCATATTATAGCTTGAGGGGGGGTGTTGGAATATTCTCACCATCATTTTTATATTTTGCATGCCTGCATGCAAATCTTCATGCTGCATGCATTTGCATGCAAATCCATGCATCCAGTCATCATCTTGGTGGTCCTCCCAACACCTAGATCCTATTTTAAGCTCCCTATAGCCTGTCTTCTCCATTTTATGTGTTCATGAGTGATTATTGAGTGCATTCTTCTCGTCTTCTTTGCAACTTCTTGAGAGTTTGTGTGAGGCTTATTACAGCTATTAGATCCTACTACAGATTATCACAGTCTGGTACCGTTGGAAATATCTTGGATATATCTATGCAATGGTGTGGATCCCTTCCACACTTGAGGGATCTAACCTTGCCTCATTTCCAATCAAATAGTTTCCCTGAAGTCCATCAAAACCTATTTACACCACTGCCAAAGACCTGGAATCAGCCTACCAAGGTCCCTTCCTTCATCCTGATCATAGAGGGGAGCATGAACACCTCATGGGGGTGTCTAACTCATCCCCCAAGATCATAGGATGAGGTAAAAACCTACTAAGGGTATGTACAATGCATAACAGACATACCTAGTGGAAATAATTCTAATGAA
Source organism: Larix kaempferi (assembly GCA_027924585.1). NCBI lineage: Eukaryota > Viridiplantae > Streptophyta > Pinopsida > Pinales > Pinaceae > Larix > Larix kaempferi. Next base: position 17,757,041 of record BSBM01000442.1, read on the forward strand.
TGCATCTACAACCTGCAAGGTTAGCAGCATTTTAAACTCAAGAAAATGGTGATTTTTTCAAACATGAACTCAACCTCATACTTAGGCATATACATGGTCTTCATACTGGTCAATTTCATGCAATCATTCATTAAAATGACTTGAACATAACAAGTAGACATAACATAGGAAAACTAGCATCATTTAACACAACAAAAAGCACTTATCTTTAAATGGAACTATCCAAGTAACTCGTTAACTGATTCCACCCAACCATAGGTCTCTTTCTAGCCTATACTCTTTTAGCTAAGAGACCACCCCTGAGCTGGGGTTTGTGTCCACTAAGGAGGCTAAATAGGATCTCTCACAAGGCTCCACCCTAATACTAATCCAACATACAATTAGGTTTATCAGGCATGTAAGGGAACATGGAGGATGATGCTAAGATAATGATCTCAACCAGAGAGCTACATGCATCTCAAACTACTCAACAAACATGTCACCCACAATACCTACCTCACCCAACATAAGAAAGGATCCCTTCTCTACTACACAGTCCCTTAGGTCCCCTTCCCTCCAGTGCTCTTCAAGGTGAGCATAGAAAGGTCCAAACTGCTTCTTTCATGAGACTTTAGCCTTCACTGGGTTTATCAATCAAATACAACCTCTGTCTAATTTTCTTCTCTGTTATTCTAGCTGGAAAATTCTTAGGGTTGTGACTGACGCTCTACCCCACAGCTTAGTTGCCTGCTATCAGATCCATGTGTTCTCATGGGTTTTCTAAGATTCTCACGCTCTGTAATGTCTCCTAGGGTATGATCCATGGATATCCCCATCGATTTACTTCCTATGCGAGCTTTCTTATATGTGATTTTGGCTCTGCAAATTCACGCTTACCCAGAATCACGATTTCTTCTTTCTGCTTCATTGTTGGGCTCTGCAATGCATGATCAATCGCGGTTGTTGGTAAAAAATGGGATATGGATTAGGGTGAGATAATTCATAGAAGGTAGAGTTTCTTAAGGTATAAGAAAAAACAAATCCATGCCCTTCCATATGGATTTTTAGGGCTTCTCCATACTCCATCGACCTCATGAACATATTTTCTCAACCACCTCCTTACAACAGAATTAAATGTCAACATGGGGAGTCAAATGGGTTAACAAAATGAAATGTGGAATCATATGTTCCAATCCCACAACCCACTCACCTCTCCCTAGTGGATACACATGCCCCCCTCTTATTGGTTTCCTCCATAGCCAGGTTTCTTGGTATTTTATTGCAATATTTAATATTTACATCATTTACAATGTCTCATGGATTAATAGCACATGGATAATCAAAATTTCAAATACTTTCCTTTTAAAGAAACCTTAGACATCCTCTGGTGGGGCGTTGTCCTTGAGCTCCACACTAGGGAAAACACACATTGCATGTATACAATATTTACATTGAAGCCAATAAAACCTAAGGGTCAAAATGGGGATGTTACAATTCCCCCCTTAGAATAACAACATCCTTGGTGTTCTCAAAACTAAACAAAAATGGGAATGCCTCTCTCATGGCATCCTCTAGCTCCCAGGTAGCCTCCTCGGGACTAAGGTGCTTCCATTGCACCTTCAGTTGTCCGATGGCTTTGTTCTGGAGCAAAGTGACCTTCTTGTCGAGGATGCACATAGGCTCCACTTGGAACTATCCCTCGGGTTCCACCTTTATCACGTGCCAATCAATTATGTGATTAGGATCATGTACATATTTCTTAAGCAAAGAGACATGGAAAAAATTATGAGCTCTCATGTTATCAAGCAATGCAATCCTATATGCAGCTGGCCCTATCCTATCAAGGAATTCAAATGGACCACAATATCTTTTTTCCAACTTGGCACAACTCCCCAACTTTAGGGAACTTTTCCTTGCCTTCAATCTTAAGTAAACATGGTCTCCAATATGAAACTACTTATGCATTCTTTTTAGATCTGCATAACTCGTCTTCCTATCCTGTGTTGCCTTCAAATTCTGCCTAATTTTAACAATCTCTTGTTCCATCTCCCTGACTATCTTTGGTCCAAGCACTACCCTGTTCACTAGAATGTCCCAACTCACTGGAGTCTTGCATCTTTTTCCATACAATACCTCAAAAGGACTCATTCCCAAAGGTCCTTGATATCGATTGTTGTATGCAAATTCTACCAAGTGTAGGTAGTCTTCCCACTTAGATGGTTTATCCATCACATACATCCTCAACATGTCTTCAAGAATCTGATTCACCCTCTCACTCTGACCATCTGTTTGAGGATGATATGTTGTACTAAACTTTAGATGAGTTCCCAATTCCTGGAATAATCCCTTCCAAAAATTGGATGTGAAATTTGTATCATGATCTGAAATTATTGCCTTGGGAAATCCATGCAATCTGAATATCTCCTTCATGAATATATTTTCTATTTCATTGGTATTATGAGTGGACTTGACTGGAATGAAGTGAGCTACCTTTGATAGCTTTTCCACCACTACCATGATTGAATCATGCTTCCTCACTGTCATCGAAAAACCTATTATAAAATCCATAGAAATTACTTCCCACTTGCATTCTAGAATGGGAAAAGGATGCAACAATCCTGTTGAATGTTGATGTTCTGCCTTGACTTGCTGGCACTTTTGACACCTAGAAATGTACTCTGCTATGTCCTTCTTCATCCCATGCCAAAAGTATTGTTTTGTTGTTTTTGTTATAGTCTTTTGATATCTTGGGTGTCCAGAATATGGCATTTGATGTATCTCATCCATCACTAGCCTCTTCAAATATGTACTATTTGGAATTTACAGTCTTTTACCCTGATAAATGAGAACATCATCTTCTACTAAGATGATATCCTGCACACTTTTCATCCACATTTACCTGCTACAATTCTTCTTTGATTTGAAGGTAAGCTTCATCACTGGTTTGAGCTTCGAGAACTCTTGCCTTTAAATCTGATTTACACATACTCACTACTGCAACATGAAATTTTTTGTTAAGAGCATCTACAAACTTATTCTCCTTCCCTTTGACATGCTTAGTTGCAAAATCAAATTCACAAAGAAATTCCATCCATCTAGTTTTCCTAGCATTCAGATTTGGCTGGTCAAACAAATATTTCAAGCTCATGTGCTATGTTCTGAGCTCAAATATTCTCCCCAACAGATAATGTCTCCATCTCTTGAGAGCATGAACTATGGATTCTAGCTCTAAATCATGTGTGGCATAGTTCTTTTCATGTTCCTTTAAATTTCTTGACTCATAGAAAATTAAAAATCCCTCTTGCATGAGCACTCCACCTATCCCTTCAATGCAAGCATATGTGCACACTAAAACATATTTCTTTGGATCTGCAATCTTCAAAACAAGAGTGTTGGTAAGAAATTCCTTCAGCTGTTGAAATCTTTTCTTACATTTTTCAGACCATACAAACTTGATATTCTTCCTCTGCAATGATGTTATTGGATGAGCTATTTTGGATAACCCTTCAATGAACCTTTTGTAATATCCTGCAAGACCCATAAAATAGATAACATCTGAAACATTTTTTGGAGTAGGCCAATCCATTATGGCTTCAATATTTTTCTGGATCCACTGCAATTCCTTCTTCTAAGATGAAATGTCCCAAATACTGTACCTTCTGCTAATAGAAATCACACTTGCTCAGCTTTGCATACAGTTGTTGTTCTCTAAGGACTTGCAACACAATTCTTAGATGTTCATTATGTTCTTCTTCTTTATTTGAGTAAACGAGAATTTCATCCAAGAACACTATTGCAGACTTATCCAAATACTTGTTGAAGACACTATTCATGAGACACATAAATGTAGAAGGTGCATTGGTAAGACCAAATGGAACCACTATGAATTCATAATGGAAATATCTTGTCCTGAAAGCTGTCTTGTGAATGTCTTATTCCTTTATCCTTACTTGATGGTAGCCAGACCTCAAGTCAATCTTTGAAAACACTTTAGCTTCTTTCATTTGATCAAACAAGTAATCAATTCTTGGCAATGGGTACTTATTCTTGACTGTCACTTTATTTAGCTTCCTGTAATCAATACACATCCTTAAAGTCCCATCATTTTTCTTAACAAATAACACCGGTGCTCCCCAAGGAGATACACTCGGCCTAATATATTCCTTGTCCATTAATTCTTGCAGCTGCATCTTTAACTCTACAAATTTGTGTGTGCTCATTCTATAAGGAGCTTTGGAAATTGGTGCTGCCCCTAGAACAAGATTGATGAAAAAATAAATATCTCTCTTTGGTGGCAGTCTTGGCACTTCATATGTAAATACATCCCTGAACTCTTGCAACAACTAAAAATATTCTATCCATGGTCCCTTGTCCTCTAATGAATCTGATATGTGGACTGCATATAATTGCCAACCCTTCTTATAAAAACTTTCTCAACTACAGGGCTGAAATCTACCTTACTGAAACTTGCTTGGGAATTCCTCTTACCAACCTTGGCCTTCCCTCTTCATCAATGCATTCAAGTAATTTCTCATAGCAGTATATATTGGCTCTATGTCCTTCCAACCAATCCATACCTATTAGGGCATCATAAGATCCTAATGGTAGGACATTTAAATTTTATTATGTGAGGAGTCCATTCAATTCTATGGGGCACTCCATCACTACTGCACTCACCTTCTCTTGGTCCTTGTGGCTAATTGAACTAGCCAAGGCTTACTATGATTTAAATTACTAATAGAACAACCTTCAACCCCCTTAGGAGACACATAACTATGAGTAGATCCTGGATCAATCAAAACAGAAATAGATTGCTTATCAATCTTACCTTCAACTTCCACCACTCTTGATTGATGGTCTACTTGGTGTTAATCCAATGCTGCATAGATTCAAGGCGCTTCCCTTGCCATATCTTCCATTGTAGTTGTTTCTTCTAAGTTGTGCAAGCTTCTGTGATTATCCCTCCGATGTGGACATTCTCTAAGCACATGGTTTCCTCCACATCCCCAACATTGAAGTGGCCCTCTTGGTGCTCTTTCTGCTGCCACAACTAGTTTGTTCCCACTTCTTGCTTGCTGGCCCTGTGGAAAATTTCTAGGCTGATTTTTGAATGGTGGTTTGAATCCACTTTTTCTTTGTTCAAACCTCCCACTTGGATTTCCTTTCCATGCTAGGTGGACCTATGTTTTACCTTTGCTTTGCTCATAGAAATGAACTTCCATTCTAATGGATTCATCAAGACTTGGTGGATTGACAAACTCAATCCTATCTCTGAAAGTTTGAGGTAGACTACCAAGGAAACATTGGATCTTTACCCTTTCATCCTTGATGTAATCCACATACATCAACAATTACAAAAAATTGTGTACATGTTCTTCCATGGAATTCTTTCCCAACTTGAGTTCATTGAACTCTTTCCTCTTGTTATCATAATAACTAGCTGATAGGTATTTCTCCTTGAAGTACCTTTTAAATCGCTCCCAGCTGATCCTCTTTTCACTGATCCTCTTCACTTGCATGAGGTCCTCCCACCAAATTGAAGCTCTTCCATTTATATTGTAAATGGAAACTCTAGCCTTTTCATTTTCTGAATAATCATGCATTCTGAAATACTTCTTCATTCCAAGAAGCCATGCCTTTCCCTCTTGACCTACCTTTCTTTCTCCATCAATGTGGGAGGCCTTGCCTTCCTAAATTTTCCCTGTGGGATCCCTCTAATTTTCTTTCTTCCTTCAAACCTAATGGAAGTATGCCTCAGACTTCTCTGAGAATCTCTGTAGTCGCATGAATGGCTGGAAAGAGATCGTGGAGAGGGTGTTTTGTGCTTTTTGATCGTAGAATTATTTCTAGGGCTTGGAGTCCTCTTCCTAGAACAACCTCTAGAGTGACTACCTGCATCTCTTTCTTCTCTGCCTGTGTTGCTTGGCTTAGACCCAATATTTATCCTCTAATGCATATCAGTGAGGCCTTGCAAGATGGTGGCATTGAGCTGGTGCTACTCTTCCCGAGCCTTCATCAATCTCTCATTTAAGCACACCATGGTTTCAACTAAGTTCGAGGGATTTTTTTGCTCCCTTCTTCCATTGGATTCGGTTTTAGTATGTGCTTCTTGCACATTCTCTCCTAGGAAATCTTCCTCTTGCTCATAAGGATCCTCGGCATCATTTATGGTCACCATTTCCTTGCTTTCCCTGTATGCTGCCTCTACTGTACGATTCAACTATTATCATCTTCCAACACTATGCTTTACATAGACATTTATTAGACATCATAAGAATGCATATGCAACATAAAATATCCATACAATCTGGAAACTACTCATTCGGACAACAACAATAATCATTAATGTTTATCAAATCTGTGCCATGAGCATTCTTCTACCCATAAACACATTCATGCCTTGGCCCAAGCAACTCTAGTGCTGTAACTTGGGCTCTGATACCATTTTTCACATACTCGGTCACCTTGGTGCCCTTCAATGGTGATGGGAGACAACCAGATACATTTTTTTTTCAATAATTCTCTTTGTTTTACACGCAACCACAATGGCTTCCGATCAGCAATCTGGAATCAACCTAGCTGTAATCCACAGTCGGAATTCAGAAGGACAGAACACTCAAATCGTGGCGTCGAACAAAATGTGACTCTGAATTTCGCATTCTGCAATGCAGGAGTTGGAAATGTGGAGTGCCACAATACCCAGCACTGCAGAAATATGCCCCCGACTTCCTTATTCCTCAGTGAGATAGTCGAAAATGCGGAGCGCCACAATACCTGGTGCTGCAGAATGCGCCCCCGACTTCCACATTTCCCAGTGCGAAAGTCAAAACTACGGAGCACCATAGTACCCGACGCTACAGAAATGCACCCCTGAATTCCGTATTCCACAGTGCGGGAGTCGGAACTGCGGAGCGCCACAATACCCGGCGCTGCAGAAATGTGCCCCCCCCCCTCCGACTTCTGCAATCTGCAGTGCAAAATTCAGAACTGCGGAGCGCCACAATATCCGGTGCTGCAGAAGTGCACCCCCGAATTCCACATTCCGCAATGTAGAAGGTGGAAATACGGAGCGCAATAATACTTGGCACTGCATAAATACGCCCCCAACTTTTGCATCCCGCAATGCGGATGCAAAAAGTTGGGAGATGGCCATGCCCTGTTACAACCATCTTCCCAGCCCGATAACTCCTTGAAACTTGGGCCAAATTGGCCAAGTCTGGTACCGTAGGAAAGATCTTAGAGAGATCTATGCAATGGTGTGGATCCCTGCCACACTTTAGGGCTCTAAATTTTCCTCATTTCCAATCAAATAGATTCCCTAAAGTCCATCAAAACCTATTTACCCCACTGCCAAAGCCTTGGAATCACCCTTCCAAGGTGCCTTCCTTCATCTGATCATAGAGGGGAGCATGAACACCTCAGGGGGATGTCTAACTCATGCCCCAAGCTCATAGGATGAGGTACAAGCCTACTAAGGGTATGTACAATGCATAATAGACATACATAGTGGAAATAATTCTAATGAATGCATCTATAACCTGCAGGGTTAGCAGCATTTTAAACTCAAGAAAATGGTGAAGTGTTCAAACATGAACTCAATGTCATACTCAGGAATATACATGGTCTTCATACTGGTCAATTTCATGTAATCATTCATTCAAATTACTTGAACATAACAAGTAGACATAACATAGGAAAACTAGCATCATTTAATTGTGATGAACCTAAATAATTAATTAATGCAAATACACAAGATATCAGAAATAATAGAACTCAGAATCACTTTTATATTGATCACGGGCCACTTCGAGGGGGCAACCTCCTTTGAGCAATCTCAATACAATTAACTTCATGGTGGCTTCATAGGCCTCAACACACACTTATATACTAAGTCTAGGCACCAATACCATGGGTAACTACTATGTGTCAATACAAACCATGGGCTAAGTCTAGGCACCAATACTATGAGTCAAAACCATGGGACATATAATACTATGGGACGACTTACAAAGCATATGCGTCCAATACTATGGGATAATATAAACTATGGATCAACAAATACTACGGGACGACTTACAAAGCATATGCGTCCAACAACAATATACTAACAAAGTAAAGACATGGGTTCCTAACATCCCCTCTCCCTTAGAAAAATCTTTTTCCTCAAAGCTTTAGATGTGGAAATTGATGCAGAATCTGAAGGAGTGGGTCCCCTGTAGCATCCTCGGGTTTCATTTCGAGCCACTGGCGCCTTTGGAGTTTCAGGGAGGATTGCATGGAAGGCTGTAGACGAAGAAGAACCATATCAGTGATGTGAAAAGTGCACTCAGAACGTTGTTGATCATCTTGTTGTTTCAGTTGAATTCTTGCCATGTGAAAATTGTCCTACAGAATGAGAAGCTGATCACGGTTTCAAAGAATTGAGTCAATTGCCTGAACTGGGGAGCTGCTGAAGGTGTATGGAAGAAGAACTGGTGGTTCATGTACATAGACTGCTTCATATGGTGTCCTTTGAGATGTGGTACTATACCACTGGAGCGCTTCTAGGAAATCCATAGAAATAGTTGTCCAAATCTGTGGAGGGATGGGTAAGGGTTCGAGCAGTCCTGAAAGGAGGGTCGTTTCACCCTTGTTGACCTAGAAGGTATCACAGTCAACCACCATCCGTTGAATTGTCCTTTTGAGTCCCTGCCAAAAGAAGTTACATTGTTCCTGGTCATACGTTTTGAGGAACCCAGAGTGCCCTATTGATGAAGAAGCATGGAGTTCATAGAAGAGATAGCCCCATTGAACAGATTGCAACCAATTTGGAACAAGCAGAGAAATAGCTGTAAGAGAAACTGGGTCATCAAATGTGCGAGGAGGAGCATATTCCACCATATTGTCCTTACCCTTCTGGTAAGTGGTTGCAGAGTCATAACACATGAGTTGGATAACCCATTTCAGGTGTGTTGGGGAGGAGACCCGTTGTTCCAAGAAAGTTTCTAGACTCTGAAGATCAATCTTGATGCAGAAATAATTCCCCAATAGGGATGGCTGCCACTTCTGGACTGTATGCAAAATAGTCATCATTTCCTACTGAGAGGTAGATGAGGCTAAATTCTTACCGGAAAGGTCTCTTGAAGGCAACAAGCTCATTGGTTCAGCAAAGACACCTGCATATCTATCCAAGGAAGTAGTGGAGTGTCACATACCCCAATTTTATTAAAATAATGTAATTATTTTTAATATTCCTGAGAACATTATGTTAAATTTAATGCTAAGTAGGAATGGATGACTCAGCAGAGTCTCCAGAAATGGAATGTAAATTCTGAATAATTATTATTAATAAATAAATTATGGAGACAACAGCATGGGAGAGCTGTTAAAAGAGGTTACTGGTCTAACTGGTGGATGGAATTAGGTGGAAGGACAAAAGACAAGTGGCAGCATCCTCAAACACTTCCTGAGTTGCAGGTGGCAACTTCCCTATATTTTGGGGTCATGATTCCCCAAGAAAGTGGAATCTGAGCAGGTGGCTCATTAATGACAGTTAGCCCAACTAAGACCTAGGCAATCTTTTAAATACTACTCAATGAACTGAGCTGGGGGTTCAGCAATGGTTCTAGAGGGAGAATACATTCAGGTGAATGCTATTCAGGAGTCCCATTGAGGAAGTGGGAAAACAGTAAGGAAGTGTTTTGAAGCAGGAAGTTGCAGTAACTTGGTTCCAGTATAGCTGTTTTGGCTGAGGGAATTATTGGCCGTACTTAGATTCCAGCCAGTTAGACCAGAGCAAGCTCGGGGGTCCTGAGAAGTGCTGTCTGGGCACTCTCCAGGAATTGGTAGGGAGGAACAGCCTCCCATTGTTGTTATTGTCTACCATAGCTACAGGTTCTGTCACTCTTCCTGTTGTTGGTTTATTTAATTTTCATATGAGATAGACTAGTACAACTATGTTTTGACTGTATTCAACTTCAGTAAATCAGTCTCTGCACTTTCTTTTGGTATAAATTTCAGAACGCAGATGTTATAGAAATTTCCTATTTTTATTTAAATAGAGTATTTATCTTATACAGAACCTAATCGTTACTGTTACAGTTAACAATTATCATGTTTAGGCATATTCTAGAATTCCTGTTAATGGTTAAATAATAGACAGAAATATTAAACAATAGATATTCCAGTAATCAACCTGTATATATATATATATATCGCATATTATAGTCAATTTTAGTTACAGGTTACTCTTATATCAAGTTAGAAGATAAACAAAACTCCTTTTAATATATTGTTTATACTCAGAATATGTTTTGACAGCTATTGATTAAATAAATGAGGAGACTGTAACAACATTTCATTATTACAAGCATCCTTATAATCTTATTTATTAACACAGGAGTCAAATACAAACACTTAGCAATTGTATAGTATTATTTCCCTTCAACCTAGTATTATAATACATTAGCCATGCTTATTATAATAGAATTAACAGAGTTGTTTTAAACAAAAACAAACATATTACACAACAGAGAAACTGTCGACGAACGCAACCATCCTTGGCTGTTACAAACCATCTTAATTATACACAGCAATAATATTTATTCAGTATAAATGTTCTTCCTTAGGGTAGTCCACAAACTCTACACGGCCGTAGCCTTATATTATTCCTTCGACAGAGTGAAAACAAATGAAAGAATGCCTTATATGGCAGACAGAACCTACAGCATCTTTACACATAGTTCTATGTATATATTATTCTACCCACAGTTTCATTTAATAACCATACAAGAATCAAAATAAACATTGTTATAATTCATTCCCGGTCGCTATCGAGTTAACAAAGTTCATACATATTTGTTGAACACAAAACAGAACCTCAACTCGCCTGAATAAACCCTATACTATTCAACTATTACAGTCACAGTCGAGGAACATCCACCATCTTTTATTTAACACTCCAAATCGAAGAAAACGCAGAGAGACAATTATAGGATTTCACTATAACAGAGTTATCATCCATTGCAGGTACCGAAGAACCCATTTATCCTTACATTCAAACACATTCTAATAATTTAACAAAACACAAAAATGAAACATGGCCATGATAGGCCCAGTAATATATTAAGTATAAATTTTATGCAGCGAGGATAGAACCCTATGCCTAGCCAATACGAGTACCATAACAGAAACCTTGGCCTCATACAGTCTGAGCCGTGAAGGGCTCTCCAATAAACATAACAAGGTTTCAACCCCTTTCTTTTCAAACAAAATAACTCATACAGATGACTGCAACCATGAACATCAAGTCGTCAAACGACCTCACTACACAGGAGTTTTCCTCCATGACACAACCCTAACCACAAAACCAGCAAAGGAAGAGACAGCCGTGGATAACCAGGCTTACCCGGATGAGCCAGCGTTGGAGATAGAACCCTGTACACCTTCAGACCCGCGTGACCTGCACATTCAATGCCGAGAGATGTTAATACACATTCAATGCCAAGAGTTGAATATATAGTAAACCTGCGCTTGCTTGCAAAACAAAAACTGCAAAAATAAAGTATTACATTACCTGAGCAATGTAACCGTGGATAACCTGGAAGCCACCGGTGGAAGCAAGCACTGAAACCCCATCACCCTCACCGGTTGAAAGAGTAAGGGAAATCATCATAACAATTATCGACAGCCGAGACAAGATAACATTTCCGACGAAACCCTCACGCTGGGATTGAACCAGTCCAGAAGCACACCCAAAACTCAAATGCATCAACCCTCTCATAACTAAAAGACAATGACAAAACCCTGTCTCATATCCACACCAGCACAGTGAAGGACTGTAAGTAGCTGGGACTTCAATCAAGAATGAACAACAAAGCCACGAAACAATGAAACTATAGCAGACAATAGCACCAGAGCCGAGGACATACCCTACTACAGAATGAAACCACGAGACCAGAACCACAACACTTTGCACTCTGTTACAGTGCCCCAACTACGAAACTCAGACAGGGAGGGTTTCATCCTTAGGACCCGAGCCCGAAGGCAACTACAATAACCTGGTAGGGTTTTCGATAATAGCTTATATATCACCAACTGCATGGAGGAGAGTCAACCACGTAGCACCCAAATATATCAACGTAAAATGGGTCGAGACCATATAGTTCAAATTGCAATCCAAATCATTATTCACCGATTCCAAAATCATTACATATATGTAAGTCAAACGTATAAGATAACATATGATATACAATCATTTAGCATATATTGCATGCCTTGCAACTGAATCGTCGAGAATCCCAAGCACATGGGATGTATAATCCCTACAACGATAATAAGGAGACATAGTCAACATCAAATATGGAGTTCCTATTAACTTAGTATGGTGGTTAATACCTTAACACAATGTTGATTATAAATCTTATCCATAGTATGGGAAAAACATTATGACTATGGCAAAATCATGATGATGTACATTTATATTGAAACCAAGGCATAGGTTAATGCCATGAGCATATCACATTTCTTCAATCAGTTAAACAGTGTGGTGGTCAACTTTCAAAGGAAAATACCTTGTTACTTACCAAATTCATATGATGGGGCACACTTTCGCCATTATATACTATCATCGCATTTCTACCGATATTATTTGTTAAACAGTAAACAAATAGGTAACATAGGTTAAAATTTAAAGTAGACATTGAACATTGCAGTATAGTCGAATATAATGGAACAACGCTAGAGGCGCCACATTTTCCCAACTCACATTAATAGTCCGGAAATACAGCAGTAATCACCGGTATTAGTTGACAACATATCACATGAAGTTAACGTCGCTTATGCAGCCAATAATTATGATACAACAATTGTACCATTGATAGTTACAGCAGTAACGTAGAGTATTAATCATAAAAACATAATTATAACTGAAACAATGTAATCTATCGCAAAACCTGAGGATGCTATCCTAATAAGAAATATCATGTCGAGGCAGACTATCAATCTTAATTCAAGTATAAGTTCATGAGAATAACTTCACTGTTTTGCACTACAACTTGCATTAGTAAATAAATCTGCTTTAAAGTTTTAAAGTACAGGGAGTATTGATGCTTACCAAGTTTAAAATACAGTGATCCCTACTTCACCGGCGTACCTGGGACACGGAAGACAACTTATGCATTAGCTCGTAAGCTAAGTAAGCCAGTCAACTACGACTAGCTCTTCCCTTGCGGTTCGAAAACAAAACAGTCATTAATTACAATCACCGAAATCAAAGTTTTTAATTAAGACAGAGTCTTTAAACAGATTATGTTAGTTATTTAAATTAAAACAAAATCAGAAATACTATCTAGTTAACATTTATTGTTATGAATAAAAATTTTAAATTTTTCAGAAATATCGGGTTCTGACATGTGGTATCAGAGCCAGGTTCAGACACTAGGCTTGGATGGGACTCCACTAAACTTCCGCAAACAGTGACCATAAAAGAAGATTTTTTTTTTTTTTTATAAAACACTAACATATATTTCGGTTTCATGAACAGAACAGAAAATTTTTCTTTTCTGAATTTTACAGACAGGTATGGAAAAACTGGGAGAATATGCTGAGGAGGAATCTCCCAATGCTGTGACAAGACAGATGTCAAAAGAACTTGAGACAGAAGAAGAAACTGCTCACACCACTGAGCTGATGCAGACCATAAGAGGATTAAAGACAGAAATGGAAACAGTTAAGAAGGATAATGAAAGAATTCTAAAGACTCAGGAACAGCTAAATCAGCTATTGATAGAAAAATTTCAGACTGACGGAAGGAGCAAACCAGCTGACTCAGAAGAAGTTAGTCATCCAAGAGGGTCAAAAAGGACAAAACCAACTAAATCTGATAGCAGTTCCTCATCTGAAGAAAGAAAGGGACAACTCAGTTATCACACTAGCAGTGACAGCAGTGAAGCTGAGATGCACAACCGAAGGAAAAAGTACAGGCCTTATGAAGAGATTTCCGGGGAGTTTAAGAAGATAAAGCCCCCAACTTTCAATGGAGAAGCTGAAACTGGAGAAGAGGCAGAATCCTGGTTATCTGGGATGAGAAAATATTTTCAGATCTATAACTACTCAAATCAGCTAAAGGCACGAATGGCCATCTACAACCTCTCGAGAAAAGCGGACATATGGTGGCAAGATCTGAAAAGGGTCAAAGGGATTAAAGAAAGAGAAGTTAATTGGAGTACCTTTAAAAGATACTTCAAGAAGAAATTCCTGTCTGAGCAGTATTATGAAGAAAGGGCCAAAGAATTCTATGAACTGAAACTCGGATCTATGACGATGAAGGACTTAAACAATAAATTTTTAAGTCTGTTGCGTTATGTACCGTATTTTGTCGAAGAGAAACCAAAAATACAGCGGTTTCTTAGTTGCCTGCCCTATCATATCAAGGATAGAATTGAATATGACAATCCAAAAACACTGGAAGAAGCTATGCGCAAGGAAAATTTCTGTTACGAACAGAATAAAAAGAAAGAGGGGATAGCCAGCTGGAAAGCCAAAAAGAACAGCAATCTGATCGAGTACAAGAAAAAGGAATTTGTTCCCCATAAAAGTTTCAAGAATGGCAAAAACGGGAACCACTTTAATAGTAAAAGTTTCCAAGGAAACAAAAATGGAGCTGTCAGCCATTCAAACAATTACAAAAACAGCAAAGAGACTCCTAATAACCATGGAAACTACACCAAAAATTTCGAGCGAAAAGAACCTGTCAAGTGCTGGGAGTGTAATGGGCCACATTATGCTTCAGTCTGCCCAAACAGGAAGAAACAAATCAGCAATATTCATACTGTTCAATATGAAATGACAGTTGGAGATTTCGCAGGAACTATGCCTCGAATCAATGCAGCATTGGAAAACCGCCAGGCTGACTACCAAACTTCCATGGTGGAAGTAGGAGGTATGATTAACAAAACCCCAGTTACTATATTAATAGATCCAGGTGCTAGTCTTAGTTATATTTCACCTCAGCTGGTAGAAAAATGTAAATTGACTGTTGAAAGGTTTGATAATTCATGGTTTGTACAATTAGCTACTGGGGCAAAGAGAAAAGTAAACTGCTATGTAAAAGAATGCATCTTAAACATGACTGATTTTAGAACTACAGTTAAACTGAACGTTTTACCACTTGGCTCTTATGACATACTTATCGGAATGGACTGGTTGGAACAACATAGGGTCGTTTTAAACTGTTTTGACAAAACTTTTAGGTGTATAAACAGTAGTGGACAGCCTGTAACTGTTAGAGGTATCCCTAGGAAAACAGTAGTTAGGCAAATTTCTGCTTTACAACTTAAAAGAGCAGTCAGAAAGGGGTGCAAGACTTATGCTGTAGCTATTACAGATGAGACAGATAAGTCTGAAAACAACCAGAAAACAGTAGAGAACATTCCTGTCATCAATAAATTTATTGACGTTTTTCCTGAGGAAATCCCAGAATTGCCTCCCAAGAGAGAGCTCGAATTTACAATTGAGCTGGTACCAGGTGCTGTTCCCAGTTCAAAAGCCCCGTATCGTATGAATATTTTGGAGCTTAACGAGTTGAAAACTCAGTTGAAGGAGTTAATAGACAAGAATTATATTAGACCCAGTGTATCCCCTTGGGGAGCACCAGTGATTTTCGTTAAAAAGAAGGACGGAACTATGCGACTTTGCATAGATTATCGTCAACTAAACAAGATGACGATCAAAAACAGGTATCCGTTACCTCGTATTGATGATCTGTTTGATCAACTACGTGGTGCTACGGTATTCTCTAAGATCGATCTGAGATCGGGTTATCATCAGGTAAGAATTAAAGAGGAAGATATTTTCAAAACAGCCTTTAGAACAAGGTACGGACATTACGAATTTGTCGTAATGCCATTTGGACTTACAAATGCCCCAGCTGTTTTTATGTGCTTAATGAATAACATAATGCACAAGTACTTAGATAAATTTGTTGTTGTATTTATCGACGACATTTTAGTCTATTCTAAGAGCGAGGAGGAGCATAAAGAACACTTACGAATCGTTTTACAAGAACTGAGAGAACAACAACTTTTTGCGAAATTTAGTAAATGTGACTTCTTCAAAGATGAAATCCAGTACTTAGGACATGTAGTCACTAAGGAAGGGATTTCAGTGGATCCCGAAAAGATTCGGGTGATTGAAGAATGGCCAGTACCTAAAGATGTGACGGACGTTATATCTTTCATGGGAATTACCGGTTACTACCGGAGGTTTATTGAAGGCTTTTCAAAAATAGCCAACCCAATCACTTCTTTGCAGAAGAAAGGCAAGAAGTTTGATTGGAATGCGAAATGTGAAGAAAGTTTCAAGAAACTTAAGACCTTATTGACAACCGCACCTATTCTTAGGATAGCGGATCCAAATAAAGATTTCATAGTTTGCACCGACGCTTGTAATGATGGTTTAGGCGGAGTGCTGACCCAAGAAGGACATGTCATTGCTTACGAATCTAGGAAGCTGAAAATCCATGAAAAGAATTATGCCACTTATGACCTAGAATTAGCTGCTGTAATTCATGCTTTAAAGATGTGGCGACACCACCTAATAGGCAGAAAATTTACCTTACTAACAGATAATAAAGGTCTGAAATACCTTTTAGACCAGCCAAATTTAAATGCAAGACAAGCCAGGTGGCTGGCATTCCTAAGTGAATACGATTTTGAAATCCAACACATAAAAGGGAAGGAAAATAAGGTGGCTGATGCCTTGAGCAGAAATGCAAAACTGAATTTTATATCAGCTAGCAGCACTTATACCTTTGATTTAAATGAACAGCTGGCTGAAGGGATAAAATTAGATGAAATTTATCAACATTTACAATTTACAGCCAAAGAACAGTCCACAGAAAGTTTGATAAAAGGGTATAGTTTAAACGAAAACGGTTTTTTGTTGTTTAAGGACAGGCTGTATATCCCTAATGCACCTACAGTTAAGCTGTTAATTTTAGACGAAATACATAAAACCCCTTATTCCGGGCATCCTCGCTATCAAAAGACTATCACTATGTTGAGAAAAGAATATTTCTGGCCTAACATGAAATCTGAAACTGCTGAATATTTAGCTAAGTGTTTGGACTGCCAACAAGTAAAAACAGAACACCAACATCCAGCTGGATTGCTGCAACCTTTACCTATTCCTAGCTGGAAATGGGAAATAATCAGCCTGGATTTCATTATGGGTTTACCCAAAAATCAACATCAGAATGATTCGATTATGGTAGTGGTAGACAAATTAAGTAAATCAGCACATTTTATTCCTGTTAAAACCACATACAAGGCTGCAAATATAGCAGATATCTTTCTAAAACAGATTTTTCGGTTACACGGTATTCCAAAAGTCATTATATCAGACAGGGATCCTAAATTCACAGGAAATTTTTGGAGATCCTTGTTCAAAGGATTAAACACCACTTTAAATTTCAGCACCTCTTTCCATCCTCAGACTGATGGACAAACGGAAAGAGTTAATCAAATATTAGAAGATCTGTTAAGGATGTATGTTAAAGATCAACCAGGTAAGTGGGAGGATTATTTACACTTAGCCGAATTTGCATACAATAACAGCTATCAATCATCAGCTAAGTTTAGTCCTTTTGAGGTTTTGTATGGACGAAAATGCAACACTCCTATCTCTTGGAGTAATCCAGTAGATAGATTAGTGTTAGGACCTGATTTATTGAAAGAAATGGAACAGATTGTGAAACAAGTGCAGGAAAACTTGAAGATTGCCCAGGATCGGAAAAAGAGTCAAGCAGATTTGAAAAGAACTCCTAAAGAGTTCCAGGTAGGTGAACATGTGTTCATCAAGGTAAGACCAAAGAAAAGCTCCCTAAGATTAGGAAGTTGTGCAAAATTAGCACCACGTTACTGTGGTCCATTTGAAATTTTAGCTAGAATTGGTCAAGTTGCTTATCAGTTAGCATTACCGCCAAATTTAAAAGTACACAATGTTTTTCATATCTCTGTTTTGAAAAAGTATGTTCATGATGCTACTCATGTTATTGATTGGAACATTGTACAGGTAGAACCAGAAGGGGAAGTTCTGGTAGAACCGGATTGTATCCTCGGGAGGAGGGAAATTACTCTACGGAACCGGATAATTGGACAAGTGAAGGTGCAATGGAATCACCTTAGTCCTGAAGAATCTACCTGGGAGCTGGAAAGTAAGATGCGGGAAGCATATCCCCATCTATTCCAGCAGGTGGCTGAAGACGAAGAATAAGTAACATCGAGGACGATGTTACATTTTAAGGGGGTGTGTATGTCACATACCCCAATTTTATTAAAATAATGTAATTATTTTTAATATTCCTGAGAACATTATGTTAAATTTAATGCTAAGTAGGAATGGATGACTCAGCAGAGTCTCCAGAAATGGAATGTAAATTCTGAATAATTATTATTAATAAATAAATTATGGAGACAACAGCATGGGAGAGCTGTTAAAAGAGGTTACTGGTCTAACTGGTGGATGGAATTAGGTGGAAGGACAAAAGACAAGTGGCAGCATCCTCAAACACTTCCTGAGTTGCAGGTGGCAACTTCCCTATATTTTGGGGTCATGATTCCCCAAGAAAGTGGAATCTGAGCAGGTGGCTCATTAATGACAGTTAGCCCAACTAAGACCTAGGCAATCTTTTAAATACTACTCAATGAACTGAGCTGGGGGTTCAGCAATGGTTCTAGAGGGAGAATACATTCAGGTGAATGCTATTCAGGAGTCCCATTGAGGAAGTGGGAAAACAGTAAGGAAGTGTTTTGAAGCAGGAAGTTGCAGTAACTTGGTTCCAGTATAGCTGTTTTGGCTGAGGAAATTATTGGCCGTACTTAGATTCCAGCCAGTTAGACCAGAGCAAGCTCGGGGGTCCTGAGAAGTGCTGTCTAGGCACTCTCCAGGAATTGGTAGGGAGGAACAGCCTCCCATTGTTGTTATTGTCTACCATAGCTACAGGTTCTGTCACTCTTCCTGTTGTTGGTTTATTTAATTTTCATATGAGATAGACTAGTACAACTATGTTTTGACTGTATTCAACTTCAGTAAATCAGTCTCTGCACTTTCTTTTGGTATAAATTTCAGAACGCAGATGTTATAGAAATTTCCTATTTTTATTTAAATAGAGTATTTATCTTATACAGAACCTAATCGTTACTGTTACAGTTAACAATTATCATGTTTAGGCATATTCTAGAATTCCTGTTAATGGTTAAATAATAGACAGAAATATTAAACAATAGATATTCCAGTAATCAACCTGTATATATATATATATATCGCATATTATAGTCAATTTTAGTTACAGGTTACTCTTATATCAAGTTAGAAGATAAACGAAACTCCTTTTAATATATTGTTTATACTCAGAATATGTTTTGACAGCTATTGATTAAATAAATGAGGAGACTGTAACAACATTTCATTGTTACAAGCATCCTTATAATCTTATTTATTAACACAGGAGTCAAATACAAACACTTAGCAACTGTATAGTATTATTTCCCTTCAACCTAGTATTATAATACATTAGCCATGCTTATTATAATAGAATTAACAGAGTTGTTTTAAACAAAAACAAACATATTACACAACAGAGAAACTGTCGACGAACGCAACCATCCTTGGCTGTTACAAACCATCTTAATTATACACAGCAATAATATTTATTCAGTATAAATGTTCTTCCTTAGGGTAGTCCACAAACTCTACACGGCCGTAGCCTTATATTATTCCTTCGACAGAGTGAAAACAAATGAAAGAATGCCTTATATGGCAGACAGAACCTACAGCATCTTTACACATAGTTCTATGTATATATTATTCTACCCACAGTTTCATTTAATAACTATACAAGAATCAAAATAAACATTGTTATAATTCATTCCCGGTCGCTATCGAGTTAACAAAGTTCATACATATTTGTTGAACACAAAACAGAACCTCAACTCGCCTGAATAAACCCTATACTATTCAACTATTACAGTCACAGTCGAGGAACATCCACCATCTTTTATTTAACACTCCAAATCGAAGAAAACGCAGAGAGACAATTATAGGATTTCACTATAACAGAGTTATCATCCATTGCAGGTACCGAAGAACCCATTTATCCTTACATTCAAACACATTCTAATAATTTAACAAAACACAAAAATGAAACATGGCCATGATAGGCCCAGTAATATATTAAGTATAAATTTTATGCAGCGAGGATAGAACCCTATGCCTAGCCAATACGAGTACCATAACAGAAACCTTGGCCTCATACAGTCTGAGCCGTGAAGGGCTCTCCAATAAACATAACAAGGTTTCAACCCCTTTCTTTTCAAACAAAATAACTCATACAGATGACTGCAACCATGAACATCAAGTCGTCAAACGACCTCACTACACAGGAGTTTTCCTCCATGACACAACCCTAACCACAAAACCAGCAAAGGAAGAGACAGCCGTGGATAACCAGGCTTACCCGGATGAGCCAGCGTTGGAGATAGAACCCTGTACACCTTCAGACCCGCGTGACCTGCACATTCAATGCCGAGAGATGTTAATACACATTCAATGCCAAGAGTTGAATATATAGTAAACCTGCGCTTGCTTGCAAAACAAAAACTGCAAAAATAAAGTATTACATTACCTGAGCAATGTAACCGTGGATAACCTGGAAGCCACCGGTGGAAGCAAGCACTGAAACCCCATCACCCTCGCCGGTTGAAAGAGTAAGGGAAATCATCATAACAATTATCGACAGCCGAGACAAGATAACATTTCCGACGAAACCCTCACGCTGGGATTGAACCAGTCCAGAAGCACACCCAAAACTCAAATGCATCAACCCTCTCATAACTAAAAGACAATGACAAAACCCTGTCTCATATCCACACCAGCACAGTGAAGGACTGTAAGTAGCTGGGACTTCAATCAAGAATGAACAACAAAGCCACGAAACAATGAAACTATAGCAGACAATAGCACCAGAGCCGAGGACATACCCTACTACAGAATGAAACCACGAGACCAGAACCACAACACTTTGCACTCTGTTACAGTGCCCCAACTACGAAACTCAGACAGGGAGGGTTTCATCCTTAGGACCCGAGCCCGAAGGCAACTACAATAACCTGGTAGGGTTTTCGATAATAGCTTATATATCACCAACTGCATGGAGGAGATTCAACCACGTAGCACCCAAATATATCAACGTAAAATGGGTCGAGACCATATAGTTCAAATTGCAATCCAAATCATTATTCACCGATTCCAAAATCATTACATATATGTAAGTCAAACGTATAAGATAACATATGATATACAATCATTTAGCATATAGTGCATGCCTTGCAACTGAATCGTCGAGAATCCCAAGCACATGGGATGTATAATCCCTACAACGATAATAAGGAGACATAGTCAACATCAAATATGGAGTTCCTATTAACTTAGTATGGTGGTTAATACCTTAACACAATGTTGATTATAAATCTTATCCATGGTATGGGAAAAACATTATGACTATGGCAAAATCATGATGATGTACATTTATATTGAAACCAAGGCATAGGTTAATGCCATGAGCATATCACATTTCTTCAATCAGTTAAACAGTGTGGTGGTCAACTTTCAAAGGAAAATACCTTGTTACTTACCAAATTCATATGATGGGGCACACTTTCGCCATTATATACTATCATCGCATTTCTACCGATATTATTTGTTAAACAGTAAACAAATAGGTAACATAGGTTAAACTTTAAAGTAGACATTGAACATTGCAGTATAGTCGAATATAATGGAACAACGCTAGAGGCGCCACATTTTCCCAACTCACATTAATAGTCCGGAAATACAGCAGTAATCACCGGTATTAGTTGACAACATATCACATGAAGTTAACGTCGCTTATGCAGCCAATAATTATGATACAACAATTGTACCATTGATAGTTACAGCAGTAACGTAGAGTATTAATCATAAAAACATAATTATAACTGAAACAATGTAATCTATCGCAAAACCTGAGGATGCTATCCTAATAAGAAATATCATGTCGAGGCAGACTATCAATCTTAATTCAAGTATAAGTTCATGAGAATAACTTCACTGTCTTGCACTACAACTTGCATTAGTAAATAAATCTGCTTTAAAGTTTTAAAGTACAGGGAGTATTGATGCTTACCAAGTTTAAAATACAGTGATCCCTACTTCACCGGCGTACCTGGGACACGGAAGACAACTTATGCATTAGCTCGTAAGCTAAGTAAGCCAGTCAACTACGACTAGCTCTTCCCTTGCGGTTCGAAAACAAAACAGTCATTAATTACAATCACCGAAATCAAAGTTTTTAATTAAGACAGAGTCTTTAAACAGATTATGTTAGTTATTTAAATTAAAACAAAATCAGAAATACTATCTAGTTAACATTTATTGTTATGAATAAAAATTTTAAATTTTTCAGAAATATCGGGTTCTGACATGTGGTATCAGAGCCAGGTTCAGACACTAGGCTTGGATGGGACTCCACTAAACTTCCGCAAACAATGACCATAAAAGAATGGAATGGAGCTGAGCAATGACACCATGTGAATTCTTCTTAAGTATTTTTTCCAGGCGATGTGAACTGATGATGCAGAGAGACCCTCGTTGTAAGCCCATAAATTTGTGTTGTGCCCCATTGACTGAAAACTGCATCCAAAGTTCAGCAAAATCCCATAAGATGGGGCCAAGTGTACATAACCATTGAACGCCCAAAACCACATCGCATCTACCTAAGGACAAGGAAAACATGTGAGAGCGCAGGTTATAATATTCCATAGAGATACGCACATTGTGACACTTCCCCTTGCAAGGTAAGGTGCCCCCATTGGCAACCATGACTTCAAAGTTGGAGCAAGGATGGACAAAACAATCAGCCTGTTTGGCAATCCGAGGATCAATGAAGTTATGAGTGCTACCAGAATCAATGAGTATGGTAATAGGGAGCTTCTTGAAGTATCCCCTGACTCACATTATTTGTGGGGTGGTGATGCTGGTTACAGCATGGAGAGAGATCTCTAGTGGGTCGTCCTGAGATGGGGTGTCAACAGGCGGGTGTTGAATGTTGACCTGATCATCTATTGTATCTGGAGCTTCTTTATCAAGTTTTGAGGTAGGCAGAGAATCCACATCCAAGAGATAGAGCTTTCGTTGAACACATCTATGTCCTCGAGTGAATTTATCATCACAATTATAACAAAGCCCTTTTTCGCGACGTGCCTGCATCTTTGTTTTAGACAATTGCTTGATAGGAGTTGGTTGAGGAGTAGGCGTGATGGGAGGTCGTTGGGAACCCATATTTCTGAAGGGAACAAAGGTGGGTTTGGAGCGTTGTTGAGCTGCGATCTTCTCCTCAGCCAGCTTAGCCAACCCTAGCACTTTCATCATTGTGTTGGGACAAAACATTTTGATCTCTGAGCGGATTTCATCCTTGAGACCACTGATAAAACAACTCCTGTAGAATTCATCGGACAATCCTTCTATGTGATTGGCTAGTTTCTCAAATTTTATCTGATACTCTCTCACTGTTCCAGTTTGGTGAAGTTTAGTGAGTGCTCCTGTGAAGTCGTCAAAAGAACTAGGACCAAATCATGACAAAAGGAGTTGGCAAAAATCTGGCCAGTTTGGCTCAGGATGAGCTTTGATGTACCAACGGTACCATTGAAGGGCTTCCTGTTCCAAATGAAAGGATGCAAGTGGAACTTTCTGAACATCAAAAGTATTATGCAGACTGAAATATTGTTCTGCTCGGTATCCATCCAGTCGGATCAGTACCATTGAAGCGAGGAAAATCAAGCTTTGGCCCATGAAAATTGCTAGAAGAAGAGAACTCGGTGGCTGCAAAAGATTCTGGATGTCGGTTATTGTTCATGGCTGAATGCTGAAGATGGAGGCTGAGAAATTTTTCATCCAGATCTTGGAGCTTGGTTTGGATGGCTGCAAGTGCTTCCTCCATGGTGTTTGCTCCTGTGCAAGTGACAACCATAACCAGTAATTTTTTTATTTTTTTTTGTGGGGGGGGGAATGGATAGAAAAACACAAACACAAGCTTATTTAGTAAGGGGAAATTTAGATTTGGGAAAAACTCCAAGGTGTAATTGGGGTTTGACTAGGTTTTCGACACTTTCTGAGGGACAGGGAAGCAAAAAATGGGGATTTCAAAAGCGGGAACTCTATGGTAAAATTTGAAGAAAATCGGGTGAAAATTGAAGAAGTTATGGCAAACCCTAAAAATAGACAAATGTGGGATTTCTGGTCTTGGGAAGTGGAATTTGGGATAGGGTCTTCAGGAATGAAATATGCAGAATGGGATTGCAGGGATGTCAGTGAAGTTTCAGGGAAAATAGAGTTGAAATAAGGGAGAGATGTCAGTTTTTGGGATTTTTTTTTTTTTTTTTAGAAATGGATCGGCAACAGCGGCGTGGAAGGGATCTGCAACGGCATGGAAGGGATTGAAAACGGCTGGATCTGAAATGTCGACTGGATCTGGAATGAATTTCAGAATAGATCTAAAACGGCTGGATCTGGAGCGGAAGTGATCAGCAACAGTTCAACTGAAAATAGATATGGACCCCAGGTATGTACGGCTTCCTAATAGTTCAGGTGTTTCACTCAACCACCAATGCTGTATGACGGCTTGCGTATTGGGGCAGTACCCCTCACTCCACAGCTCAGGTAAAATTGATAACCGCTTTGCCACAAACGATAGCTCTTGGTTTACCTCATGGGTGGGAACTATTCAAACAGGTAGGGGTCGTTACCCTTTTCGCTGGCCGGTCCTCTCAATGGGCCAGCTACTTTGGGATTCTTGTGGTACTCCTCATAATGAGTTTTAGGGCTTGTGCCCAAGTACTTTCCATAGTTAAGCGCATAGGGATTATTCCCAAATCTGAAGCTGCAACATATGCGAAAAAAATTTGGCAAAAATTCCACCCAACGAGCCCAAGAAAGTGCTCTGATACCAGATGTGATGAACCTACAATAATTAATTAATGCAAATACACAAGATATCAAAAATAATAGAACTCAGAATCACTTTTATATTGATCACGGGCCACTTTGAGGGGGCAACCTCCTTTGAGCAAGCTCAATACAATTAACTTCACGGTGGCTTCATAGGCCTCAACACACACTTATATACTAAGTCGAGGAACCAATACCATGGGTCAATACTATGTGTCAATACAAACCATGGGCTAAGTCTAGGCGCCAATACTATGAGTCAAAACCATGGGACATATAATACTATGGGATGACTTACAAAGCATATGCGTCCAATACTATGGATCAATACTATGGGCTAATATAAACTATGGATCAACAAATACTACGGGACGACTTACAAAGCATATGCATACAACAACAATATACTAACAAAGTAAAGACATGGGTTCCTAACATCCCCTCTCCCTTAGAAAAAGATTTTTTCTCAAAGCTTTAGATGTGGAAATTGATGCAGAATCTGAAGGAGTGGGTCCCCTGTAGCATCCTCGGGTTTCATTTTGAGCCACTGGCACCTTTGGAGTTTCAGGGAGGATTGCATGGAAGGATGTAGACGAAGAAGAACCATATCAGCGATGTGAAAAGTGCACTCAGAACGGTGCTGATTGTCTTGTTGTTTCAGTCGAATTCTTGCCATGTGAAAATTGTCCTACAGAATGAGAAGAAGCTGATCACGGTTTCGAAGAATTGAGTCAATTGCTTGAACTGGGGAGCTACTGAAGGTATATGGAAGAAGAACTGGTGGTGCATGTACACAGACTGCTTCATATGGTGTCCTTTGAGATGTGGTACTATACCACTGGAGCGCTTCTAGGAAATCCATAGAAATAGTTGTCCAAATCTATGGAGGGATGGGTAAGGGTTCGAGCAGTCCTAAAAGGAGGGTCGTTTCACCCTTGTTGACCTGGAAGGTATCACAGTCAACCACCATCCGTTGAATTGTCCTTTTGAGTCCCTGCCAAAAGAAGTTACATTGTTCCTGGTCGTACGTTTTGAGGAACCCAGAGTGCCCTATTGATGAAGAAGCATGGAGTTCATAGAAGAGATAGCCCCGTTGAACAGATTGCAACCAATTTGGAACAAGCAGAGAAATAGCTGTAAGAGAAACTGGGTCATCAAATGTGCGAGGAGGAGCATATTCCACCATATTGTCCTTACCCTTCTGGTAAGTGGTCGCATAGTCATAACCCATGCGTTGGATAACCCATTTCAGGTGTGTTGGGGAGGAGACCCGTTGTTCCAAGAAAGTTTCCAGACTCTGAAGATCAGTCTTGATGCAGAAATAATTCCCCAATAGGGATGGCTTCCACTTCTGGACTGTATGCAAAATAGTCATCATTTCCTGCTGAGAGGTAGATGCAGCTAAATTCTTACCGGAAAGTTCTCTTGAAGGCAACAAGCTCATTGGTTCAACAAAGACACCTACATATCTATCCAAGGAAGTAGTGGAGACTATTGATGGGTGCATCTGAATGGAATGGAGCTAAGCGATGACACCATGTGAATTCTTCTTAAGTATTTTTTCCAAGCGATGTGAACTAATGATGCAGAGAGACCCTGGTTGTAAGCCCATAAATTTGTGTTGTGCCCCATTGACTGAAAACTGCATCCAAAGTTCAGCAAAATCCCATAAGATGGGGCCAAGTGTACATAAACATTGAACACCCAAAACCACATCACATCTGCCTAAGGACAAGGAAAACATGTGAGAGTGCAGGTTATAATCTTCCATAGAGATACGCACATTGTGACACTTCCCCTTGCAAGGTAAGGTGCCCCCATTGGCAACCATGACTTCAAAGTTGGAGCAAGGATGGACAAAACAATCAGCCTGTTTGGCAATCCGAGGATCAATGAAGTTATGAGTGCTACCAGAATCAATTAGTATGGTAAGAGGGAGCTTCTTGAAGTATCCCCTGACTCGCATTATTTGTGGGGTGGTGACGCCGGTTACAGCATGGAGAGAGATCTCGGGTGGGTCATCCTGAGATGGGGTGTCAACAGGTGGGTGTTGAATGTCAACCTGATCATCTACTGTATCTGGAGCTTCTTTATCAAGTTTTGAGGCAGACGAAGAATCCACATCCAAGAGATAGAGATTTTGTTGAACACATTGATGTCCCTGAGTGAATTTCTCATCACAATTATAACAAAGCCCTTTTTCTTGGCATGCCTGCATCTTTGTTTTAGACAATTGCTTGATAGGAGTTGGTTGAGGAGTAGGCGTGATGGGAGGTCGTTGGGAACCCATATTTCTGAAGGGAACAAAGGTGGGTTTGGAGCGTTGTTGAGCTGAAATCTTCTCCTCATCCAGCTTAGCCAACCCTAGGACTTCCATCATTGTGTTGGGACAAAACATTTTGACCAATTAGCGGATTTCATCCTTGAGACCACTTATAAAACAAATCCTGTAGAATTCATCGGACAATCCTTCTGTGTGATTGGCTAGTTTCTCAAATTCTGTCTGATAATCTCTCACTGTGCCAGTTTGGTGAAGTTTAGTGAGTGCTCCTTTGAATTTGTCAAAAGAACTAGGACCAAATCGTGACAAAAGGAGTTGGCAAAAATCTGTCCAGTTTGGCTCAGGATGAGCTTTGATGTACCAACGGTACCATTGAAGGGCTTCCTGTTCCAAATGAAAGGATGCAAGTGGAACTTTCTGAACATCAAAAGTATTATGCAGACTAAAATATTGTTCTGCTCGGTATATCCATCCAGTCGGATCAGTACCATTGAAGCGAGGAAAACCAAGCTTTGGCCCATGAAAATTGCTGGAAGAAGAGAACCCGGTGGCTGCAAAAGATTCTGGATGTTGGTTATTGTTCATGCCTGAATGTTGAAGATGGAGGCTGAGAAATTTTTCATCCAGATCTTGGAGCTTGGTTTGGATGGCTGCAAGTGCTTCCTCCATGGTGTTTGCTCCTGTGCAAGTGACAACCATAACCAGTAATTTTTTTTTTTTTTTTTGTGGGGGGGGAATGGATAGAAAAACACAAACACAAGCTTATTTAGTAAGGGAAAATTTGGATTTGGGAAAAACTCCAAGGGGTAATTGGAGTTTGACTAGGTTTTCGACACTTTCTGAGGGATAGGGAAGCAAAAAATGGGGATTTCAAAAGCGGGAACTCTATGGTAAAATTTGAAGGAAATCGGGTGAAAATTGAAAAAGTTATGGCAAACCCTAAAAATAGACAAATGTGGGATTTCTGGTCTTGGGAAGTGGAATTTGGGATAGGGTCTTCAGGAATGAAATATGCAGAATGGGATAGTAGGGATGTCAGTGAAGTTTCAGGGAAAACAGAGTTGAAATAAGGGAGAGATGTCAGTTTTTGGGATTTTTTTTTTTTTTAAGAAATGGATCGGCAATAGCGATGCGGAAGGGATCCGCAACAGATGGATCTGTAACGGCATGGAAGGGATTGAAAACGGCTGGATCTGAAATGGCGACTGGATCTGGAACGACTTTCAGAATAGATCTAAAACGGCTAGATCTGGAGCGGAAGTGATCGGCAACAATTCAACTTAAAATAGATATGGACCCCAGGTATGTACAGCTTCCTAATAGTTCAGGTGTTTCACTTGGCCACCAATGCTGTATGACGGCTTGCATATTGGGGCAGTACCCCTCACTCCACAGCTCAGGTAAAACTAATAACCGCTTTGCCACAAACGACATCTCTTGGTTTACCTCATGGGTGGGAACTAGTCAATCAGGTAGGGGTTGTTGCCCTTTTTGTTGGCAGGTCCTCTCAATGGGCCAGCTACTTTGGGATTCCTGTGGTACTCCTCACAATGAGTTTTAGGGCTTATTCCCAAGTACTTCCCACAGTTAAGCGCATAGGGATTATTCCAAAATCCGAAGCTACAACATATGCAAAAAAAGATTTGGCAGAAATTCCACCCAACGAGGCCAAGAAAGTGCTCTGATACTAGATGTGATGAACCTACAATAATTAATTAATGCAAATACACAAGATATCAAAAATAATAGAACTCAGAATCACTTTTATATTGATCACGGGCCACTTTGAGGGGGCAACCTCCTTTGAGCAAGCTCAATACAATTAACTTCACGGTTACTAAGTCTAGGCACCAATACCATGGGTCAATACTATGTGTCAATACAAACCATGGGCTAAGTCTAGGCGCCAATACTATGAGTCAAAACCATGGGACATATAATACTATGGAACGACTTACAAAGCATATGCGTCCAATACTATGGGTCAATACTATGGGCTAATATAAACTATGGATCAACAAATACTACGGGACGACTTACAAAGCATATGCGTCCAACAACAATATACTAACAAAGTAAAGACATGGGTTCCTAACATTAATACCACAGAAAGCACTTATCTTTAAATGGAATTGTCCAATTAACTGGCTTAGTGAGAGCAACGTTCCACCCAACCATAGGCCTCTGTCCATCCTATACTCTTTCAATTGAGATACAACCCCCGATATAGGCTGTGTATCCATTAAGGAGCTAAATAGGCTCTCTCACAGTCAAAATGTCAAATACTTTCCTTTTAAATAAACCTTGTACATCCTCTAGTGGGACCTTGGAATTGGGCTCCACACTAGGGAAAACACACATTACATGTATACAATATTTACATTGAAGCCAATAAACCCTAAGGGTCAAAATGGGGATGTTACATCCTTTGCAATAACTGGTATGAGGGACTTCATGATAATAGATGAAGTAGTTTGCTAGTAGGGGGTTAGATCTACAAATTATCAATCTATCTTACTAAGAAGTGGTGAGCTTCTATGTTAGCAAATGAAAATGATTATCACAAGCTATCAAGAAGATCTACATTCATTCATCCAACATGATAGGCAAAGCTAAGATCTAATGCCATTTGAAAATTTAAATCATACAAGATAAGCAACATTCAAACATTCAAATGGAACAAACTTGAATCATTTCATATCAAAAAAATGAAGAGGTACATCCTTACCATGGATCTTGGTGTGAATCCCTCCTCCATTGCCATGAGATTTCCTTTCTCCACCCTTGCTTTTGAATAAATTGAGCTTTTCCTCCTCCTTCAGAATCTCTCTAGCATGCCTTTGCTCTTCCTTTTTTCTCTCTAAAATGCCCCAAATGCCTCTCTTATATAGCATTGCGAAGTGGGCCTTCAAGATTTTCCTCTCAATGTGGGATTGCTCTTTTTCATTATTTTAGATCATTTTCACTCAAAACCCCACTTTTCCATAGTTTTTAGGCTTTTTTTGCACAACTTAGCATACTTTAGGCATAATTAATGCATTTTAATGCATTTCTCTTCACTTTTTTTATTGGTGTAGCTTAGTTTTGGACCTTTTGTGAGCGGTTCAATCATTGAACTTGGTCTCCTTAGATTCTTACTTTCTTCACCTAATCCTTCCATTTATGGGAGAAGTGATTAGAACATAGAATATTTGTCTCTGAATGTACTTGTGTTCTATCTTCATGTTGCGGGCGCATAGTAAAAATATGATTCTTCTGTCACATGACTAAGGGTGTTAATTTGATTGGTAACAGATTCCCCCTAATGTGTGAGGGCCGAAGCAGAGCTAAGGGCCGAAATACATTACTGAAATTTATACTCTATATATTGATACTCTTTATACTGATACTCTTTATCGTTCAAAGAAAGGATGAGAAAAGGAAATACTCACGGGCGCAGGATTGAGCATCACACCTGCATGTCAAACATAGCAATTTCTCAAATATATAATATCTTCCTGAGGTGGGAATACCCATGCTCAGCAGTAAACAAGCATGGCCACAAACAATACACAGTGGATCCATGTCAAAAGTAAATTTTTCAGAAGTGTAAACATGCACGTTGATGAGTGTGAGAACAAGGTCTTCATCGAACTTCTGACATGGCAGTCTAATCTTGCGCAGCTTAGGCAGTGCATCAATGAGAGATACAACTATTTTTCCTAAGGTCTTCAATACAAACTGACGATAGTGCGAGTTTATATTATGCGAACAAATGATCTGATGTTGAGCATAATAAAACACCATATGATTACTGGTCATTGATGTATACCGTTAACAGATGCGAAGAGACCCACCGATAATGATGATGGACTCTAAGGTACTGAGTACAAACTAGCAACTATGAATAGATGTTCTGAAGTCGAACACTTGTAGAATCAAACAATCAGGGGTCATTGATGTATACCCACTGTCATTTGCGAGGAAACCTGCCACTAATGACTGCAAGATCCAAGGTACTCTTGGGTTTCTAGATCCATGTCCTAGATGATTATTTGATGTCGATAGGAATAGATCCATTAGAAGGAGGGCGTTAATGCATCCCACATCAACCAGTATGAAACAAAGATCAATAGTCTGATATAATTTGGTAGAACTACAAGATCCAACACTGTATACTGACACAAGGAAGGTCGACATGTTTGGTCAGGAATATTTGAAGAATGGCCGACTCGGTTTGAACTTCCCTTGAACACATAACACGACACAGAATGGACATGTTATCACACAACTTGTAGTTGCCCCTAGAGGTATCCCATCCGGGACGGTAGAGGAGACAGGCAACTAAAGAGGTGACCCAAGAGATGCCACGGTTCCCAATGCAATGTGGGAGTCACGTCAACCGAGGCACTCTTCACTTTAGGTCAATGTGTAATTAGACCAAGGGGGAGACCCTATACCCCAATCACAGTTGATTGGACCCAAGCAAAGGTTTCTAAGGGTGGATAAATGATGAGTTACGGAAACCAATGCAAGGCTAAGTGGACCTAAAGGTTAAGGTATGGTTGAAGGTGGTGTGATGGATAATAAGTGTTTCAACCTATGAATGGTTTAGGCCACATGATGGGGTATGATTACTAGGTATAGTACCAATGTGTTTGCACAAATGGGTCTAGTTTCTTGGGAAGTGTGAAATGGTTCTAGATGGACCCACAAGGTGAAGTTAGGTGTGAGGGTGGTACTATAGGTTAGATCTAGGATAAATTTATAAGTTAGAGTTGGTTCTAGGATTACCCATGTGCTAGATCTAGGGTTGGACACTAATCCCAAGAAGTGCGCCTTGCTTGGAGAAGGACTAGTGCCTTGTTTAGTGGGCTAATGGAGTCAAGAAAGATGTCAAAGTGTAGATCGGGACACCTAGAAGCCAAGTCAAGTGAAATGGATGTGATCCAATGGTTAGGTCTTACTAGATCTAGGTTTTTGAGTGATGACCAAAAGTGGACCACAATTCCTTAAAACAAGGAATGCAATCCCCAAGGTAGATCGGGGCAAAAGGATAGTCTATACCTAGGTTTCAAGGCATGGGCACTCCAAATCTACGAAAATCTCCAACACCCACTTCCTAGAAGCGGTCCAACTCAAAACTCCCAAGGGGTGCGACTTTCTCAAGGAGAGGCAAAAAGTGGGTTTGGTGGACCATGCCAAGTCCAATGGCCACCAAAGTGTAGATCCGGGGTGCTAGTACCCCGATCTATGTTCCTTCAAAGTTTCAAATGAATCCAATGGGTAGATCTTGGTAGATCTAGGTTTTAAGGTGCCAAGAAGGTCAAAGGGGGGTTTCAACCCCTCAAAACATGGAGAGATGTCCACAAGGTAGTTTTCACCAAAGTAAGGATATGGGTATGTGTTATCAAGTGTCTAGTTGTCAAATCAAGCGGGATCTCACATACCCATGTGCTAGATCTAGCCCAACAAGCCTCTCTCAAGGAAGTGCGCTTTAGGTCAAGGAGAGCTTTTTGTCTTAGAAATGGGTCAATTCTTAGCCAATCACCACCAAACTATGGATCCAACTAGGGGTGGATGCTATAGATGTGGGTTTTCAATATCTTTTCAAATTGAGGGTTAGATCCAAGTAGATCTAAGAAATACCAAAAAAAGGGTTTTGATTTGATTAGGGTTTTTGTGATCTAGAAATTATGGAAGATTCAAGGAAGAGAAGATCATACCTCTTGGGACATACCTGGATGAAGAGATGAATGCTAGTTGAGACGAGGATTACTTTGCCAAAGATCAAATGGAGAATTGTTGAAGCCCTCTTGCCAAATCGATTTTTCCAAGCCACATATGATTCCTTCTAACCTGTCAAGCCAAGGAGCAAAGCATCAATTAGTTTAACAAATTGAAGGTAGATGCAAGCAAGAGAGAGAAAAACATAGAATAGTTGACACAAAGGAAAAACCACTCCCTGTCAAACCCAAAACGACTCCTTCCAAGCTTGAAGGGAAAGCCTCCCCACCAATTCGCACTTGTCAAAGTCGCCCTCTCAACCTGCAAATAAAGTATGGCAAATACGCAAGATAGCTACAATAGATCCTCCAGTGCAATGGACAATAGCATTTACAATCGAAACAACCAACATCCACTCCAATCCAAGCATATACTCCAAAAGATAGAAATTTTATTCCAAGAGCCAAGAGCCAAAAATCTCTAGATGAATTTTACAATGAGGGGGTCTCCTCCTTATATAGGATAATAAAGACCAAAACCCTAGATCTCAAAACCACTTTTTGAAATGAGTGGTTGAGATTAAAAGATCTCACAACATAATCAATGGCTAAGATGAATCCATAACATAATATCACATGGATCACTCAACATAACAATAGCGCCCTCACTAAATGGTACAATAGAGGGTGACGTCATCCCACAAGAGGGGTATAAAGTACAATAATCCACCTCATGATGACTAGGACATGATAAAATAAGCACATGGTGGGACTAGGAGGTATAAATCCTTGCTAGCTCACCCCAAGGCACAATGAAATAATAAAAATATGTCCAATATAATAATAATGACCAAAACTGTCCTCAGAATCCATGACAGTCGAGTAGTAAATGTCCTCCTGTGATCAATCTGGAGATACCCACATGGTGAAAAATGACTGGAAGATAGTGAGATCAACCTGGAAGACCTCTGTGAAAACCAAATGCCAAAACCTTGCCTCAATTGCCCAAATCGATTTCCTCAGTGACCACTTTATCCCATTTTTTAACTGCCTCGGGAACTGTGAAAGTGCCAAAACTGCCTCCTAGGGTGCTAGCGCTGTCCATCTGAGCCCACCAGGCTCTCCGGGAGGGGGGATAAATGGTAATAACAAGTGGCTGGACCCCCCCCTCCATCATCAGCGCCCTAGGTGAACTGGCCTCTCGGGGCCCCTGCTGCTCAGGCTGGGAAATCAGCCCCAAATCTGGTCAACAAGTGTAAAACTGCATCAATCACTGCCAGAAGTGCCCAGAACTGAAAGATAAGTGTCTCAATGGATCCAGAAGACCCAAATCCACTAGGAATGAGTACTCATACACCCTGGGTTGCCCTAATGGGCCAGCTGTAGGGTCCACCATATATGGACAATGTATAATCTGCTGATCTGTAATAATAATAACCTGCTGAACTGGATCAAACATCATCTGTATCATATGTCCATCATATGATATCATCATCAAACATGTGGGACCATAAATCATCACCAATAATCATCATACATGGTCCACATCATCACGGATCCCAAGAATATATATAATCAAGGATAAATCACATCAGTAGACTAAGACAATGCTTCTTTAATCACTTCATAGCTAAGCTCAAAGTATAAATTCCATTCAGTGGCATTAATCAAGTTAACATATTCCGTGATAATATAAAATTACTTGCACCCTAGTTCAAATGACAAACTTACCCATTGGACATGGTCAAACTGCTAGTGAAGGATGAAGGCTAGGAGCAAGGTTGGGCCAAGGATTTGACTTGTCTAACTTAACTCAAAAATACTTTGGACTGGGAGAAGGGGGAAGCTACAAACTCTGTGCTGGACAAAAGAACACGGGGGATGGCTATGCCTCACAAATGGATAAGTTGTTTAGAGAGTGCTTATTCAACTTAGGCATCATGTCTACATCAAGTTGATCCAAGTTCATTAGGATCATTCAATTTATTTCCATGGCCTTTTTGGCCTACATAACCCTTCGGATTTCAGATGTGCTGAGAAGCACAACTAGTTGCAGCTTGCATCCAGGGCATGTTTTTTTATATTCACAAGGTCAGCAATTGTTTAGATATAGCTTTTAAGAACTATTGCTTTTTGGACCTTTCTTATACTCTTCGAGGAGTATTTTTAGCTTTTCATTGCTCTTGCCCCTTTTTTTTTTGTTTCCATGGGCGAATTTATTTAGTTTCCACAGGTAGAACATGAGCTTTCAGTTTTAGCCAACAACATCTCAAGTGACTAGGGGGAGTTCGAGCCAAGGCCTACAATCCAACTCACCAAAGGCAAGTTCTGTCACCAACTCAGAGCCGAGACACTGAATAAACAGGGATGCGGTCCAAACACAGAGGTAGAAAAATGGGGAAGTCCTCAGTATTAGAAAGTCAAATGAGACAAGTCAGGGTTTAAAGTCAAACAGGAAGGTCATGTATGGATGGAGACAAGTGAATATGGAGCCTACACTAGCAGACAACTGGTGTCGGGAAAGACCATATCTATGTAAGGTGAAACACCAGTGAGTTTTGTTAAATGACCTAAATGTGCAAGCAATTGTCCATTTTATGATTTACAGTTCATTTTAAATAGTTTGCCACATCAGGAATAATATACCAAGCGCATGCCACGATCATGACTAAATCAACAAGATAATAATCCACAGTCAGTGAGAACATATCCATAAATCATACAACATCACAATAATAATCATCAAGTATCATCTGAAACACTGCTGTAGTACATCTCTAGGCACTGAACTGAAACTGTAATGGGCTAAGTGGTCACATCAGTCATCAAATCTGAACTCTCAAGGCTCAGCCTTGACACAAGGTCATATACAAAATCTGAATAATATACTGCTCTGATCATGAGTGATCCATCATGTATAGCCATGCTCTGGAAAAATGTAGGCTCTGGAATGTGCAGATATCTGCTGTACAAGAATAGTAGCCCTGCTACTATGGTGTGATAACATCTGGCTCCAGCTGGGACAAGTGCTCTAAGGGAGAGAGCGCTTGAGAACCTCAGACTCTCTGGTCTCGAACTGCTCTGCATCAATCTTCAATCCAGCACTACACCATCCTTGCTTTCAGCTTTTATCTTGCACCTGTTCCTGCTCTCACAAACACTAGAATACCATCATGGAGCATGTATGGGACAAAAATAAAATAAAACTGAACTGAAATCTAATCTAAAGCATGAACTGAAATGCGCCAAAATATAAATGTAAACTAACATGGCTTATATTATTCATTTATCATTTTCATTTACTGTGCAGGATGAAAAGAATACTTCTTCAATCAGGCAATCTCAACTTGCACAGGCAGCCACAAATAGAAATGCTAACTACAATTTCTTAAATGCATGCAGGAGAAGAGACAAGCTTAAGGAAGGAGCAAGGCTCAACTCAATAAAGGATGGAAACAAGCAGACACTCCAGGCAGAAAAAAGAAAAAGGGACAATACTCGGCACACAGAAAAAGAAAAATCACACAAATCCTACTGCTCAAGTGAGCTTATTCAATACCTACCTACCCTACTCTAACCAGTGAGCACACATGTTAGGTAAAATCATAA
This sequence comes from Larix kaempferi, assembly GCA_027924585.1. Classification (NCBI taxonomy): domain Eukaryota; kingdom Viridiplantae; phylum Streptophyta; class Pinopsida; order Pinales; family Pinaceae; genus Larix; species Larix kaempferi. The sequence continues at coordinate 17,793,635 of BSBM01000442.1, forward strand.
ATCCAGTGCAACCATTCATCAAATAAATTAATGATTCTTCTTTGATTTTTGTTGATGAAACAAGTCAAGATTGGATTAAAAATTATTGAAATTGAGAGCACAATCTTCTTGACTTGTTCAGAAATTGAAGAAGGATTTGAGTGGTGCAACATGAAATAATGCAGAGGAGACGACTGACTAGTGAAGCCATCCTCCATCCAAAAACTGATAGGATCATAAAATTTATGCAAGTTATTGTTTAAAATGGATGGAGGAAAAATACAATGCATATGATTTAATAAACTACTTTCCTCATTCACTTCACTTGCATATTTAATTCGTTTCCCCTTGGGACTGATGATCAAATAAAAACCGAGTGGGGACAAATCAAGGCTTAAAAGACGAAAAATCAAAACTAGGCCCACTTGATGCTCAAAAATGGAGAAAAGATGAAATTGATCTTTAAACACCTTTTCTAGCCACCAAGAATGATTGATAATTTGACAACAAGCATTATTGTTCCAAGGTGACTGAAAAGGGAAATGAAGTGCTTTTTCTCCAAACATGTAATCATACATATACTTCCTATTGAAAAAATTCAAGGCAAAAAAATGACTAGAGCACCAACCCAAAGATGATTGAAAGAGTTGGGAAGGGAGGGTGGATTGCAAATATGAAAATTCTCCCAAATGGATAAACAAGTTTGACCTTGGACTTTGACAAAAGAAAGTAGTCTTTACTCTAGGAATGATTTTAACCTTTTGATCAAGTTTAATATTTACAACCTGAGGACAAGATTGACCATAACTATCTAACTCTAAGTTATCTTGATTAAGGATGGAAAAATTTAAAGACTCATTATAAGAAGTGGAAGACAGATTAGAGCATCTAGTGTGATTCCCTAATTCATCCTCATCTTGATATTGACCCTCTATTGATTCATCATTAAAATTATAAGAGGATAAGTGATCATTTTCATTTATAATATCTTGATTAAATGCACAATGATCACGAGAGATCACCACTAAAGGATCTTGGTCGGTGTTTTCACTTTCTTCTTTTTCAATAAGGTGATAAGGAATTGAATGATCATTAAATATGGAACGATTAATGAGTTTCTCTGAGGGAGGAACTTCAATAGACTGACTGACTAAAGGCTCATCCTCAGAAATTTCCTCCGGATCAAGACTAGGGCTACCTAAAAAGAAATTTGAAAACTTATGATTTATACAATGATTATGGATTTGATTATCAATCGACTCAAAAGTGGAAGACTTATCCTCAAAAGAAATTGAGCAGGATGGGTCATCTTCGGATGTTGACAATTCACTTGATGCTTGATTATTAACAGATTCAACAATAGGATCAAAAAGGGGAAGGTTTTGATTTGAAAAATATATATTATCGGATTCACTTCCCCATCTTTCTAAGAAACTTTGCTCAAACATGTCATACCCGGAAATGCTATTGGGCTTCAAATCTAAGAACCAGATCTCAGCTCTTTCTTTGAAGGACGAAGCCAATAGTTTCATACACACATCCTCATGGGTTATGGATAAATCTTTAATAATTTCCCTAAAAAGTTCAAGGTGTCTTTCAGCAGAGATTTCATAACTTCCATCGAATTTAGGCAACCTTTCACGGGCTTGATGAGGGATATGATGAGGATACCCAATCATTTTTGAGAAGTCAAAGACTTTTAATCGACCGAAAGTTCTAGGCCGCTCAGAAGCAGCCATGGATTATTTTATTTATTTTATTTATTTTTATTTTTAAATCAAGAACCTAAGTACCAAATGATGCACCCCATGGGTTCTAGATAATGATAGGATCGATCACCAGTGGAGTCGCTTATGTGGAGTCGCCAGGTAGATTTTAAAACTCTTCTACCAAGATGTATGTCGTTTAAAGTGCAGGGAGAGAGTGAGACACAAAGGTGTGTTGAACCAAGGTAGGCCTCTACCTCCCCGGAAACGGCGCCAAAAATGTTAATGTTGGCAAAGAGAACGGGAGGAGAGGTTTGAAAAATATATGTCAAACCAGGGTAGGCCTCTACCTTCCCCGGCAACGGCGCCAAAAATGTTATCACACAACTTGTAGTTGCCCCTAGAGGTATCCCATCCGGGACGGTAGAGGAGACAGGCAACTAAAGAGGTGACCCAAGAGATGCCACGGTTCCCAATGCAATGTGGGAGTCACGTCAACCGAGGCACTCTTCACTTTAGGTCAATGTGTAATTAGACCAAGGGGGAGACCCTATACCCCAATCACAGTTGATTGGACCCAAGCAAAGGTTTCTAAGGGTGGATAAATGATGAGTTACGGAAACCAATGCAAGGCTAAGTGGACCTAAAGGTTAAGGTATGGTTGAAGGTGGTGTGATGGATAATAAGTGTTTCAACCTATGAATGGTTTAGGCCACATGATGGGGTATGATTACTAGGTATAGTACCAATGTGTTTGCACAAATGGGTCTAGTTTCTTGGGAAGTGTGAAATGGTTCTAGATGGACCCACAAGGTGAAGTTAGGTGTGAGGGTGGTACTATAGGTTAGATCTAGGATAAATTTATAAGTTAGAGTTGGTTCTAGGATTACCCATGTGCTAGATCTAGGGTTGGACACTAATCCCAAGAAGTGCGCCTTGCTTGGAGAAGGACTAGTGCCTTGTTTAGTGGGCTAATGGAGTCAAGAAAGATGTCAAAGTGTAGATCGGGACACCTAGAAGCCAAGTCAAGTGAAATGGATGTGATCCAATGGTTAGGTCTTACTAGATCTAGGTTTTTGAGTGATGACCAAAAGTGGACCACAATTCCTTAAAACAAGGAATGCAATCCCCAAGGTAGATCGGGGCAAAAGGATAGTCTAGACCTAGGTTTCAAGGCATGGGCACTCCAAATCTACGAAAATCTCCAACACCCACTTCCTAGAAGTGGTCCAACTCAAAACTCCCAAGGGGTGCGACTTTCTCAAGGAGAGGCAAAAAGTGGGTTTGGTGGACCATGCCAAGTCCAATGGCCACCAAAGTGTAGATCCGGGGTGCTAGTACCCCGATCTATGTTCCTTCAAAGTTTCAAATGAATCCAATGGGTAGATCTTGGTAGATCTAGGTTTTAAGGTGCCAAGAAGGTCAAAGGGGGGTTTCAACCCCTCAAAACATGGAGAGATGTCCACAAGGTAGTTTTCACCAAAGTAAGGATATGGGTATGTGTTATCAAGTGTCTAGTTGTCAAATCAAGCGGGATCTCACATACCCATGTGCTAGATCTAGCCCAACAAGCCTCTCTCAAGGAAGTGCGCTTTAGGTCAAGGAGAGCTTTTTGTCTTAGAAATGGGTCAATTCTTAGCCAATCACCACCAAACTATAGATCCAACTAGGGGTGGATGCTATAGATGTGGGTTTTCAATATCTTTTCAAATTGAGGGCTAGATCCAAGTAGATCTAAGAAATACCAAAAAAAGGGTTTTGATTTGATTAGGGTTTTTGTGATCTAGAAATTATGGAAGATTCAAGGAAGAGAAGATCATACCTCTTGGGACATACCTGGATGAAGAGATGAATGCTAGTTGAGACGAGGATTACTTTGCCAAAGATCAAATGGAGAATTGTTGAAGCCCTCTTGCCAAATCGATTTTTCCAAGCCACATATGATTCCTTCTAACCTGTCAAGCCAAGGAGCAAAGCATCAATTAGTTTAACAAATTGAAGGTAGATGCAAGCAAGAGAGAGAAAAACATAGAATAGTTGACACAAAGGCAAAACCACTCCCTGTCAAACCCAAAACGACTTCTTCCAAGCTTGAAGAGCAAGCCTCCCCACCAATTCGCACTTGTCAAAGTCGCCCTCTCAACCTGCAAATAAAGTATGGCAAATACGCAAGATAGCTACAATAGATCCTCCAGTGCAATGGACAATAGCATTTACAATCGAAACAACCAACATCCACTCCAATCCAAGCATATACTCCAAAAGATAGAAATTTTATTCCAAGAGCCAAGAGCCAAAAATCTCTAGATGAATTTTACAATGAGGGGGTCTCCTCCTTATATAGGATAATAAAGACCAAAACCCTAGATCTCAAAACCACTTTTTGAAATGAGTGGTTGAGATTAAAAGATCTCACAACATAATCAATGGCTAAGATGAATCCATAACATAATATCACATGGATCACTCAACATAACAATAGCGCCCTCACTAAATGGTACAATAGAGGGTGACGTCATCCCACAAGAGGGGTATAAAGTACAATAATCCACCTCATGATGACTAGGACATGATAAAATAAGCACATGGTGGGGCTAGGAGGTATAAATCCTTGCTAGCTCACCCCAAGGCACAATGAAATAATAAAAATATGTCCAATATAATAATAATGACCAAAACTGTCCTCAGAATCCATGACAGTCGAGCAGTAAATGTCCTCCTGTGATCAATCTGGAGATACCCACATGGTGAAAAATGACTGGAAGATAGTGAGATCAACCTGGAAGACCTCTGTGAAAACCAAATGCCAAAACCTTGCCTCAATTGCCCAAATCGATGTTAGGATATTTAGACACTTAGGAGTTAGTTAAGATCAACTTGTGTAATATATCCGTTAGGGATAGTGTGTTTCTTTAGTATGCATTAGTATGCATTTGTAAATACTTAATCCGACGGTCACGATATGTTTCCGACATAGAGTGATCCGACGGCTCAACTTCTCTTAGATCAAACCTAACCTTGATCCGTGGCTTAACACCCGATTGGTCCATGATCTCTATTTAAAGAGCATGGAGGGTCATTGTTTAGTTGATCGATTATGAGAAGCTCATTTGTAACTTTCTTTCTTTGCATAATAAATTGTCCCGTAGAAGCTATTTGGCCGGGGCCGTGGAGTGTTTCCCTCAAGGGGGTTTAAACCACGTCAAAACATCGGTGTGTTGATCTGTGATCTGTTTGTGTGAAGTGGTTGCTCTTGGTGTTCGGTCCTTTGGTAGTACCCTGTGTACCCGAACATGGTATCAGAGCTTTTATGAAGTGCCGCTTCCGGTTATGATCTAGATCTTGAACTGTTGTTGCCGAAACTCGAAAGGGTTTCTAGTTTTGATATTTCTGTGCATTTCTGGGCTGTGGGAGGTGTTCCATTGCGTCCGGAGCGTCGTTTCCATTGGGAAATAGTTTTCGTTTGATCGAAAACGGTTCTCGGTTGCTCCAGAAACACGTTTTTCATCAGATCTGAAGGTATAATGTTACAGTGACGCATTTTTTTTATTTCGTTTTTTGAAAAGAAAAATCTCATATTTCATCTTTTTTTACTGTTAGATTTTTTTTGGTTCGGTTTGTTGCTTTTCCGTCTGCGTATGCTCTTTGCCGTGCACCTTGAGCGATCTCGGCAAATCAGAAACAGAAAGGAAAAGGGTTTTTCTCGGCTGCGTATGCTCTTTGGCGTGCACCTTGCGCGATCTCGGCAAATCAGAAACAGAGAGAAAACGTAAACTTTCCGGGCAAGCTAACAAGATCTAACTCCACAAGTGTGGAAAAGTTTTTTTTGTTTCGATTTGTGGTCTGTTTTGCAGGAAAAAGGGCAAGCACGCAAACCGAGCAAGAAGAGTAAAAAAAAAAAAAAAAAAAAAAAAAAAAAAAAAAAAAAAAAAAAAAAAAAAAACCCCCTTCCTCATTTCCATATTTTACATACCTTTTAAACTAGCTCACTTGGTTCAAAGTTGCTTTATTCCTTAATAGGTCTTGAGTTCAAGTCTTAGGAAGTTACTTTTAAAAAGAAAAGTGCATACAATTTCTATTTTCAAGTTACTTTATTGTAAAAGTGCATCTCACTTAAATAATAAAAAATAAAAATACAAGTGAGTCACTTAAGTTTTTTTGTTGCACTATTTAAAAGTAAATCATTGTAAAAGTGAAATCACTTATTTTACAAAAGTGATTCACTTAAAGCAACTTTTTTGTAAAGTGATTGTCAAAAGGTTCATCTTGGGAAGAGGGGGGTTCTTTTTTTAGCTGGACGTTCTCTAGCTGCCACGTCACTATTGGGGACATCTTCAACAGTTTCTTTGTTCAAGCATAACTTCATCATACAGAGTCAGTTTTCAGTGCCGTTTTTTTTGAAACCGCCTATTTTTTCGAGCTCTTCACATCCAGACTATTGGTTTCTGCTTTTACAGCCATTAATTTACAAATATGGCCGCCCATTGTGATATTCTACTTAATAGTTCCAACTATTTCTCATGGAAATCTCGTATGGAGGATGTTCTACGAAGTAGGGGACTTTTCAGAATTACCACAGGGAAAGAAAAAGAACCCACTGATGATGATAAGAAAATAAAATGGGCAAATAGATGTGATGAAGCTCGTGGATTGATTGGGATGTCAATCTCTACTGATTTGCGATTCCACATATCTGGAATTGATGAACCTAATACTGCTTGGGACAAGTTGGAAACTGTGTTTGGTAAACACAATGAAATTCGAGGTCACCAACTCGAAAATGAGTTGATTTCTTTAAATCCAAGTGACTTTTCATGCATTCAAGATTATTTATCTAAGTACAAAACTCTCAAGCTTTTATGTGCAGAATGTAAGATTGAGAGGGAAGACAAACAGTGCATTTATCATATTCTTTCCAAACTTGGACCTGCATATTCTGTTTTTGTATCTACATTTTACTCCATGAAAGCATCATTGAATGCAGCTAGCTATCAAGAGCCTAGTCTTGAATCCTTTTGTGATTCTTTGATTAGGGAACAAGATAAACTCATTCATCTTGGAATAATCAACAATGCAGATACATCTGGGAAAGCATTATTGTCCCAACAGAAAGAAAAGTCCAAGCCTCCCAAGAAACAAAATTTTCGCAATAATAAGTCAAACAAGGGTCCAAAACCCTCTCAGTCAGCTCCTTCTTTAAAAAATGACAAAGGATCCAAGCAAAAAGGCAAGAAGACTGAGCGTCATTGCAACTATTGCGGGAAAGATAATCATGATGAATCTAAGTGTTTCAAGAAGATGGCAGCCTTGGAAGCAGCAATGAAGAAGCACCACATCAGCCTAGATTCGCCATCAGAATCTACCTCTCATGGACATGCACTTTGTGCTTCTGGTTATTCTTATAATGCATCTTCTTCTTCTACTTCAAATGAATGGCTCATTGATTCTGGAGCATCTTATCATATGGCTAAGGATCAAGCCATCTTTTCTACTATGCATGAATGTAACACCAAACAAATATTTGTTGGTGATGATAGATCTCTAAATGTTGTAGGAGCTGGAACAGTTCCAGTAGATAATGGTCATTTTAGTGATGTACTATGTGTTCCAAGAATTTCCTGCAATTTGTTATCAGTCTATCAGATCACTCATTCTGGTGAAGGTAAAACTGTGACCTTTACACCTCACCAAGTTGTAATCAAGGATTTTAAAGATCCTCAACAGATTCTAGCTACCGGAATTGTTGATGATATTACCAGGTTGTACAAGTTTAACAACTTTGGGTCATCACCTTTCCCTTCAGTTTTTGTTGCTCATAGTGATAACTTGAGCAAACTTTGGCATGAGCGATTTGGTCACTTAAATTATCGCTCATTGCAACAACTATGTAAAGAAAATATGGTGACAGGTCTTCCGATGGTATCTTGCAGAGATGGTGTTTGTTCCGGTTGTGTACTTGGAAAACATCATCGGGACAGTTTTGACAAACGTGCCTCTTGGCACGCCTCGGTTCCCTTGGAGCTTGTGCATAGTGACTTGTGTGGTCCTCTTCCATCTGCTTCCTTTTCTGGTTTCAAGTATTTCTTAACTTTCATTGATGATTACACCAGACGCACTTGGGTTTATTTCCTAAAACTTAAGAGCGAAGTATTTAACATGTTCTTGGCCTACAAGGCCCTTGTTGAAAAACAATCTGGTCATCAAATTATTAAGTTAAGATCTGACAATGGAGGAGAATATGTTAACAAACAGTTCACTACTTTCTGCACTGAACAAGGCATCCAACAACAGCACACTGTTCCATATACACCACAACAAAATGGTGTAGCTGAGCGGAAGAACCGCACTTTAAAAGAAATGGCTAATTGTATGATCCAATCTAAGGGACTAAGTCTTCAATTTTGGGCTGAAGCCATTAATTGTGCAAATTACATAGTTAATCGCACCCCCACTAAAGCATTACAAGGTATAACACCGGAAGAAGCATGGAGTAAAACTAAACCTGATGTAAGTCACTTCCGTGTATTTGGTAGTGAAGCATGGGCTCACATTCCGGATGAAAAACGGAAAGCATTGCAGCCTAAAAGTGAAAAGTGCATATTTGTTGGATATTCTGAAGATGTAAAAGGTTATAGACTTCTTCAACCACATTCTCATGCTATAATCATTAGAAGAGATGTTAAATTTGATGAAAATCTCTTGGCCTGCGAGCCTAACTCGGCGAGTGTGCCATCTTTGGCCTGCGAGCCTGATTCGGCGTTTGTGCCTTCTTCTTCTTCTTCCAACTTCCTTGACAGGTTTCCAACTCCAGTTTCTGATAATGACAGTGATGATGAAAATCCACCTCCGCCTGCTCATGTTCCTCCAGTTGCACCAGCACAAGTACTTCCTCGATGGGTCCGTTCAACATGTGAAGCAGCTGGTGATCTTGCCGGTGATCCTAGAGATCAACGCCGAACACGTTCTCAGTTTCAGCGAGCCTCTTCTCTTTTGGCTCAAGTTTCCGAGAATCATGATCCAGAGACTTTTGCAGAAGCTTCAGGGAATCCAGATTGGGATGCAGCCATGGATGAAGAATATCGTTCCTTAATGGCGAACGATACTTGGGATCTTGTACCTCTTCCAAAAGGAAGAAAACTTGTCAGATGTAAATGGGTCTACAGAACTAAGTATGCATCAGATGGAAGTATTGAAAGACTTAAGGCAAGATTAGTTGCCAAAGGTTTTTCTCAAGTTGAAGGGATTGACTACAATGAAACCTTTGCTCCCGTCGCCAAAATGAACTCCATCCGCCTTGTTCTTTCCCTTGCAGCCTTACACAACTGGGAAGTCCATCAAATGGATGTCAAGTCTGCCTTCTTACATGGTGATTTACAGGAGGAAATTTACATGGAACAACCTCCTGGCTATGTTCAGAATAACTCTAGCCTTGTCTGTCGCCTTAAGAAATCCTTATATGGCCTTAAGCAAGCTCCTAGAGCTTGGTATGCCAAAATGGATAACTTTCTCCTTGACACAGGTTTTTCTAGATGCCATTCTGACCCCAATGTCTATACCAAGAAAGTAGGAAACCATCTCATCATACTTGTTCTATATGTTGATGACCTTATTCTTACTGGTAGTGACCCTAAGCTTATAACCCATGTGAAATCTAGTCTTAAACAAACTTTTGAAATGTCAGACTTAGGACATTTGCATTATTTTCTTGGTCTCCAAGTTCTGCAAACCAAAGAAGGAATCTTTCTTTCTCAGTCTAAGTATGCTTGTGACCTTCTTCGTCGCTTTCACATGGAAGATTGTACACCAGCCCCTTCTCCCTTCCAGTCTGGAGTCAAACTTTCTGCCACTTGTACTTCACCTGAAGTCGATGCCACCTTGTATCGTCAACTTGTTGGTTGTCTCTTATACTTGACTCATTCCCGTCCTGACCTTTCCTTTGCCGTCGGTAGAGTTGCCCGTTATATGCAGACACCTCATGAAAGTCACTGGAAAGCAGCTAAAAGAATACTTCGATATATTCGAGGTACAGTTCAGTTTGGGATTCATTACAGTACAGGGGGGAAACCTTTGTTGGTTGGTTTCACTGATTCAGATTGGGCCGGCGATCCTGATGATCGAAAGTCTACTGCAGGTTATGTTTTCAGTCTGGGATCTGGACCTATTACTTGGGCTTGTAAGAAACAACAAGCTCTTGCTCTTTCTTCAGCAGAGGCAGAATATCGAGCAGCAGTTAATGCCAGTCAGGAAGCTTTATGGCTTCGACAGATCCTTTCAGAGTTTGGATTCGAGCAGCAGCAGCCTACTCCACTTTGGTGCGATAATCAAAGTGCCATCAAGCTTGCCAAAGATCCAGTTCTACATCAACGCAGCAAACACATTGAGCTACACATGCACTTCATCAGAAATCTTGTTCATGATCGTGTTCTTGAAGTGCTCTTTTGCCCTACAGATGATCAAGTTGCAGACATCTTCACCAAGTCTCTTACAGAAGCGAAGTTTTCTAAACTTCGATCTATGTTAGGAGTTCAGGAACTTGTCATTAAGGGGGGATAGGCTCTAATGCCTCCTTCCTTCTCCTAATAGTGTCACTTTTGTAAATCCTTCAATCCTATCCCAAGTTGTTCTTAAGGGGGGATGTTAGGATATTTAGACACTTAGGAGTTAGTTAAGATCAACTTGTGTAATATATCCGTTAGGGATAGTGTGTTTCTTTAGTATGCATTAGTATGCATTTGTAAATACTTAATCCGACGGTCACGATATGTTTCCGACATAGAGTGATCCGACGGCTCAACTTCTCTTAGATCAAACCTAACCTTGATCCGTGGCTTAACACCCGATTGGTCCATCATCTCTATTTAAAGAGCATGGAGGGTCATTGTTTAGTTGATCGATTATGAGAAGCTCATTTGTAACTTTCTTTCTTTGCATAATAAATTGTCCCGTAGAAGCTATTTGGCCGGGGCCGTGGAGTGTTTCCCTCAAGGGGGTTTAAACCACGTCAAAACATCGGTGTGTTGATCTGTGATCTGTTTGTGTGAAGTGGTTGCTCTTGGTGTTCGGTCCTTTGGTAGTACCCTGTGTACCCGAACAATCGATTTCCTCAGTGACCACTTTATCCCATTTTTTAACTGCCTCGGGAACTGTGAAAGTGCCAAAACTGCCTCCTAGGGTGCTAGCGCTGTCCATCTGAGCCCACCAGGCTCTCCGGGAGGGGGGATAAATGGTAATAACAAGTGGCTGGACCCCCCCCTCCATCATCAGCGCCCTAGGTGAACTGGCCTCTCGGGGCCCCTGCTGCTCAGGCTGGGAAATCAGCCCCAAATCTGGTCAACAAGTGTAAAACTGCATCAATCACTGCCAGAAGTGCCCAGAACTGAAAGATAAGTGTCTCAATGGATCCAGAAGACCCAAATCCACTAGGAATGAGTACTCATACACCCTGGGTTGCCCTAATGGGCCAGCTGTAGGGTCCACCATATATGGACAATGTATAATCTGCTGATCTGTAATAATAATAACCTGCTGAACTGGATCAAACATCATCTGTATCATATGTCCATCATATGATATCATCATCAAACATGTGGGACCATAAATCATCACCAATAATCATCATACATGGTCCACATCATCACGGATCCCAAGAATATATATAATCAAGGATAAATCACATCAGTAGACTAAGACAATGCTTCTTTAATCACTTCATAGCTAAGCTCAAAGTATAAATTCCATTCAGTGGCATTAATCAAGTTAACATATTCCGTGATAATATAAAATTACTTGCACCCTAGTTCAAATGACAAACTTACCCACTGGACATGGTCAAACTGCTAGTGAAGGATGAAGGCTAGGAGCAAGGTTGGGCCAAGGGTTTGACTTGTCTAACTTAACTCAAAAATACTTTGGACTGGGAGAAGGGGGAAGCTACAAACTCTGTGCTGGACAAAAGAACACGGGGGATGGCTGTGCCTCACAAATGGATAAGTTGTTTAGAGAGTGCTTATTCAACTTAGGCATCATGTCTACATCAAGTTGATCCAAGTTCATTAGGATCATTCAATTTATTTCCATGGCCTTTTTGGCCTACATAACCCTTCGGATTTCAGATGTGCTGAGAAGCACAACTAGTTGCAGCTTGCATCCAGGGCATGTTTTTTTATATTCATAAGGTCAGCAATTGTTTAGATATAGCTTTTAAGAACTATTGCTTTTTGGACCTTTCTTATACTCTTCGAGGAGTATTTTTAGCTTTTCATTGCTCTTGCCCCTTTTTTTTTTGTTTCCATGGGCGAATTTATTTAGTTTCCACACGTAGAACATGAGCTTTCAGTTTTAGCCAACAACATCTCAAGTGACTAGGGGGAGTTCGAGCCAAGGCCTACAATCCAACTCACCAAAGGCAAGTTCTGTCACCAACTCAGAGCCGAGACACTGAATAAACAGGGATGCGGTCCAAACACAGAGGTAGAAAAATGGGGAAGTCCTCAGTATTAGAAAGTCAAATGAGACAAGTCAGGGTTTAAAGTCAAACAGGAAGGTCATGTATGGATGGAGACAAGTGAATATGGAGCCTACACTAGCAGACAACTGGTGTCGGGAAAGACCATATCTATGTAAGGTGAAACACCAGTGAGTTTTGTTAAATGACCTAAATGTGCAAGCAATTGTCCATTTTATGATTTACAGTTCATTTTAAATAGTTTGCCACATCAGGAATAATATACCAAGCGCATGCCACGATCATGACTAAATCAACAAGATAATAATCCACAGTCAGTGAGAACATATCCATAAATCATACAACATCACAATAATAATCATCAAGTATCATCTGAAACACTGCTGTAGTACATCTCTAGGCACTGAACTGAAACTGTAATGGGCTAAGTGGTCACATCAGTCATCAAATCTGAACTCTCAAGGCTCAGCCTTGACACAAGGTCATATACAAAATCTGAATAATATACTGCTCTGATCATGAGTGATCCATCATGTATAGCCATGCTCTGGAAAAATGTAGGCTCTGGAATGTGCAGATATCTGCTGTACAAGAATTGTAGCCCTGCTACTATGGTGTGATAACAGGACACTTGGCAACATAGGAATTTGAGTAACCGACCTTAATGAAATCCGCTAATGCCATATGCATTAACGAAAGCTCCATTGGTGACAGGAAGGATAACCCATCGGTGGAGATCTGTTCAAAATACTAGTATAGTTTCCTAAGGCAAATGCAGATGGTGTACTAACAGTGGATACAATATTATGTTCCATGTTCAAGGGTGACAAGGACTGACTGTTGTCGTTTTCTTCAAAGCTTATGATATGAAGTGATTCAAGTCTCTCCCTTTTTGGATTTTTGTGTTTTTTCTAATTTTTATGCTTTTTCATTTTAAAAGGAATAAAGAATGCTATGATACATAGAATGGAACGAGTGCTGCATGGGTGTGCACCTATTTTTCAAGGGCACGGGTCAGGCCAAGGCGAAGATCCATATTGCAAACAAGGGCTGAGCTAGTTGCGCACACTCTTATAGCTATTCCCTCTCGGGGTAGGCTATCTGAAGCAGGATTATGTGTCTAAGGACGGTGAAGTAATACCATGTTGTTACACCTAAAATCTACCCATCATTATGATTTAGTGTATACATCCCTAAAGTCATTTGGACCAAGTGCTCATGTGGAGGATTTGTACTCAATTTGTACACCCTTTTGAGAGGTCGTCGTAGGTTCAACACTAGCAACATGCGACGTCGCAGGTTGCTCCATAGCAGAGTGCGATGAGGTTTGTTAATGGGAAGAAATATCCATTTCAAGATCTTTCTCGAAGCTTGCCCATTTGGGGGCTTATCCCTGATCTCTTGGAGAGCTGGTACTCGACCCCTAGCCTGTTGGGAAGATCCCCTATCTCTCTCCTACCATCTCTCATCCTTTCCTATCCATAACCTCATCCAATTAGTCTTATATATGTGAGGCTCACTCCCATACCAAAGGGAGGAAGACTATGGTATCTACATGCTGGTGAAATCTCTTAGGACACCTTCACTCACCTCTTGGAGAATTCATGCTTCCTTGGAAGGGCTTGGCAATTGGCTTGTGTGGAGAAGGGCTAATACGTTAAGTCATTGGTTGTGGTTCTATATCTCTATCATGTACTCCTCTATTTGCAGTAAGACAAATGCTTTCCACCAATATCATTCTTGATGTGTAATGATGTTGTGTTGTTTACCTGCTTAACTGTTTACATAGATCTCTTATTGTATAGATTCTCTTTACTGGTTTCATTTTTCTGTGTCTTAACAGGTCTTGTAGCTTAGATCTGACGACCTTGGGATGTGGAGAAACATTCAGGAGGAAGGATAGAAAAATCAAAGAGGTAAGACATATAGTACTTGATCCTTAAGTAGATCTAGGAAATGTGTTTGTAGTCTGTTCTATTTGTTCTAGACTCGCATTGAGCTAGGGAGATCCGGCTCGCCTCCGGTTGAGTGGATTGTCCGGTAACAAATCTAGCTACCATACTGGGGGGTATTCTTGTTTAGTGATCATTAATCTGAGTCATTTTCAGTTGATTACTTGTCACAAGCCTTGTTGTCATTTTTGCCAATTTCCTTCTTAGGATTGATTCCATTGTCAGATCTTCACGTTGAATATCCTGATCTTCTTCCTTTGAGTTTGTACAACTCAGTTTCAAACCTGTTGGTGGTTCATTTTTGGGAGATCTGATCCATTTTTGAATCTAGAACTCACCTGTTGCACCTGGGCAGTGAAAACAAAGCAACACTGTGTTTTCCTGAGCCTCTATCCTTTGTTTGTTGCTTTCTCGTCACAGCCTGTGCATTAGTGAACTGTGACACCATCGCACCTCTCGTATAGGTAACCTGCGACGTCACACTTCTGTAAAGATAGAGTGCACCGATCTGTCGAGACTTGACATATGGGCATTCATTCCCTCATCTGACAGTCTGAGCCTTGGTTTGGTGTATGAACTCTTCCTGTGCTGCATCATTCAGCTAGAGAGCCCACTTTTTATTTGTGTGTTGAGAGTTTGGTTTACTTGGATTGATTTTGGGTTCCACTTTGGATGAGTTTGAGATTGGTAGTGTTGGACACTCTTGTCTCCTTCACCTTCATCCTTTTCATTCTTGCATTCCCTTCCTTCCATCCCTAATCTGATCATTGCATTGGATCACCTTCCATACCTCATCTATTTATGTTTTGAGCTTTGCTTGCTTAGTTTGCTTGCTGCTACTTGATTTTGAGTTAAGTGTGTCATTTCTGCTTGGTTGAATGCTTGTCTTTTCTTGAGTTTTCCGAGTGTATGAGTGCCGCAAGTAGCATTTTCTTTTCAGTCATTTAAATCTGAAAGCAAAATTGTCTTCAAGTTTATTGCTTTAATACATCCATTGAAAGATTAAAAGTGTTTCTTTCCCATTATTTCTCAAAAAGTTATTGAAGAAAGATCATTGTGCATTGGAATGTTTTGGAAGAGATGAATGGAAATATGATTGATTGTGTTTTTCTTGAATTATGAATTATTCATCTTCTTGAAAAAGCTCTAGTACATTTCATTTTCTTTCAAAAGTTGTTTTCATGCTAGGGAAAGATAGGTGCATTTTTTATTTTTGTTTCCTTTAGATCATTGAAAAGAGAAAGTGAAAAGCTTGCATTTCCGTTTCAGAATCCTCTCATCTCATTACTTAGTGTTGTTTTGATTTGAAAAAGAAAAGAAAAGAGAAAAAATACTTTGATTTGGATAATAGTGTTGTGAACATTTGTGTGTTTCGTTGAAAAATAAAAGAGTACTTTCATTGTCAAAATTGCTTTCATTAGGAATTGTGTTGCATTGAGTTTGTTTGGCAATACCATTGGAAAAATATTTCTCCTTACCATAGGTAGAATTCATCGAAAGAAAAGAATATTTCATGCATGTAGCTAGGGTTGCATTATGTTTCCGATTATGTACTCACCTCATGCATTCACCTAACCGTCCAAGATAAAATTAACGGTAGAACTAGGTAAAATTTTTAGTAACTTATGTGTAAGTTAGAGACGTGTTCCAGCATCATTAAGTGTGGCAGCTGTCGTTACTTTCCAACACTGTAGTCCGTGGGTATTGTAGTCTTCCACGTACATCGGTATATTGAGCTCCTTCACGTACCCACCAAGTACCATAATCCTTACTTGGCATATATCGAAGGTTGTATCACGTACTCGACACGTATATCAGAAGGTCTCGTGCCAATGGCTATGCATTAGACAGCACCACTACGGATTTGAGCTCCCATGTACCTTGCGTATATCGGGAGACACCATTAGGATTCCTGAAACCAACCGAGTTAACCATTTGGCCATCTTGGCAAAGCAATACACCGAGAACAACACTTGGGGAGATTAGCACGCACGTCCTGTCCAAGTAGTTGGGTATGCAGGCAAGGATACGGTCCCAATCCTCCTTGTCGTGTCATACTATTGGACCCTACAGTATATTGCGGTTTGCGATGCCTTGATAATCCCGTGAGGTTCCAGACTTTTAAATCCACTCTGTCACATAAGTTTGCTTGTTGCCTTAGTTTGAGTAGGTTTTCTTGGACTGCTTTTCTTTTAGTATACCTTTAGGAGAAACCTTGTTTCGGTCTTTTTTGGCTGATTTTCCTGATACTCTGGCGGATTTTCCCTGGAGAAGGTCTCGTAGGATCTTGAACTTGCCACCCGAATTTCCCCTTAATCCGGAGGTCATTTCGAGGGTAAGAATGGATCAGCGTAACGCAGTCGTAGTTACTGAAGTAGGGAACCCCACTTTGAATATTGGTGGACATTTGTTTCCACCAGATCCACTTGCCTCTCATCCCATGCAGGATGAAGGAGCACAAACCCCCACTTCACATGACCTTTCTCCCATCATCCTGGGAGAACCTGGATCGTCGAAATGGATAAAACGACCCCAGGATGACCCTAAAGCAGCTGTTGGTCCTTTAGCAGCTTACTGGACATCTTCTATAGACCATCCAGTGGCTCATTTTGCCATCTCATCCTCATCCAGTGAGACTTCTTCGGAAGACACTTTATCTTTCTTTCGTGGCCAATTGGCTTACTTTCGTTCCATGGCTAAAGAGTTTCGGAAGCCAAGTCTCCAACGACGGGTTCAAGACCCATCGTTACCCCCTTACCAACCCATCCCAGTTCATTCGATATCTTTTGGATCACCTGAAGCACCCCACCACATAACCTCTAATGAGACTGGTCAACCCTCGCAGGAATCCATTCCTGCACCTCAAGTGAACCAACCGATGGAAGGACAACATTTCAACACACCTATCACTACCACGGTTACTTTACCAATTCCTCCCCCACCTCAAAATTCATGGGGAGGGTACTCCATTCCTATGGATTATCTTATTGGTAATGTTATTACCACGGTAGCTATTCAACAACCCACATTGGTTCAAACTTTGAATAGTGGTCAGCCTATTGTGGCTGGGGGGAAACCCCCGTTTTCTAACCAGAACATTGGTGGAGTCCCCAATGGGCCTTCCATTGGACCTACCCAACCCGCTAGACCATCCACCATAGGATTATCTCATGTTGGAGTGTCGTCAAATGTAACCCAACCATCATGGAGTCAAGCATATCCAGGTTCCGTTAACCCTGTGCCGGGCCAACCTAATCCCGAAAACGCACCATACGGGATAACTTATCCCAGGAATCCTTACACTATATGGGGGCAACAACCTATGTTGCAACATTGACCCCAACCGACTATCCCTCAAGTACCACCACCCCCAATCAGTCCTCCCCCACCTCCTATTGGAGGCAGCGAGCCCCCACCTAACGTTGGCGGAGGCCCACCCCATTTTACCTACAATGCCCCTCACCCCTCAGGCAGTGGCTGGAATGGCCCACAACCTCCTCCAGGTGGAGGAGGCAGTGGACCACCTTATCATGGTGGAGTAGGACATTTCCCTTTGGGTGGCGGTGGTGGTCCACCTCCCCCTACAGGTAGAGGCAGTGGAGGACCTAACTACCCTGGTGGCGGTGGTGGTGGCAGAAACCCTCATCCTTTCGGCAGCGGAGGTGGTGGAGGGACACCTTATTGTGGTTATGGACCTCCACCTCCTCTCGGTGGTGGCGGTGGACCTCCACCTCCTCCCGGAAGTGGAGGTGGACTCCCACCCTATTAGAACAGACCACCTTATGGTGGCGGACCTCCTTACGGTCTGGGCGGTACACCCCCCTATGGTCAGTTTTATCCTAGTACACCTTATGGTTAGTTTAGTCCTTACACGCCATATCTGTATTATCAATACGCGCAACCTAATCCACAGCTTCCCTTTCTGGCTACTTTGGACCTACCTGACCTTTCTCGTTTAACCAACGATCCCATTTACCATGGATCTAACTGGCCACCGATTCCGGTGAAACTTCTGTCTGATATCCCCAAGTTTGATGGCAAGCCAGGTGAAGACCCCAAGAACCACGTGATGACATACCACTTATGGTGTTCATCGAATTCCTTAATGGACGATTCAATTCGTCTTAGATTGTTCCAAAGGACTCTCATCGGTTCGGCTGCCAAGTGGTACATTGAGTTGCCACCACACTCTTTTCCTGATTTTGGCCCTCTTGCTATGAACTTTTTGATGCATTTCCAGCTGCCTATATGGTATGAGAATGGTACTAAGCTTTTAACCTCCCTCCATTAGAATATCGCCACTCACATTTCGGATCATATCCATGAGTGGTGAAGGAGACGACGTCTCATTAAAGCTCCCATTCTAGATCAGCTCCTAGCAGACTGGTTTACAAAGTCACTCCTTCCTGTCATAGCAAAAGATGTTTCCATGCTAGGTGCTATCACCGAAGAACAAGCCATTGCAAGTGCTCATCTGTTAGACCTGTTCTTAACCTAGTCTAGCACTCTGTTCAATAATTTTCCTAACGCACCCCGGGACGTTAACGATCCCACGAAACCACATAAGGGACCCCAAGATGATGGAATCATTGGTTCCCTTACCACCCAGCCTGCTATTATCACTATTGGATCATCCAACCCAACTCCGACTGGACATAGCACCACCAAGTCCACTCCCCCTGCTGTAACCGAAGAGGTGAATTCTATTCAATCAGCTTCATCTCAGAATTTTAATGGCAAAAACAAGAACAAGGGGAAACCCAAGAAATCTTCTACCCAGCAGGAAACAAAGAGCACTCCCGAAGATACTAAGCAGAAAAGGAAACTGAAGTATCCTTGCTTACTATGTGGAGAAGATCATTTCTCCAAAGAGTGTCCTCATAGAGATGACGTTCAGAAGTTTCATAGGGGTAAACTGACTCCTGCAGTCCTCAACGATCTGTTTCCTTCTCAAAATCAGTAGATGATTGCTCAAACCCCCCCAGCCCAATGGGAACCATCTAATATCACGCATGTTCTCATGTTGCATAACGAGGCGATCAATTTAACCACTCACTCGCGATCTTACGAATAGGTCCCTTCGAAGGAACCCTCCAGAAGTAATACTGAAAAAGCTTCTGACTCATTACCTGATGTCACTATACCATCGACTTCTGTCACCATCGAGAGACCCTCTTTAGATTCGATATTGCGTCCGTCCAAAAGCACGATTCGAAAAGTTGTTTTCAATCCTAATGCTCGCGCGGCATAGAATTACAATATTGTAGAAGACTTGGCCCAAGCTCCTTGTGCCATGTCCACCCTGGAAGTTTTGCAGAATTGTCCCAATCAACGCAAAACTCTCATTGGCGCTATTGGTGCAGTTGACCTGGATTCCTTGAATACCATCATGTTTCGTCTTGACAACCTTAAGCTGAGGCTCTCACACCAACTCACATTCCAAGTTACTACAAACCTTGGTGGGAAGATTGTCCATCGCACTCTTTTGGACGAGGGAGCCTCCACTTCTGTCATGTCCATCACTTGTTGGAGAGCCATTGGCTCCCCTGAATTGAATCATTCTCCTACGACGTTGAAAGCATTCGACGGGCGTGGCTTTCAACCTCATGGGCTCCTACAAGCTCTTGCAATTGAGTTGGGCGGAAAGACCGTAACCATTAACATGGAAGTGGTCTCAGCCCCATTAGATTATAATCTCTTGTTGGGTCGCAATTGGTTTTATACCATGCAGGCAGTAGCCTCTTCAGTCTTCCACACAGTGCAATTCCCCCACCAAGGATGAATTGTTACAATCGACCAGTTAGAATTTTGTACGCCGGATGCCACTACTCATCCTGGTGACCATGTTCCTTCCATTGGACAGATGTCACAACAGTATGAGAGTGTAGGGGTTGGCCTATTGAAAGATTCATCTCTCATGGGCGTTTTTCCAGCCACGAACCCCCCTAATCATGTTTCCATGGTGAACATGATCTCCACTGATATTTTATCTCACTCAAACGATGCCTGGCTTGTACCGGATGAAGCCACAACACACTTGTTTGGAGATGTGATGCCTCTTTCACCCGCTGAATGCATTTATGAGGCTATCCAAACAACGCCGGAGGACCTTTTAACTATGGCCTCCTCATCTTGATCTCTACAATGGACTTCCTCTCTACCTGATCTCTTACTTCGGACTTTTCATTGAGATGAGTCCATCATGGAAGTAATGAATGTCGGTGATAGTCCGTGGGATGACCTCCATCATAGGTCATCTTTTCTTCCTCCTTTGGAATACATAGAGAACAACATCCATACTCTCTTTTCACCAGATATCTACCCATCCCCTCGTTTTCCCATCCTTACATGTCTTACAGACACAGAGCGCAACTTGGCTAACATTGAGCCAACTACTGAGCTAGACATCTCCGTGAAACCAGGTATAGTGGAACACATTCGCATAGGCCAGAAGTGTTCCCCTGAAGAAATCGTTGTTAGCACAGCCTTGTTCAAGCAATTTTGAGACGTGTTTGCTTGGTCCTATGAGGAGATGCCTAGGATAGACCCTGCAATTGTTTCTCACAAAATAAAAACCTATCCCGACGTCAAACTTGTACATCAAAAGTTACAACCAATACACCCCCGGAAGACTGCAGCCATAAAGGCAGAAATTGAAAAGTTCTTAAAGGCTGGCTTTATTTATCCTATCCCATTGATGGATTGGGTCTCAAATGTCGTTCCTGTGAACAAAAAGCAGGGCACCATTCGCGTCTGTGTTGATTATCAGGACCTTAATCGGGCTTGTCCAAAGACAACTACCCGACCCCCTTCATCGACCATATTATCAACAAATGTGCGGGAAGCATCATCTTCTCATTCATGGATGGCTTTTCCAGTTACAACCAAATTGAGATCAACCCAGCCGACCAACATAAGACAGCTTTCATCTGCCCATGGGGTACATTCGCTTATCGCAAGCTCCCATTTGGCCTTAAAAATGCTGGCGCCATGTTCTAGCGGGCTATGTCATACGGCTTCCACGATATTAAGGACTTTGTGGAACCCTACTTGGACGATCTCCCTGCTCATTCAAAGCAGCGTGAGTTCCACATCGATCATCTAGTGGCCATTTTCCTCAGATGCAGATGGTACAGTATCCGTCTGAATCCTCACAAGTGTATCTTTTGCGTTGAGTCCGGACGCCTCTTAGGATTTATCGTTTCGAAAGATGGGATCCACATTGATCCCTTAAAGGTGGAGGCCATCATCAACCTACCACCCCTGATTGATGTTACGGAACTTCAAAGTCTCCAAGGGAAGGCGACTTACCTAAGATGTTTTGTGTGTAATTTCGTGGAGAAAACTCAGGGCTATATGAGACTGCTCAAGAAGGATGTCCCATTCATTTGGGACAACCAAGCTCAAAAATATTTTGACAGTACCAAACATTCCATCACGCATGCCCCTGTGCTCCAACAGCCTAATTATTATCGAGATTACATCTTATATCTCGTCGCTTCTGCTACCACTATCGCCATGGTTTTGGTATAGGAGGATCAAAATGCTCAGGAACATGTGATATACTATGCAAGTAAGGGTCTAGCTGATGCCAAAACTAGATACTCACATGTCGAAAAACTTGCTTTCGCGGTAGTCATTGCCGTCCAGAAGTTTCGTCACTACATTCTTCTCCGTACCACCACTATCATTGTTGACTCAAACCCCATGTACCACGTACTGACACGTCAAGTTCTTGGGGGAAAGTATTCACGCTGAATTGTGATACTGCAAGAATTTGATCTTCTTTTTTAGAAAGCCAAGTCTAAGAAGTCTTTGGTGTTTCCTGAGCTCATTTGTGACCTTCCCCATCCTGATGCAGAAGTTGAGCACAATGACTCATTTCCGGATGAATCATTGTTTCTCATCAGTACAACTCACCCCTGGTATGGAGATATTCTGTTGTATCTTCAAACCCAACGCTTCGATCCTTAAATTTCCCGTGATGATCGTCATAAGGTTCGTCACTATGCAAAGTATTACTTAATCATTAATGATACTTTGTATCGTCGTGGCGTCGATTCAATCCTTCAATGTTGTCTCACCCTTGATGAGGCTGAACGCGTTCTGAATGACTGTCACACTGGGGCATGTGGCGGTCATCTATCTAGGATGGCTACAACCCAAAAGATTTTGCACGCAGGATATTACTGGCCCACTGTCTTCAAAGATTGTATTGAGGCCGTTAAAAAATTTCCTCCTTGCCAACACTTCCATACGAAGAAGCGCACTCATCCTGCCCCACTACATCCGGTTATTTCCATTGGCCCATTTGCAAAATGGGGCATCGATTTTATGCACTTTAAGCCTACCTCAGCCGGGGGGCATAGTTACATCATCGTAGCTGTGGATTACTTCACAAAGTGGGCTGAGGCTATGCCTACATACCAAAGCGATGGCAAAAATGCCACACTCTTCATGTTTAATCATGTGATAGTGCGATTTGGAGTTCCGCAGGCCATAGTTACCGATCATGGTTCTCACTTTCAGAACCATATGGTTGATGAATTGAGTGACAAGTTGGGTTATTGCCATGAAAACTCAACACCCTACTACCTGCAATCCAATGGATAGGTCGAGGCAATTAACAAGGTCTTGAAAACTATGATCCAGAGGATGGTAGGGACACAAGAGTCCAACTGGCATAATATGCTCTTTTCAGCATTATGGGCCTACCGAACTACCGTTAAAACTGCCACAGGCTTCACTCCCTTCCAATTGGTATATGGATTGGAGGCTATTCTGCCGATAGAGTGTGAAATCCCATCTTTACAGCTCGCGGTCGAACTTCTTCCTAACACTACTACTGAGGAAGAACGTCTCTTGCACCTAGCCCAACTTAACGAGTCTCGCCGTGATGTCACTCTTGCTAATGAAGCACATAAGAAATGCATTAAGGCCCAATACGATAAATTGGTTGAACCTCGTATCTTTAACGAGGGTGATCTGGTCCTCACTTATGACCAGAAGCACGATAAGCTAGGAGCTGGGAAGTTCGAGTCCATGTGGCATGGACCCTACGTCATAAAACGTGTGTTGGAAAAAGGTGCCTACGAGCTTGAAGATTATGATGGCATCTCTTTAGGTGAACCCCGCAATGGGCTTTACCTGAAGAGATACTACACTTGATCTCTCATGCATAAACTTACTTGTATATACTGTACATGGCATGTTTTTTGTGTTTTTGTGTGGTGTGACACATTTCTCTTTTCGAGTGTCCTTTGATCTTGTTTCCACTTCTCATACCATGTTTTGTCTACATGTGTAGATGGCAACGTGCTATGGATTTGTGGACAGCACCAGCCGGCATACCCTTCACCTTGCTTCGGAAGCCTGGGTACTATATTCCCCAATAGGTGAGCTCATTAGCTCAGGAGGAAGTTGCCTAGGGTTTGCGACTAACAATGCTGCAGAATATCAGGTAGTGATCGGAACTCTAGCTATGCTACTTCCTTGGGTATGAACCACGTTGTCATCTACATGGATTCTCAATTATTGGTTTCCCATCTGAACCGGATATACGCCATCTGTGATCCATCTTAATCCGTCTCTTCAGATGAGTACGTCTCCTGGAAAGGTCATTTGAATCTGTTCAATACCTACACATTCCACGAGAGTTAAACATAGTTGTTGACTCGATGGCCAATTTCATTCTGGATTGGTACATTGCACACACATAGTACTCATAATATGTAAAAGCATTCACAACATGTAAATATAATGTACAGAAGCAAACATGTAAACAAGATCACATCACTAATCATTTTAAGAACACATAATGTATAAACCGCCGATAATGTATATATATATAAATCACTCAAAAGTAGTGCTGGTACAAAATCTAAAGCACGTTGGCTTTCAATAAGTCTCTACAAAAATATGAAGCTACATAGCTTTTAGTAACTACAAAAATTGAAGGCCTCAAATCTCTCAGTACAAGTCTAAAAGTGTAATCAGGCTAGACGCCTGACCCGTACACCACCCCTGCCTCTAACAACTCTCTGACACTGGGTGAGAAAGCAGTCAATAGTACAAGCCACCTTGCGGAGTAAGGTGTTGAAGCGCACGGATGATCCAACCCCATACCTTTGCATGGGCCTCAGTAGGTCATCGATAGCCGGCTCTAGGACCTCCATAGTCAGCTCAGATAGGTTCCAGTATACCTCCTCCATCTCCTTGATGGCGGCATGAGCACCTGCAGGAACCACTGCCTCTCCACCTCTGTCTCTCCTCGCCATAAGAGAGAGACCTATTGGTCGCATGGGACCCATGTCTGCACACACATATAAAGTACTTGTTAGCACTACATAAAAAAATATATATATTTCACAAAACTAAAAGTACAAGGGTTTTGTTCTTACTGATATCACCCCATGCTGCATCCTCTGGCAGCACTAAGTCAGGATCCTCCTGGAAGTCCGTACCACCATATGGAAAGTCCTCAACCATGAGCATCTGGCCCTCTAGCAAGCTGAAAAAATTGAGACCAAAACTGATGATGGGACCCCCACCATGGCGGGTCATCAACTCTGCCCATTTGAGCATGTGTAGATCTCTCTAATCCCTATCATCCAGTACCACCTATGGGCGCAAGAGAGGAACCCGCTCCAAGAGGAATGAAACTATGATCGATCCGTACCCAAACTGCTTGATCTCCCCTCGCTGACACTTGGTCAACTAAGCTTGGATGTTTGCGAGGAGACCCTCGCACCAGTTGAACACCATGGGGGACATACAGTCCTCCGCATATAACATTTGAGTCTAAGTAGCCGTATGTGGAGCTTGGCTACCCACCACCTTGGTAATATTAAGCAGTATAGTCCTCAGTGGATGACTCACCACATCTCTGATGAGTATCTTCCTACTGGAAGGACAAGAAGTTGTGACACCATGTTCTCAACTGTACGATCACTAGCCCGTGTCCCAGTGAGTTGTACAGCGTCCCCTCTTCGGGACAAACTGGTCAACAATTATATGTCCTCAATGTCAATATTGACGATATGCTCACCTATGACAGAGTATTATTGGGCTGCATCCCAACTCTGTAGCATGTGTGTCAAGAACGGGACCTGGCTCTCATCCCCTGTACCTAGAAGAATTTGAGCAACCCACAGTTTCGCAAAGCAGCCACACATTATGGATCATTTGCGGCTTGCTCATCCTCTATCTCATGTTCTCTCTCTCGCCACTCTAGCACCATCTCTACTTGTTGGGAACCTGCCAAAAGGAGCATTTAAAACATGTTAGGTCCTTTCCCAACTAGCACAAGCTCACTTTTTAAAAGATTTTTGATGTTTGAGTTGTGGGTTTCCGCCATCGCACCTCACCTTCGGGTACAAGGTGACATCATCGCAGGTCCCATTTTCGAGACTTGCGATGAATCAGCCTCGTCCAAGTCCTGAAAGGGCCACTTGCGATGAGCCGAGGGCACAATGGCCCCTCCCCAAATCATCAAAAAACTCAAAAAATGAACAAAAATGGAAAAACTAAACCACTACAAAGTTGCTGGCTAATATTTAGGCCTACCTAGTCCGGATGGTTGGTGAAATGGCAGATCGTAGCTCCCAGAATCGGCAAAGAAAGTTTTGGCTCCAAATTGGTACTTCTCCACGCAAATTGGCAATTTGAACAATGTTTCTATTTTTGGCCCATGTTTCTATTTATATAATGAAATGGAATATTCCTTTTCAAATATTTTGATGCTTTTGGGCCATTTACTATAGTTTTGACCATTTGTCATTATATTTGGGACTATTTGACACTTTCTCTAGTGTACAGGAGTCGTAAAGTGGTCTTTTGTAGCGTTTCTCGCATTACCAACGGTAATTATAGGTATGAACACTCCTTTGAACGTTTTGTCATTATTGTTTTTGGTTAAGTCGTAATTATTGCATGAGGATGAGTTTACTCTTCGTTTGTTCTCGTACTCACCAAATCATGAGAACAAGTACCGAGTTATGATTTATCACTTTTCCGGGCTCGTTAAACTTCCACGGAAAAGGACACCCCCTGGAGTCCATAGTTAAGCTCTTTTCAGACTCCCTAAAATTGAAAAGATTGCCAAGCGAACTTTTCACATTCACGCTTGTTAAAGTATTTGAATGGTCTTCTTCCTAGTGATAGTTTACCCATTTTTCGGACCAGGGGGCACTAATTACGAAAAAGGAATACTCCAGCAAATCATGACTGGAAGAGTCCTCTCCTGCATTGTTTTACCCTTTTTTGGGCGATGAGGCTAACTTTACGAAAAAGGACCATTGGAGTCTTCTTTAGTTCTTTTCATACTCTCTAAATATGAAATGACGATCGAGTTTTCCTTCTATGGACTCGTTAAATTTTCACATTGAAGGGCCCACCATGGGACGAACCCCTCCTATCCTAGGTTCAGAAAATATTTGGGATTGGAATCATCTATGAGATGAGCTATACTGAGCATTTGGTTACCCTCATCAAGCTCGTTAAAAAACACATGAGGCACTCATCATTCATGATGGGGAAAAAGGAAAGTGTTTGTGTTGCATACTTTAGTGGCAGTATATATTCGTTCTTGAACATGGCACTCATTTGCATTTGCATACCGATACTTGGGTCATCTGTTTGTCTAGGAGTCCTCGCTTACTTTCTGAGTCTTGTTACTCCTCTGAGTCATTCGGAGAAATATTCCACTATCAATTGCATTAGGAGTTTGCGTCATTCTCATGTCAATACTGCCAAGTCATGCCATGCCCATGTTCAAGAACACATTCGTCACTCATTATTTTCAGTCAATACACACGTCATCATGCCATTGTCACTTTGAGTCAGTCTCACATGTTATTGTACCATCCGATCTACTCTACACATCTTTTGTAGTGTTTCATGTCGATTGATGGGGGATTCATCATGACCCTCCTTCAACGGATTCATCCTTGTCGACTTCAACTCATCATCCAAGGATTGAATCTAGAAACCAGTCAAGTACCTTGGTCCTGCATGCCTCAATGGCAGGTCACCTCGCTTTCATCATGAGTTTACATCATTGACTCGTGATTGAAATATTTCATCTGGCATTGATGTCAACTCATTTATTCACGCTTGATGATATGTACTATGATACCTTGGGAATCATTGACATTAATGGTGATCTCCCTCGCACTTGTTAACAGTTTACATCAATGACTGGTAATCAAGTGGTTTCTACCATGTTCGACGTCAAGACATTTGTAATCACATGGATAGATCCTGTGGAGTCATGTTTTTACCCAGGTTGCGATGGAGTTTGTATTGAGTCATATTACATGAATCCACTTTTGTATTGGTCGTGGCTGTGTTATCATCTCATCATGGATGTACACTTGTGTCTAGTAGACATGATTGTGTTCAGTCGGTCATTACTCCCATGGATCTGCAATGTATTGGTCAGCATCCATGTTGTACTACATATGAGATTGTCAGTTCAGAGTCACTTGTACTGCGGCAACATCCTTCATCTGACAAGTCTTTTGCCATTATTTCTATCAAATCACTTCACCTGTACATCCTTAACAGCTTCATGCTTTGGGGGGCATTCTGTTACACCTAAAATCTACCCATCATTATGATTTAGTGTATACATCCCTGAAGTCATCTGGACCAAGTGCTCATGTGGAGGATTTGTACTCGGTTTGTACACCCTTTTGAGAGGTCATCACAGGTTGCACACTAGCAACATGCGACGTCGCAGGTTGTTCCATAACAAAGTACGACGAGGTCTATTAATGGGAAAAAATAACCATTTCAAGATCTTTCTTGAAGCTTTCCCATTTGGGGGCTTATCCCTGATCTCTTGGAGAGCTAGTAATCGACCCCTAGCCTATTGGGAAGATCCCCTATATCTCTCCTACCATCTCTCATCCTTTTCTATCCATAACCTCATCCACTTAGTCCTATATATGTGAGGCTCACTCCCATACCAAAGTGAGGAAGACTATGGTATCTACATGCTGGTGAAATCTCTTAGGACACCTTCACTCACCTCTTGGAGAATTCATGCTTCCTTGGAAGGGCTTAGCAATTGGCTTGTGTGGAGAATGGCTGCTACATTAAGTCATTGGTTGTGGTTCTATATCTCTATCATGTACTCCTCTATTTGCAGTAATACAAGTGCTTTCCACCAATATCATTCTTGATGTGTAATGATGTGTTGTTTACCTGCTTAATTGTTTACATAGATATCTTATGGTATAGATGCTCTTTACTCGTTTCTATTTTCTGTGTCTTAACAGGTCTTGCAGCTTGGATCTGACAACCTCGGGACGTGGAGAAACATTCGGGAGGAAGGATAGCGAAATCAAACAAGTAAGACATCTAGTACTTGATCCTTAAGTAGATCTAGGAAACGTGTTTGTAGTTTGTTCTATTTGTTCTAGAGTCACATTGAGCTAGGGAGATCCGGCTCGCCTCCGGTCAAGTGGATTGTCCGGTAACACATGTGACTGAGGTTATCCAATTTGGTGAAATGGCCAAGTAGGAATGGTTCAATGAGGTTTACTTCAGGTTGAGTCTTCTGAAAAATTCCAAAATCATAGATCATCATGAATCATGTCTGTCTCAACTACCTGAATCAAATAGTTCGAACTGTCAGAGTCCTCAAGTCTTGAAATCAAAACCATTTCACTACCCAACAATTTAGTTAGAAATTGATTCAAATGTGCATTTAATATCTAAAAAGATAGCCAAAATTAAGGCATTATGCATCTTTCTATCATTCAAAGGGATACAGTTTGTAAATGTATGAATAAAATATAAGTAAGAAATACTCATGATTTACCATATGCATTCGTAGTGTAGCCGATGTATGAGAGGAAGCATCCCCTTTCAGCTTGAATTTCTAGAAGCTGTGAACCTTTATTCTTTGATCTGCCAGTTGTGGGTTAGTTTCGATGTCGAACTAGAAACTTTTGAAACAGTTTCCCATGTTTTCGAATTTTTCCAAATTTGTTCATTTTTTATGAAATTTTTTTTGGGTGTTATCTGTAAGAAAAATAATCAAAAAGAGAAAAGTATTTACACTATTCTTTTTGGTGTGTGCAAAATTTACACACTTTTTGGGTTATGATGTAAGCTAAGTTATTTCGGTTTTACTTATGTCCTTAAATGATGTGTTCAATTAAATTGGACATGAAATAATGTACATGCTTGCTTTTTGGTATGATGTTAATGATTTAGATGCCAATCAAGTACATAGTTGGCCAAAGAATCATCCAAACTATTCAGACTTCTAGGAACATGTATGTATTCAATAAACTCGAACTAACACTCTAAAAGACATACTCATAGAAACTTTCTAAACCATGTAGGATGTCGAACCTGATACTGACCATTTAACTGGAATACAACTAATTCTGAGTCCAGTTTGACGATTATTCGTCGAATGCCAAAGGTGATAGCCTCGACAAGAATATCAATGACTGCGCTATATTCTGCAACATTGTTGGTTGCAGATCCGAGAAAAATGCCTCCTGAACTAAGAACTTCATTATTAGGTGTGAAAAAGACCCATGCAGCAGAAGCAATGTTCCGAGAACTACGGCTGGCGCCATCTGCATATCCAAAATATGTGAAAGATTCTTGTGCCATCTACCAAAGTGACAATACCAAGCAAGATAAGTGTGTGCCCGAAATAACTAATTTACAAAAGTTTATACAAAGAATACAACATAATACAACAAGTGGTGCAAGGCATCAGTGCCTATGCGAAGTATTTCTTTAGATAGAGACCATTTCTTATCTTTGACGTGGGTTCCCCATCAAAATTGACCAATTCATAAGCTCCCTTTTTAACACAGTTTTGACTACAAGTGGGCCAAACCATTTAGCTACAAATTTCCCTTCTCCTATTTTATCTTGGTTTTGGTCATAAACTAAAACCAGATCACCTTCAGAAAAGACTCGGGGATGGGTAGACTTGTCATATTTCATTTTAACCCTCTTCTTGTGTGCTTCTACATTTAGAGATGCTTCCCTTCTAGTTTCATCAAGAGAATGGAGATGGAGAAGCCTTTACTCTTCTTCAAAACTGTTAGGTAGGAGTTCGATTGGTATTTTTAATGATGGGATTTGGCATTCAATCGGAAAAATAGCTTCCTCTCCAAAAACCAGTTGGACGGGAGTGAATCCGGTTGTGGTTTTAGCAGTCGTTCGGTATGCCCAAAGAGCAGTAAACAACATCAAGTGCCAGTTATTCTTGTTTTTATTAATCGTCCTCTGTAACATAGTTTTCAAAGCCTTGTTGATGGCTTCGACTTGTCCATTAGCTTGAGGGTAATATGGCGAGGAAACGTCCTGCCGCAATCCTAACCGGTCTGTAAGTTCATCCATAAAGGAATTCCTAAAATGACTTCCGTTTTCAGTAGTGATCTCTTTGTGTACACCAAACCTTGCTATCACATGATTGAATAGAAAATATGCTGCAGTTTTACCCGTGCAATTGAATATAGGCATCGCCTCAGCCCACTTGGTGAAGTAGTTCACTGCTACGATGATGTAGTGGTGGCCATTGGCTGAAGTTGGGTTGATTGTCATAAAATAAATGGCCCATTTTGAAAATGGACACACGGTTACTACAGGGTGTAGAGGAGCAGGGTGTGCGCGCATTTTTCTTATTTAAATTTGGCAAGGGTGACACTTTTTGACAGCATTCATGTAATCTTTGAAAATTGTAGGCCAAAAGTATCCAGCACGCAAGATTTTCTAGGTAGTTTCCAACCCAGAAAGATGACCACCACATGCCCCAGCATGGCAATCATTCAACACTTGTTCAACTTCCTCGTGTACTAAACAACGTCTTAATATCATGTCTATTCCTCGAAGGTACAAAGTATCCCTGATGATGAGGTATCTTCGAGCTCAATGTCGAATGCGACGTTGTTCAATTCTAGAAAACTGAGGATCAATCCTTTGGGTTTGGAGATATATGATGAATGTTCCATACCAAGGATCAAAAGTTGTAATAAGGAATACATGTTCATCTGCCCAAGATTCAACAGATACAGTACCCTCCTTCTCAATGGGTAACTCAGACATTAACTCAACAAATGCCAACAATTTCTTGGCTTTATCATTTTTGAATTCGAGGTCAAATTCTTGTAAAATTACTATCCATTTTGAGTATTTGCCACCAATGATATGGCGGGACAAAATGTATCTCACGGAGTTCATTTTAGCCACTGTGGTTGTTTTCCTTGGAAGTATGTGATGTCTAAGTCGTTGGACAACATGGACTACTGCCAAGGCCAACTTCTCGACCTAGGAATATCTCAATTCAGGACCTGCAAGGCCCTTACTAAGATAGTAAATAACATGTTCTTGAGATGTTTCGTCCTCTTGTGCTAAGACCATGCCAATGGTGGAAGGAGATGCTGCCAAATATAGCAGAAAGTCTCTATTATAGTTCAGTGGACTAAGCACCCGGGCAGAGACCAAAGCTTTCTTTATTTCATCAAATGAACGTTGAGCTTGGTCATCCCATATGAATATTGCATATTGTTTCAAGAGACGCATGAAACCTTTTGCTTTTTCACCAAAATTCTCGACAAATCTCCTCAAGTAGTTAGCTTTCCCTTGAAGGATTTGAAGTTGAGTGATTGTTCTCAGGGAAGGAAATTGAAGTATTGCCTCAACCTTGATGGGATCGACCATGATCCCCTTTTGGGACAATACAAACCCAAGTAACCTCCCAGAGTCCACACAAAACATGCATTTATGAGGATTTAACTTAATGTTGTACTTGCGGAAGCACACGA
The DNA here is from genome assembly GCA_027924585.1 of Larix kaempferi. Classification (NCBI taxonomy): domain Eukaryota; kingdom Viridiplantae; phylum Streptophyta; class Pinopsida; order Pinales; family Pinaceae; genus Larix; species Larix kaempferi. Next base: position 17,825,538 of record BSBM01000442.1, read on the forward strand.
AGATGGCTTGTAAATGGGCACTATGTTCATCTCTCCTTTTAGATTTAGCTACCAAGTCATCAAGATAAACCTCAACGATTTTCTTAATGTCGTGAAATGCGTATGACATAGCTCTTTGAAAAGTAGCTCCGGTGTTTTTAAGGCTGAATGGAATTTTTTGATAAGCGAAGGTCCCCCAAGGGCATATGAAAGCTGTCTTATGTTGGTCTTCCTCTTTTATCTGGATTTGGTTGTAACCGAAGAATCCATCCATAAATGAAAAGATTTCATTTCCAGCACATTTGTCTATAATATGATCGATAAAAGCTGTGGGATAGTTGTCTTTGGGACAAGCCAAATTTAAATCCCTAAAGTCAGTACAGACCCGGATAGTTTTTTGTTTTTTGTTAACAAGAATGGGGTTGGATACCCATTCAGTTAGAGGAACGGGATAGATGAATCTAGCTTTCAATAGCTTTTCAACCTTAGCTTTAATGGCAACGGACTTCTTAGGGTTCACTGGATGTAGTTTTTGCCGCATAGGTTTAACATTGGGATAGGTTTTAATCTCATGGTCCACGATACTGGGATCGATGCCTGGCATTTCTTCGTAAGACCATGCGAACACATCACGAAACTCTTTAAATAAAGCAGTATAAAGTGTTATTTCCATAGGAGAACAATCCGCACCTATGTTGATGTTTTCAACGATGCCAGGTTTTATGGATATGTCAATTGGGATGGTTTTCGAAATGTTCACCAAGTTTCCTTCCAAACTCACATTGTGGGTTTGGATAGGGAATTGGTACTTGGTCATATCATCATCAAAGTAAATATTTTCATGCTTGACTTCTATTCAATCGATTTTGGGAAGAAATGAGGATTTTTGGTGCATATCTTCCCAGGGTTGTTCCGAGATGTTCATGACCTCTAGGATGGCTTCATCCGAAGAGAAAGTCTTGTCCAGGAGATCATGGGTACTATGAGAGTTCAAGGCCCAAACAGGTGAAGTATAGGGATCATATTCCTCCATCTTGGGAGGATTTTCATCCGATTCTACCGAAGCCATTTGAATAGCTTGATAAACGAGCTCTACGGCAGAAAAGGGAACACTACTCTTTGTTTTATCATGTTGTGCAGAAGTATGTGTATTTCCATCATTCTTTTCATCTAAGATGTTTTCTTTGGAGGTTCCAACCGATGAGGTGGAACCAACTTCCGATGTGGAGTTAGAGAAAACTCTTAATAGAAAGTACACTTCTGATGTAATGGTGAAAATCGGGGTAGTGCTAGGGGTCAATATTGGTGATGGAATGGTGAAAGTTCCCATAAGGGATGAGTCTTTAAACATTCTTACCCCAACATCCTGAATCACTGTCGTTGAATCCCCTACAAAAGGTACATTCGAGTGGAGACCAGTTTCAGGTGTGCAGTAATCTAGTTGATCGATTGTGACAATCTTCCCTTGGTGGGGGTATCGAATGACTCGGAATACAGAAGATACTACAGCCGTCATCTTATATATCCAACTGTGTCCCAATATAAAATTGTAGTCTATGGGTGCATCCACTACCTCAACATCTACGTGAACTGTTTTCCCCCCCAGTTCAACTGGGAAAGCCATGATAAGTCCATGAGGTGGGAACAAATGACCATCAAATGCTTTGAGAATTGTGTGGTATGGTACTAGGGTGGGTGATCCCAAAGCTTTCCAACAAGTTAGTGACATGACACAAGTGGAGGCTCCTTCATCCACAACAGTTTGAAAAATGTTCTTACTGTGTGAAGTGACTTTAAATTGGAATGCAATTTGTGACGAAAGCCTATATGTGGACTGTTCTAAGTCAAATGTGATCAAATTAGTGTTCGATGGATCAATAGCACCAATGGAAGACAATAGTGTTTTCCATTGAGCAGGACAACTTTCCAACACTTCCAAGGAAGACATTGCACAGGGAGCTTGAGCTAAATCTTCAACTACATTGTAGTTTTGAGCAGCTCACGCATTGGAGTTGTGTGTTGTTTTATGGAAGACCCCTTTTGGAGGTCAAGGCACTTTATCTATGGTTGGTTTCTCAATTGTTATAGAACCACTAGGATGAGATCCAACTGTTTCGGCATCTTTTGAAGGTATGTCATAAGAATGAGCCTTTGTTTGGATATGGATGTCATGTTCACCAATTGTGAAGATATTAGCGTTGGGTGGATTTCCCCCTTGTGGGGGGTTTGCTTGGTTTCCTCCTGGTGGAGGTGTTGGCGCTGCAGCAACCATGTGTTGTTGCCGGGGGAAAGTTTGAGTTAGGACGGCAGGTTGTGGTTGCCCTCCTTGTTGTGCCAACATGCGATGAATAGCATCCATATGAGGACATTGATGTGTGGGATGGTCCCCTTGGCAATTTTTGCAAGGGTAATTGTTTTTCCGATTCTCATTATTGCCCCCAGTAGGATTATTCACCTTAGGTGCATCTCCTGTCCCAGAATTACCATTGGGATTCTTCTTATGTTTCTTCTTTTTTCCTTTGGGGTCTGCAGTTTGAACCGTAAGTACTTCAGAAGTTTGGGTGGGAGTTGCAGATTGCTGTGTTGCCTCGCCAGCTGTGGGTTGCGGATTTTGAACTGAAATTTGTCCCAATTGTTGGGTAATCTATTCAAGTTTGTTTACGGATACAATCACACCATCGGTATGAGGTCCTTTTGGCGGCCTAGCTGGATCAGATGTAGGTCTTATAGCATGAGGTATTAAGTCATAATGTGTGCCCGGTTGGGAATATATCAAATCCATTTGGTGGGCACTCTGAATGAGTTGTTCTTCAGTCATGGCTCCCGACATAGCTACATCTTTTGCAAGAGTAGGTAACAGTGATTTTATGAACCAGTCTGCTAGGAATTGATCAGGGATTTCAGCTTTGATAATCCTTCGGTGCCTCCTCCACTCATGGATATGATCTGATATGTGAGTAGCAGTGGATTTCCTAAGGGAATTCAAAAGTTCTCTTCCCGTCTCATAGCGGATAAGTAGCTGAAAATGTGTTAGAAAAGCCATAGCCAAAGATGAAAATTTTGTAAATGTATTGTGTGGCAATTCAATGTACCATTTGGCAACAGTTCCAGTTAGGGTCTGCTGAAACAATCTCAACCTAATACTGTCATCAACTAGGGAATTGGATGAACACCACAAATGAAATGTCATCACATGATTTGATGGATCTTCCCCAGGTTTTTCGTTAAACTTGGGTATGTCTGAGGGTAGTTTGGTTGGTATTGCTGGCCATCCATTCAAATGTAGAACAAGATCATTAGTCATCCGAGATAAATCTGGTAGATTCAATGTGGCCAGAAATGGTGACTTGGCTGGTGTCGTAGCAAACGATTGATACGCGGGTGAAGCTTGATAGCTCCATCGTTGTGGTCCTTGGGCTTGAAAAGCATTCCAAGAGGGGTTACCTCCTTGTAGAGGTTGCATCCAAAAGGATTGGTTATTGCTTGGATGTTGCCCAATTCATTGTGAACTAGGTTGCATGTATGGATTTCCCCCTTGTGTAGGTATGTTCCAATAAGGTTGGTTATTTGGTGGAACATTACCACTCCATGGCTAGTTGGGATTCATGGGTGGATCGCCCCCTTACAGGGGTGGGCCCCAATTAGATTGGTTACAAGTTGGAATTGGACCACTCCATTGATTGTTTCCTTGGTTTAGATAAGCGTTCCAAGGTTTATTTCCCCCTTACAGGGGTGGGCCCCAATTAGATTGGTTACAAGTTGGAATTGGACCACTCCATTGATTGTTTCCTTGTTTCATTGGGTGGTGCCCAAGAAGATTGGGTACTTCCTGGAACCTTCCCACTCCATGGTGAAATGGGGTTGGTGGACGGGTTACCTCCTAATGTGCTACCTGTTGGGGGTATGGGATTGCCCCCAGGATTTATGCTAGGAAAGTTTGGATAATGGCTTCCCGGGGCACTTCCACTAACTTGTGGAGCATTACCCTAATTGGCATTATTGTTCCATGGTCCATTAATTCCACTAGGGATATTGAGATTCCAAAGTGAAGGATTCCCCCCAGGGTTAGCACTTGGAAGACTGTTTGGTATGCCAATAGGATTTTGGTTTACTCCCAAATTTTTTTGACCTTGAGTAGCCAAACCATATGGGAAACCCAAGTTTGGTAAGGCACACCCTCCAGTAGGGATTGCTGTAAGCAAAGTGGATGTACTTCCTGGATTGGAACCCAAAATTGTACCAACTAGCACTGAAGTGCTAGTTGAACTTATGGTAGCAGTAGGTAAACTAACTATTGGGATTGTGGTAGAGGTCAAGTTGGAAGTATTGCTACCTCCAATAACCGTTTGAGTTTGTGTTGATGTGTTCCTTTGTGCTCCTGATGAATCCATAGGGATGTTGGAAGTATTTCTACCTCCAGCACTCGTTTGAGGTGGTGCTGATGTGGTCCCTTGTGCTCCTGATGAAGCCATGGGGTTAGGTGTTGAATTTTGCATGTGTGCCAAATGTTCAAAAGTAGAATTGATGGTGTGCAATGGTTCACTAATGTGAAGTACCATTGGGTCTGAAAGATTTGTCAAAGGTGGATTTATGTGAGTTGCAGTGTTGTCTTCTAATGTTTCAATTTCAAATGGAGCAAGATTATCAACAATGTCTGTATTTTCCTTGATAGGTGGTGTTGCAGTATTTGTTTGATGTGTTTCTGCTCTATTGTTGTTAATTGAAGTTAGAAATGTTTCAGTTTCAAAGTCAATATATTTTGTATTTTGTATCCTTCTCCGCGATGTAGTGGGGCCTTCAATTATTGGTGACTCACCTCATTGCCACCGTGACTGGCGGGTTGGGAGAGTAGCCACTTTGAATAATTTTGATAAAAGGATGTGTTTAAAAATATTTTGAAAAAATAGAATCGAACAATCCTATGGCTTTCTAGACTTAACAAAATAAAAAGTGTCCACACAGTAAAAATTCCTAGAGATTTCAAGCAAGCAAACTTATTCTTCCAAAGAATCGAAGCTTAGTGAAAAGATGGATTGGAGGGCTTTCTGAAAATAGTAGCTGTTGAGGGATTTCATGTCCTCATACAATTTCTAGAAGCCAAGGTGTGAGAAACAGTTATAATGAACTTTAATTTCCATGGGTGCAAGCATTGGCTCCTAACCAATCACCCTCCTAAGGAGTAAAAGCTCCAAAATCTATCTCAGGTACCGCAATATTTCCCCACTTACACCAGCCTATGTGATGTCCTAGGATGAGCAACTAAGGTTACCACTTCACAATTCACGGTCGGGCGGAACAGTCGCAAGTCGAGGACAACCCTCATAACCAGGTACTCTAGAAAAGTGATGTCACCCCGAGGACTTGTCACTTACATAGATTTCTATGATGAGTTCATGTCCGACTAAACAAGCAAGAGGGGGGAACCACTCTTAACTTATTCAGATTGACCTTGTGCTTAACGCATGTTTTAGAAGTGCTTTCCCGACAAGCATTTCATGCTAGTAATGGATTTCACTCATTAATCAATGCTAGTTTCAAAAATTTTGCATCCTAGGAGTGTTAACTCTCCAAACCTAATCCAGGGCACTAACCTAATCTTGTTGGTGATATGAAAATAAAAAGTTGGTTAATTTTAGATTAAGCGCCAATGTTAAGGGTAGTTTGCTTAATTTCAGTAGTGGAAGTGAAACTGGTGGTGTTTTGACTCGAAAACATGAAAATGAACCAAACAATGCAAAATGCTCAGTACTCTACATTTCAATTTGATGAATATTCTAAATTAAAGAAGAGTTAGAGGTTCATGAATTTCTTTCAGACACGCAAAGTTTCTGGTAGATTTCGTATGTTCATGCACAATTCTTCTGAAATATGGATAATAATTGATGCTAATGACCAATGTAACCCAAACAAATATCTCAAGTGAAAATGAATCTAATTCTATTACATGAGGGATCTTTGTTTCTCATTCACAAGATCGCACGAAGGCCCAAGTGAAGAGGATACACAGAGCCCTTTGGAATGCTTATGAATTAAATTCTAGACTGTTACACTTGAGATCAACTTTCTCATTCACAAGATCGCACAAAGGCCCAAGTGAAGAGGATATGGTGGCTCGAAAAACTATATGCAAAAAATTAAATCTACTCTGTTACAAGTGAGATCCACTTTCTCATTCACAAAATCGCCATAAGGTGCGAGTGAAGAGGATACAGTGGTTCAATATAAGATGCTTTGAAAAAATCAACTCCTAAACTATTACAAGTGAGATACACTTTCTCATTCACAAGATCACCATAAGGTGTGAGTGAAGAGGATACGGTGCCTCATACACAATACATCTCAAGAAAACTGAATTCTAAAGGTGCAACTCTCTCTAATTGTGCATGCAAATTATGAAAAAATTCCAACTCCAAAACAAAATGTAACTAAATTAAAGTTTATTTCTATTTTTTGGAAAGAAATTCTCTCTGATTATCTCAACATGTGATGTTCAAAGTGTGTTATTCAAATGAAAATATGTGTGGAAGGTTCTTTCAAATGGGTATGGTTCTTCTAAATGTGTATGGTTATTCTTTGGTTTAAAGTTTCCAATCAGCATGTGTAGGAGATCTCAAAATTTGTATGTCTTTAAGTTGTTTTGAAACAATTCTTTAATGTGCTTGGAAGACTTGCAACCATGTAAAAGAGACATTAATTCAAGTGAATATCAGTCCCTAAATATGTAAAAACAGGGATCCATCATCAAATGTGGTTGTAAGCAAATAGATCTACTACCAATTGAAAGAAAGATTGAAAATAGATGACAATTTGGAGCAATTTTTAAAGGTGTTTGGAAGTGAATTCCAATTGTAAAGATCTTGATCCAAATGGTGTAAAACTTTCCTAACTTTTCAAGAGTACAACACGGATCTCAAGCTGCAAATAAATCCTTAAAGAAGTGTGCAAATGTAGTAAAAATCAGGTCTCCAAACAAATCTTAAGCTAAAGAGATCTCCACAAACTAGTGTATGATTGCAAAATTGAATTAATATGTTGGGAAGGTAGGTGACTTGCAAGCATGTAAAAGAGACACTAATGCAAGTAAAGATCAGTCCTAAATGTATCAAGATAGGGATCTATCTTTAAATATATCTTTATTTAAGTAGATCCATTACAACTTTAAATGAGATTTGAAAAGAGATATCAATTTGAAGCATTTTAAAACTGTTTTGGAAGTGGATTCCAATTGAAAAGATGTTGATCAAATTGTGTAAAGCTTTTCCAAACTCTTAAAAAAAGTAACCTACTGATCTTAGGAAGCAATAGAAGCCTTAGTGAAGTTTGGAAATGCACAAACAAGGCCTCCAAAACATATCCAAAATAGGGATCTCACAAACTAGTTAATGAGCTGCAAATTGAAAACAAAAGATGTAGATCTTTAAACCAAAAAACATAAGCAAAGGAGGGATAAAAAATGAGTAAAGGAGTTTGGATCTTCACCCTAAGAGGTCTCTAAGCCAAGCCATACAGCCATACTAGATCAAAGGAGCAAAGGTAAGGGGTTTTGAGGTCTCCAAAGCAAATTTTTGGCATCGTCGCAGTCTGCAAGTAGGGACAGAGCAATGACCCTTCAATGCACAAAAACCAAGATCTACAATGATTTTTTGAAGTATTTGATGAATGGAGAGTGTGGGGAGGCCGGTTTGGAGCTTCCCTTGCTGGATCTAAGGTTATTTTAGTGATCTTTAAGCTGAAAATTAGTAGATATGAAGGACGTAAATCACCAAAATATGAAGAAAAATCATGAAATATCAAGAAATTTCAAGCCACGGAGTTGCAAATCTGATAATAGATGAAGTAGTTTGCTAGTAGGGGGTTAGATCTGCAAATTATCAATCTATCTTACTAAGAAATGGTGAGCTTCTATGTCAGCAAATGAAAATGATTATCACAAGCTATCAATAAGATCTGCATTCATTCATCAAACATGATAAGCAAAGCTAAGATCTAATGCCATTTGAAAATCTAAATCATACAAGATAAGCAACATTCAAACATTCAAATGGAACAAACTTGAATCATTTCATATCAAAACAATGAAGAGGTACATCCTTACCATGGATATTGGTGTGAATCCCTCCTCCATTGCCATGAGCTTTCCTTTCTCCACCCTTGCTTTTGAATAAATTGAGCTTTTCCTCCTCTTTCAGAATCTCTCCAACATGCCTTTGCTCTTCCTTTTTTCTCTCTACAATGCCCCAAATGACTCTCTTATATAGCATTGGGAAGTGGGCCTTCAAGCTTTTCCTCTCAATGTGGGATTGCTCTTTTTCATTATTTTAGATCATTTTCACTCAAAAACCCACATTTCCATAGTTTTTAGGCTTTTTTGCACAACTTAGCATACTTTAGGCACAATTAATGCATTTCTCTTCACTTTTTGATTGGTGTAGCTTAGTTTTGGACCTTTTGTGAGTGGTTCAATCACTAAACTTGGTCTCCTTAGGTTCTTACTTTCTTCACCTAATCCTTCCATTTATGGGAGAAGTGATTAGATCGGAGAGGATTTGTCTCTGAATGTACTTGTGTTCTATCTTCATGTTGTGGGTGCATAGTAAAAATATGCTTCTTCTGTCACATGACTAAGGGTGTTAATTTGATTGTTAACACTTCAAGAACCAATCTAAAAATATACAGTAATCTAATTTGATCTTGCACAAACTACGACGACAATGTGACTCATGGATGTGGTCAATGATGTGGGTATCCATGTTATGTCTGCAAGATAGGATTATATCAACACTAGCATCATAGCGGGCAAGGAGCTGGAAGAACTGCAGGAAAGTCGAAGCAAGGAAAGTGAATGTGGGGTGCATCCCATGTGGCTGGTCAATGTACCACTTGGTTGCAGCACCAGTGAGTGTCTATTGTAAAAGGCGTAGGAATATCGAGTCATCCATTACAGAGTTGAAGCTGGAACCCCATAAGAGGAAGGACATGATATGGTTCTGGGGGGTCCTCACCACCCTTTCCTTCAAAATTTTGGATGTCTGAAGGGAGTTTGGTAGGCATGGGAGGCCAAGTAGGGTCATGTCGGATTGGATCATTAGTCAATCTGGCCAGATCAGGTAGGTTGAGACTATCCATGAATGGAAAACTAGTAGGAGGATGTGACATATTCAAAGGGGCTTGCATGCTAGGCATGGCAGAAATTGTGGGGCCACCTCTACCAAGTGGTGGTGCATTGGCATGAGTCGTGTTGGGGATCAAGGGACTGCCAGTATAGGGCAGAGGGATCAAGGAGGAAGGGTCGGCGCCCCCAAGGTTACTATTGGTGACCAAAGGGACGATGTTTGGACCAAATTCTGTATCGATGGGTATAGGAGTAGTGACTGAAATTCCAAGTGTAGGTCCTGTACAGGGCATGGCAGGGATGGATACTGAAGTGGCAGCGGGGTCAGTGGTGGAACCACTACCGACAATGCCGCCGAAAAAGGGGTTGGGATTCACGCTTTCCATGCGGTTAGACGGAGTTGTGTATAGAGTAAATACTAACTCAGAGTCAAAGGTGTAATAAGGGGCATTGGGATGAAGATACGGGAATGAAGATGTGCGTCTCAAGGGAGCATGATGAGTGTGGTCCAATGGACCGTATTGCGTGGATTGGCCCCGTAGGCTAAAAGAGTGTCGCGATGAATCAATGGTGACATGTGTAAAATTGATGAGGAAATATGGTGGATAAAATGCTCAAAAATCCTAGTGCAACCGTGTGTACAAAAGGAGAGCTCGTAAAAAGACGACACTCAGGCCAACAACATGCTCAAAAACACTTGTTGCAATAGCGTGCTACAACAGGTGGAGCGGCAATAAAATGGTCATAATGTAATATTTTAGAGATAGGATCACTCAAAAGTAGCAGACCTCACTAGAATTTACTCATGTAGTGCAGAAAGAAGAAAAAGAAAATGTTGAATCAATAATTACTCATTACACAAAATGGAGAAAAACTGTTGTATCATACATCAACTGTAAGCTGGAACTCTGTAAAATGAATAATAACTAAATACAATGAATGATATTTGAATGCCACTAAGGTCATTCGAATTATCCTCAATGTGTAGCTTGGATAGCATTGGAGACGTCATCCAAACCAGTGGCAGTGGTCACAAGAGTCAAATAGTCAGCCAGGTGAGTCTAACTGAGTGCATGGGAACTGATTTAGGGAAGGAGACTCCAATGTGGGCACATGAGGAGCTGTTAGTAGTCAGTGGAGCTCAAACTAGTCTCAGTAGATGCCTATCTAAGTGCTTCAGTCAGTTAACTGATCAATCATCCCCTGAATCAAGGAACTGAGTCATCAACCAACTAACTAACTGAAGTAACTCCTAAATAGGTGGAAGAAGGCACACATGTTCTCCAGTGATGAAAACAAGGGCGCATATGTGGATAGGAGGGATAGAAATGAGCATAAAAAGGATCCTGGGGGTTAAAAAATGAGGACTGGATGCTGGGAGACTACCATACTAATGACCGAATGCATGCATTTGCATGCAAATGCATGGAGATGACTGGATGCATGCAGAATTGCATGCAGGCATGCAAAATACAAAAATTATGGTGAAAATATTCCAACACATAATACCAACAAGAAGCACTCCTAAAAAGAGAAAAGACTCACTAACCAAGGGGGCTATAGGACCATGAAAATACCTATATAAAATATATGGAAGCTCACACGAATCGTACCCCTTGCAGGGTGATGAAATCCACAGTCAGGAAATACGAAATGTAGAACCAAATGTCTAAAGGATATCCCTCTACCAAGACGGACTCCAGGTAAAATATTCCTAGAAGAATGGAAACTATTATACCCCATGCATGGCACATCCAGAAAGGTGTCCCGTGGCTTCAATTCTTTGGCCGACGCGCACCCAATATGGACACCAACTTGCACAATGAGAACAACGAGTAGGTGTCCTTCAGTACAGAATGGCGAGCGGTATTCCACTTAGACTTCTGGAACTAGTCTTTCCAATTTCCCTCCTAAGGGAGAGGCCCTTCGAAAATCGGTGTCAATCGTACCAATAAATAATAGGGGATTTTGGCTCCCTAAAGGACAACAACTATGTCTCAAATGTGTATGAAAAAGGGGGTGTTATTTGGATGCTTAACCCCAATGTCCTACTTAGATAGAAAGTTGTTTTTGGGTCCCCAAGTGGGGTTAATATGTGTTTAATTAAGCCAATTTTAGTCTCACTTGAATTAGGGGGAGTGTGTGGGTGCACAAGTGGTGTAAAAAACCCAATATCACCGAGAGTAAATGCTGAAATAAAAAAGTGAGACTGAAATAAACTCTTTCTTTTTATTTTTCAAATAAAAGTACTAACTGCTATGACATGTATGCCGTAAATGAACTCACTGAAAATATGATGCAAGAGATAGTAATGCACTAAGGATGCATGCAACGTGAAATTTATCCAATGCTACAACAAGAAAACTATAGAAAAATACCAATGGAAAATGGGTGCAGGAAAACAGGGGGTTGTTGGTGCAACCAAGGTCACGAAAAGAGGAAAAAACAAGTGCAGGGTGCGTCTGTGAAGGGAAAGGTCACGCTTTGGGTGTTGTAGGCTACAGAATAGTCCCGTCAAAACATTAAATCAAAAGATAGGAAAAAGGGCGCAAGTCTGGGAAGAAAAGGAATGACTGGTGCATGGGTTTCAAGCTCAAAAGTGCGTGAAGCGCATGGATTTGCAGCCAAAAGGTGCGCTGAGCATGCGGGTTTGCAGCCGAAAAGCGTGCTGGGCGCATGGGTAGCAAGCCCAAAGGAGTGCTCGGGGGCAAGTTGCAGGCCGAAAGGTGTGCTATAGAGTGCAGGATTCGAGCCGTAAGTCGCACTTGGGGCGTAGGTTACTGGGAAAATTCACACTCGATGGCATGGAAAGGTGTACCTGCAGTCATTGGTCAGGCCATAAAAATGGAAATAATAAAGGGTACTACGAAGGAAATGGCCAGATATGCAAGTACAGGGGCCAATTCTAGGCCATAAAAGTAAAATGAAATCAAGTATAAAACTAAAAATAACTACTAATCATACCAAACCATAGATCGATGGGAATCGACCTGGTTGGAGTCACCAAAACTGTGGTTAGTGTTTTCACACCAGTCTGTTCAAAAGGGAACCTACAAAGGATTATGGAACCCTTAGTAGCAATCACATGAATAGATAATGCGTGAATGCAAAATAACAAACAAAAATAAATCTAACTAATTACTGCAGTAAAAATAACAAATAAATAGGAACCCATTAAATGTATTTTGTATTATGTTGCAAATAAGGGTTTACAATAAGAGTTACCTCAGAAGGTGAGTAGATGGGGGCCCTCACAACCATACAAAGAGTAGTGCTCTGGGTCTCTAAGGTTCCTTGCTCTTCTCCAAATTCTCAAGTGGTGTCCAAGAATCAATTGAGTGGGAACAAAATCCCTAAGGGATAGGCTAGAGTTCAATAGGAATTTTGGCAACATAAGGGTAGGAAGAGTTGATCATGGATTTTGAAATGGGGGGCCTCCATCATGTTTTTATAGCAATTTTGGGTGGTGGAGTATTGACCCATAGTACTGGGAATCCACTAGTATTGGCCAGTGGTATTTTGATTTTTCTCTCTTTTTTTATTTTATTTTGACTATTTCCCCTTTTTCTTTTTCTTTTTTTGGGGATTTGGACCCTTTTTTGTGGGATTTTAACCTTTTTTGAAGGATTTTCATTAATTGAAGAGAGAAATAATGATTTTTTTCCTGTTTGGTTACCAATTTAGGGATTTTTGGGTTTTTGGAGGCCAAAAATGTAGGAAAAATGGGTAGATGGGTTATGTGACTAGGGGGATGATCGAGGTAAACAATTTTTGGATGTTAACAAGGCGCATAAGTTCCAAGAAGTGTACAACGATTTAAGGTATTCTATGAGAAAATTCCATAGTTGAGAATAAAACAAAGGTGGAAGTCCCACAAGTAATGATGCAGCAAGGGTCAAAGTCCCACCAAGCAGAAGTTGGTGAATGTGTAGATTCTGCAAAGCTTTAATACATCAAGTGCACAATACCCACAAGGGATGGTATAGCAAAAGTCAAAGACTCACCAAGTTGAAGAGTAAGGAAGCACACATACATCAAAGCAATGGTACATCAAGAGTGCAAGGGTACACCACAAGGTGTAAAGTCCCACTAAGTTGTGCACCATGAAGGTGCAAGAACACAAAGGATGACACATAAATAGTGTAGAAGATGACATGTGGAAAATGCACAATCCATGAAACATGGAAGAAGGGATACCACAACCAACTTGTGGACATACAATACGTGCAAGACATGTATAAATAGAGATGCAAGTTGGAGAGGTGAAGTAAGCTTGATGGAAAGAGCATAAGAGCTTCAAGTAGAAGTTTCAGTTTGATATTCGAGGCATCAAAGGGCTCGAGGACAGAATAGAATGATCTAGAGAGGATCTGAGTGCGCACATGTAGCAGAATGAAGTACTGATGGTGCGTAGAATTAAGATATTTTAGGATTAGGATCACTTAGTAGTAGTAGACCTCACTAGAATTCACTCATGAAGTGCAGAAAGAAGAAGAATAGATGGAGATTCAATAATCACTCATACACAAGAAATGACAAAAAATGTTGTATCATACATCAGCTGTGAGCTGGCACTCTGTAAATTGAATATAATCAAATGAATTTGAATGCCACTAAGTTCATTCGAATTCTCCTCAGTGTGTAGCTTGGATAGCATTGGAGACATCACCCAAACCAGTGACAGTGGTCACAACAGTCAAATAGTTAGTTAAATGAGTCTAACTAAGTCTAACTAAGTGCATGGGCACTAATATAGGGAATGAGACTCCAATGTGGGTGCATGAGGAGCTTTCAGTAGTCAGTATAGCTGATTTAGTCTCTCTGGAGGTCTATCTAAGTGGTTCAGTCAGTTAAACTAGTAATCAGTCCTCAGATCAAGGAGTAGGTGCACTAATCATGGAACTAACTGAAGTAACTCCTAAATAGGTGGAAGAACGCATACTTGTACTCCAGTGATGAAAACAAGGGTGCATCAGTGGCTAGGAGGGATAAAATTGAGCAGAAACAGGCTCCTAGGGGATGTAAAATAAGGACTAGGTGCTGGGAGACTACCATACTGATGACTGGATGCATCCAATTGCATGAAGATGCATGCAGATGACTGGATGCATGCAGGATTACATGCAGGCATGCAAAATACAAAAATGATGGTGAGAATATTCCAACACCCCCCGCAAGCTAAACTATGAGGAAGAACTGAATGGTAGGGCCCTGGTAACTGAGACCAAAGGTCACCCCGTACAACAATCTAAATAAACAAAGTGAGGAAAGAGAGAAAACCCAGTGGGAAGAAATCCCCCCTTAGTATAGACTGTGGTAAGATGATCAATAATGTACATCACTCAACCCAAGAAGAGATATAACGTAAGTGTACTTATTCACTGAGAATGTCTTAGTGAAGATATCTGCAATCTGCTCTTCCATTGGAAGGTAGAGCAGTGAGATGGTTCAATCATGCACCATTCCTCGGATGTAATGCATGTGTATCTCAATGTGTTTGGTTCTCTGTCTCAGAACCGAATCTGTGGAAATACTGATAGCACTTTGATTGTCACAATAGATGACTGGTGGAGTACTAAATCGAATCCCAAACTCTGACAAGATGCCCGGCAACTAGATGCATTGTGTGGCTGTATTGACTGCACCTCTATACTCGGCCTCTACTGAAGAAAGAGATAAATCAGTTTTCTTTTTGCCTAACCAACAGATAGGTCCAGATCCAATCATGAAAACAAAACCAGATGTTGACTTTCGTTCTGAGCTGTCTCTAGCCCAATCTGAGTCAGTGTAGACAACAAGGTTCATGGGAGACCCAACTGCATAGTGAAGACCATAGGTCTTTGTCCCTTGAAAGTATTGCAAGATCCTCTTCGCTTCCTTCTAGTGAATCTCATGAGGCTCCTGCATGTATATGGAGACAACACTGACTGCATAGGAAAGATCAGGTTGAGTGTGTGTAGAAAACAATAGACTCCCAATCAACTTCCGATACAGTGTACTATCCACCGGAGGTGTGGAAGAACCATCCTCAAGGATGATCCCTGAAAGAAAAGGAAATGTTGTTGGTTTTCATTCGCTCATATGGAACCTGTCAAGAAGATCTGAAACATACTTGGATTGTGCAACCTTGATTCTTGAATCACTCTGAGTGACTTCAAGACCAAGAAACAGTCTCAATAATCCAATATTTGACATGAAGAACGAGTTATGCAAAGCTGTTTTTATAGATCTGATGCATGAAGTGTTGCTCCCAGTAATCAATATATCATCAACATATAGAACAATCAGAAGTAGAGAGTCACCTTCATGTCTCATGTAGACATTCGAATCATATTTGCATCTCAAGAAGTTTTGTGACAGAAGGAAGGAGTCCATCTTTTCATACCAAGATCGGGGAGCTTGTTTGAGTCCATACAAGGACTTCCTCAATATGCATACCAGTGAAGAGTCTTCAACATACCCCTCAAGTTGCTTCATGTAGATCTCTTCCTCTACATCTCCATGAAGGAAATCACTCTTGACATCCATGTGATGCACTTCCCAATGCTTGGATGCATCAAGAGAAAGAACAAGATGGATGGAATCCATCTTAGCAACAACAGCGAATGTCTCTGAGTAGTCAATCTCATGGACTTGGGAGTAACCCTTTGCAACCAGTCGAGCCTTGTATTTGCTAGTGACCCCATCAGATTCCATCTTATTTCTGTAAACCCACTTGCATTGAACAAGCTTCCTCCCAGGTGGGAGAGAAACAAGCTCCCAAGTTTCATTTCTTTGAAGAGACTCATACTCTTCATCCATAGATGCTACCCATCTTGGGTCTTGGTAGGACTAAAAGAATGTCTTTGGATCTAATCCAATCATAAGAAAGCATCTCTCAACTAGAAATGGATTGTGTGAGAGAGGAGATCAGATCTGGTTGTTCTTGAAGATGATGGATCTCTAACAAGATCACTGGTGGATGGAGTAGTAGTGGTGGCCCATTTTGCAATAGGAGTTCGAACCTTCGGTGTTAGATCTTCAAGTTCTTGTGGATATGGATATAGCATTCGCTCTACCTTCTGATTCTTCTTTTTCTCAACTTTCTTTGCTGGATCTTTTCCATTCAAGAAACCTTTGTAGGTGCCTTGGGAAAACTTAATCTTGGGCAGCCCTTCAACCATATCTTTGGTATGCATGTCTTGCAAGTATTGATAGTTAATATTCCCAAATATTTCATGACATATCCTACTCTCTTCATTTGCATGAGTGTGAAGAGAAGACTGTGTAGAGAGAGGTAGAAAATGGGAGAACTCATACAGTTTCGTCTTATGATTAGCCACACCTTTTGCAATGGTAGAACCTGATACCATGTCTTGAATTTCGACCTCATTTGGAGAGAAGATCACCCTCTTGAGCTCTCCAGTATGGGTCATTTGATATACTGAAAGTAGATTTGCAGTTAGTGTGGGGACATAGAGTACATCGGAGTAGTACCCATGCTCAAGTTTGATTCTTCCAATCCCCTCAGAGGAGACCTCAAAATCATTTCCCAACATAATGGATGGCCCAACAGTAGCTTCGAATCCAATGAAGAGATCCTTGGAGGAAGACATGTGTCTTGATGCTCCAGAATCTATGATGAAGGAGGATTGAGTTGATGCACCTACCATGAGGGCATGGCATCTCTCTTTTTTCTCAGATCCAGATGGTTCACTCTCTTTCCTTCTAGCACATGTAGGTACTGGAAGATTATTTTTTTCAAGAAGTGAGGCCATGAGATCTATGGTCTTCTTCATACATGAGCTCTCAGGGTTATATCCTTGTTACAGTATGTGTACTTGGATTTTCCCTTCTGAGTTTGATTGTCCTTCTTAGGATTCGAGACTCCATCTGACTGAATTGGAGCCTACTTCTGCTTGTGGTCATTCGAATTTCTATCATAATTTTTTTGTTTTCATTTTCCATTCGATCTCCTTGACTGAGTGGTTGCAAGATCTAAGTCCAATTTGGATTTTATCACTCCCATGTGCACTAGCTTCTCCTCCTCAAGAGTTAGAGATTGGATGAAGTCTTCAAGTGAAGGGTGTTGGCATGGTTTTGCAACCAATCTTAGTGCAATGGGCACCTGCTAACTAGTAGCAGCAGTTTCAATAGAAATGAATAACAAATTAATCTAAACTACATTAACCATGGATCTATGAAGCAAATAATGGAAATATTATGAAAAGTAAAAACGATTGACAATGTATGAAAAAGATTTTTTGTATTAAAAATAAGGGCAAGCAAATGCTTGCAATAGTAATACCTCCAAATGATGAAGATTGTTGAATAGCTCCAAGGGTGGGCAGCTCCAAGCTCCAAAGGTCTCTTCTTCTCCAATGCTTCCTGGTTTGTGCAAGGCTCAAAAGGTGGGCAATGCTCAAAGGGGATTTTGGCAGCATGACGATAGGAAGATGGATGGATGTAAAGTGAGGAGCCCCTACCACCTTTTTATAGTTTTTGGTGGTGGGGAATACCATTATGGTTTTTGAGGAAACCAATGGTATTGACCAACATGGTTTATGTACCTTTTCCCTCCTTTTTCCTTTTTTGAATATTTTGAATATTTTTATTCCCTTTTTAATATTTTTGGAAATTCTGGACCCTTTTTGAGGGTTTTTTATGCTTTTTTAGGAAAAATACTCATTTTGAGTGGAAAAAGGGGTGTATTAAGGTCTTTTGGTGACCTTTTGTTGGCTTTAGAGGCTCAAATGGTGAAAAAGTGGACAAATGGGTCATGTGAATAAGGAAATGAGCTAGTGAGCACCTTTTGGGTGTTAACAGATTGCCCCCTAATGTGTGAGGGAAGGAGCTCATCGTATGGCCGATAGACATCATAGTTCTTTTGTCTTTTTTTCTGGGGTTTGGGGAGGAGAAGAGATCGATTGGAGACTGGATCCATGGCCCTTGGAAGCTGCAAAAATAAACAAATATTACATGGCCTCAATATGAATGAGGAATAATCTCTGATAATGGACGAGGTGGGCATACCCATGCTCGTATCAAGACATATACATAACAATTAGTCCCAAGAAGGGGGATCTGAAAAATAAAAAATATACTGGTACATCATAATGGTTCAGAGGGGACATTATTATGGGATGTACTCATGATCATAACATGACTAATCTCAATAACTGATACACTGGAATAACTGATGAACTGCTGAAATTGAAGGTGTCCAACATCTATAGGGACTCGATGACTATGAGCCATCTCTGGGGAGTATGTGTAACTGTATACTCGAGGGAGTATAAAACTGCGGTACATCTGAATACTGTCGCCATGCGCAACCCGGATATCTATAGGAAAAGTATAACTGGTTGTATCCATAGGTAGACTCTCAAATGTGGAGGATTCAGATGGTATCCGGGGTCTTCGACTAATAACTGAACGGACCAATGCCCTATGCGAGTCTCAATGATGCGATCAAGGTGTTGAAGTCGAGCATGTGAGAAACAACCATTTGGAGAGGCACTTAGGACTCTTCTCGAAATGATTCGTAGGCACTCATCATAAATGGTGATGAGTCCAAGACACAGGGACCTCTAGGTCTAGCCTCTGGAATAAATTTGGTTGTCGTCAACAGAGGGAGACCAACAACTAACAAGGCAATGATGTTTCCTTGATAGGAGCGCGAGGTGTAGAACTGAATTGTGGTAGTACTGGTGGTGGGACTGACATACTTGTGGGGATGGGAAGTAACTGGGGTCATATAGTGGGTAGACTCAAACTTCCTTTGTTCAGAGCATGATGACATGGTTGACCTAGCAGTGTAGGGAACTGACTTGTAGGTGTGGGGATCATAGCTTTTAAGGACTGAAGGGTATGTATTGACTCTGGGGGGGGGGTCAAGCTGGTGGGTGCTTTCGAGGGATTCTAAGGGTGACATACTGCAGAATACTCTGAACAAAGGCAACCAAAATGGGGAAGCTGCCCTATGAGTAGACGTGATCTGTTGTGGCACCGAGAAGCACCATTGGGTCCTTCTTCGTAGTTTTAATGAGCTCCAAGAAGGGATAAAAGTGTGCTCTGAAATGGTACTGTCCTGTGGATTTTGTGAGCCCAGGACTATTCATGCTCATGGTGCTTTCATTTTTAAGGAGTCTGAAAACGATAAGAAGACTCTGCAGTGGTTATGATTACTGTCTTGTTGGTTTTACGAGCCTAGGATGGTGATTGCTCGTGGTCGCTTTCATGTTTAGAGACTCTGAAAGCGGTAAGTGGACTCCATTGGTGTTCTTTTTCGTAAGTTAGTCTCCAAGGCCCCAAAAAACATAAAATGATGCAAATGGAGAACTCTTCTAGCCGATGTGACTAGAGTATTCCTTTTTCGTAATTAGTCTACAAGGTCCGGAAAAGGGGTAAACTTATACCAGGTAGACACCCTTTCAGATACGTTTAGAGAGCATGAAAGGAAGCAAGGTTGCTCGCTAATCTTTTCATTGTTTTAGGAGTCAGAAAAGAGCTTAACAGAAACTCCCTAAGTGCCTTTTTCGTAAAAGGGATTGCTCTGCCCGAAAAAGGGATAAAATTAAACCGAACAAAAAGGGATTGATGGGAGCGAGAAAAGGTCTCAAGCATCATCATGAGTGTGGAAAACTGAATCCGGTGACATAAAGTTTGTCAAAAAAGGGGCAATGGCCAATGTGGCACGTAAACCGAGGTAACGAGGGGTCATGGAAAAAATGCCCAAAAAATCTGGAGGTGAGGGCGAGAAATGATCTCAAGCACCATCATGAGCACGGAAAACTGAATCCGGCGATATAAGGTTCATCAAAAATGGACGACGGCCGATGTGGCACGCAAACCGAGGTGACAGGGGGGCACGGGAAAAAATACCCAAAAAAATCTGGAGGTGAGAGTGAGAACTGATCTCAAGCATCATCACGAGCATGGAAAACTGAATCCGGCGATAGAAATGGTGCAAAAAACGGAGGTCATAAGGACTCCGGAATGGTCAAAGCAAATAACTAGGTTTAAAAAGTGGCTACAAATAAAGGTGAGCCCACCAAGCCAAGGATGCAGTGGTGGGGAGAAATGATGACCCGCGGGGGGAGAATACTAGGTGTATCAAATCAAATAGAATATACAAGTGATATGTGACCTCAAAAAATGGTTGAGATCACTCATGTGAAGAAGTCAGCAGGGTTAATGACTTGCCCCCATGCTATGTGCATGGGGTTTGTGATTGTGGATCACATATGTGTTGGATTGAACGATGGGCTCATTGAGGTGTTGAGATAGAGATGATGGCGAAGGTTCAAAATGATTGATCATTCCCCCTATCCCGGGGTCGAGGTAATCTATTATGCCCCCTAACTCAGAGGTGTCAATGTGGTGGAGATGTTGTCTCAGAGAGAGATCAATAGGGCATTGAGCAACTGCTGGCGGGGTGTTATACCATGAGGCTGTGGGCTATGGTGGCATACTGAAGTGATGATATGATGATGGGGGATTCCCTTTGTGGTGTGGATGCCCCCAGTATCTCCGACGAGAATCACGATGATGATGAGTAGGCAAGGTTTTGGGCCTACCCCCATGTTGTGGACATGTGGTTTCCTCGTCGATTTGAAAGGGTTGAACATGTGTGTCAAAGGGATCAATGGAAGGGGTCGACCAGACAGAGGGGTATCCAGTGGAAATCGTGTAAATGGTGTTAATTTCTTTTGAGGAGGAAGATGGTGGGGGATGAATTTCCTCAATGAGAAGAGGGGATATCTCGAGGTCGACGTTATTCATCTTGTACAAGGCTGCTCTGTAATCTGGGAGATCAGGGCAGTGATGTGAATAATGGCCATATATTTTGCATATTGCACAAGGATGGTTTGTGCGCAATGATTTATCACGAGGCTTAGGGGTTGGATCTAGTTCGACAACTGGGATGTTGGGGTCGTCATCAAGCATTTGCATGTGTTCCTGTAATGTAGGTAATTGTGGGCATTGATGAGTAAGATGGCCTAACTCATCACACAACGAGCATTTGGGGGGGAGCACGAAACACGGGGGGGGTTTAAATGTCTTGGGAGGGGGTACAGCAGTGTATGGTTGTGGGCCTCTACCCCCAGTGGGCTTGATAAGGGGAGGGGGATTCGTAGATGACGAAGGGGTAGTGACACCGGGAGGTGGTTGACTAGTAGTGACAATGGGTTGCACCGGTTGTAGGACAACATTTGGTGTCGGCGGGGGAATGGGAGGCAAAATATACCATACGGGTAAGCCTAAGGTTAACCCAGGGAGGCTGAGGGTAGCCATAACCGGGGCTCTTACTACTCCCGATGGAGGGAATAGTAAGGGGATTGTGTGGGTGGGTGTAACACTAATGTGACTAGGTACCAATGGTGGTTTGGGTAACAAGGGTGGTTGTGTATTGTGGCAAAGAGTACAGAGGTCAGAGACGTGGGTCGCGGGTGACGGGGATGGAATGGATTGGAATGTAGAAGTCATCGGCGTGTCGGAGTATAATCTGGGTCTGACTGTGGAGACGAACGATGTAGGTGCATTCTGAACGGGTTGTTCAATCATAGGGAGAACATTTGTAGGTGCAATGGGAGCGTATGGGTTTCGAGCGTATGGGTTTCGACGCATTTGGAGATGCATGTCGGATGATGACATCATAAGGAGATGATGAGTATTTGAATCCATTGTTTGGTTTGTGTGTGCAGCATATGTGATTTGTTGTTGTGATGATGTGGTTCCTTGAGGAGGATCCAACAGACAAGTGTTCACCACTCCTTGTGTGGGCAAAGGATTCTGCATCACCATGGGTTATGGTTGAGGAGGTGGCACTGCTTGTGCCGCGTGCCCTTGGCGTTGGGCGTCATCAGACCACAGTTGGCATGCTCGCCCCAAATGGGGGCAGGTGTGTGTATAATGGCCGTATACCCCTCATATGGAACATGGGTGGTTTGTTCGTAGATTGGGGTTCTTAACCTATTTCGATGGTCGATCAGGGTTTTGGTTGGCGGGGGTATTGTTGTTGTTGTTTTGATGTTGGGGCTGATTGTGTTGTGTGTACACTTTCCCATGAGCAGCGGGAGGATTTTGGTTTTCCGCAGGTGTGGGAGCAGGTTGCGGTGGATAATAAGCTGGTGGGGCTGGAGGTGGTCCAGTTACCTGCTGGGGTTGTTGGTAACCCTGAGTTATTGGAGGTGTTGGGTTAGCTGTTGCAGCTTGCTGTGGGTAATACATTGGTTGTGGCGGGAACTGAATCGGGTTCTGGGTGGCAGGTTGGTTATAGTATGTGCATGGTACATATGTCGATGGCGCTTGCCCATAGCAATATTGTGGACAAGAGAGTCCAGGAGTGTGATGAGTCTGATTCGTTGTAGCGTATGAAGTTGTTGCTCTAGAATTAGATGTAGCCCTAGAGAGGTCTGGGGCATTTATGGTGCTCACCATGATAAAAGGTTTAATTTGCGGTGTGACTTCGCCGATAACACCATCAGCGGCATGTGATGCCCCCGGAGCATCACTGCGTGAAGAATCGCCTCGTGGGGTTTCTGGTATGATGGTGTAGAGATAACCTAATTGGGCATAAATTAGGTCGAATTCTTGAGCTTTTAGGATAGCTTCTTCCTTTGACTGGGGTCGTTCGGAAGCTACGTCTTTTGCTATGAGGGGTAGGAGTGATTTAAGAAACCAGTCCAAAAATATACGGTCATCCAGTTTAATCTTACAGAGGCTACGACGCTTGCGCCACTCATGGATGTGGTCCGTGATGTGGGTCGCTGTGTTTTGTCTGCAAGACAACAGTATTTCAACTCCTGCATCGTAACGTACAGGTAGCTGAAAAAAATGAAGGAAAGTGGAGGCGAGAGACGTAAAAGTATGGTGAGTCCCATGTGGTTGTTCGATGTACCACTTGGCTGCAGAGACAGTGAACGTTCATTGCAACAGTCTTAGACAAATGGAGTCATTCACTATGGAGTTAGATGAACACCATAGGTGAAATGACATTATGTGGTTTGGGGATCTTCCCCAGGTTTTCCTTCAAACTTCGGGATGTCCGAGGGAAGCTTTGTGGGCATGGGGGGCCAAGTGGGGTCATGTTTAATATTTTTGGGAATTCTAGAGGGTTTTTTATGCTTTTTTAGGAAAAATACTCATTTTGAGTGGAAAAAGGGGTGTATTAAGGTCTTTTGGTGACCTTTTGTTGGCTTTAGAGGCTCAAATGGTGAAAAAGTGGACAAATGGGTCATGTGAATAAGGAAATGAGCTAGTGAGCACTTTTTGGGTGTTAACAAAGAGAATTTCCATTTTGGAATAGACAACTTTGCTGACTGGAAGATCGAAACGAACACTAAATAATTAGGGCCTAGCTTCGACAGGATGGAAAGAATTAATCATTTTTATTCCTTCTCAATCCCATACCTCTTCAACTGTGAAATCAAGTTCTTGAATTTGTTGAGAAACTCAATGATAGTTTTGAAACTACTTGGGATCAGGGAGATGAGCTCATTTTCTAGTTTATGACCCTTCAAATCATCTTTCTGGCCAAGGATGGATTCGAGCTTGTCCCAAACCTCCTTTGGAGTCTTCATATCGATAACATGAAAGCGTAAATCTTCAGAAATGCTAAGTAGCAGCAATCCTATTGCTTCATCAAGCTTGTCTAAGTACTTGGATTTCTCTACTGCACCAGTGGGATCAACTACAGAGCCATTCACTACTCTGGAAAGGCTCTTCGACTTTAAGAAGATGTCCATATTTTCCTTCCATTCAAAATAGTTGAATGAATTCAACTTGAGATCCATGATACTGAAGAATTCGAAGCTGAATAAGGGAGATTCCTGCAAAACAAATGAGAATTATGAAAAGAATATCTGCTACAATTCGAATTGAACACTTCCTTAGGACACTGAGCACATGTGACTCAGTCCTTCACACCTAGATAGACCTCAATGGATTGCTCGAGTGAATTCAAGGCAATAGCACCAGGATTTTTTGTGGAAACCCAAAGGCTTCTGGTGCTTAATGAAAGACAATTGCTCAAGGAATTGCTGCAACAGTTGCTGCTGCAATTCAAATAGTTGTTCTTAGCTCTGATACCATGTGATATTTTAGGATTAGGATCACTCAGTAGTAGAAGACCTCACTAGAATTCACTCATGAAGTGAAGAAAGAAGAAGAATAAATGGAGATTCAATAATCACTCATACGCAAGAAATGACAAAAACTATTGTATCATACATCAGCTGTGAGATAGCACTATGTAAAGTGAATAATAACTGAATACAATCAAATGAATTCAAATTCCACTAAGTTCATTCAAATTCTCCTCAGTGTGTAGCTTGGATAGCATTGGAGACATCACCCAAAATAGTGGTAGTGGTCACAACAGTCAAATAGTTAGTCAAATGAGTCTAACTGAGTCTAACTCAGTGCATGGGAACTAATCTAGGGAAGGAGACTCCAATGTGGGCACATGAGGAGCTGTCAGTAGTCAGTATAGTTGATCTAGTCTCTCTGGAGGTCTATCTAAGTGGTTCAGTCAGTTAAACTAGTAATCAGTCCTCAGATCAAGGAGCAGATCCACTAATCATGGAACTAACTGAAGTAAATCCTAAATAGGTGGAAGAAGGCGCACTTGTACTCCAGTGATGAAAACAAGGGCGCATCAGTGGCTAGGAGGGATAAAACTGAACAGAAATAGGCTCCTTGGGGCTGCAAAATAAGGACTAGGTGTTGGGAGACTACCATATTGATGACTGGATGCATGCAGATGACTGGATGCATGCAAAATTGCATGCAAGCATGCAAAATACAAAAATGATGGTGAAAATATTCCAACAATAATGATGTTGTATATCTGTGACGAATGCACAAGTACTGAAAGGAAGAAATGCTTAAGTATGCGCAAGTTCTTGATGTTTTGAATGACAATATTACTGTTAGTACATCGATAGTTACAGACGTTGTAAAGAAAAAAGCGTGGAGACAAAACCGAAGTATATCAGATGATGTGAAGATGTCTAGTCGATGCATATAAGTAGAAGTGAAAGTGTGCGAAGTTGAGAAGATCATTTGATGCACAATGAAAGAATAGTAGCAAGAGCCAGTGAGTGCACCATGATGAGGATGATCTGAGACAAGTGCATTAAGCCGAAAGGACGAATCTATTGATGCACGACATGTCGCAGATTGTCTAAAAGACCATGGCACTTATATAGAACGGACCCAACAGTAAGTGCGCAGTTCCATATGTTACTAGTGTAGTATCTTAGAGTATCACACTCTCAATTGAAGCCACAGTATCAGTTGGCGCGTGCAGTTGTGCAATATCATATCGAAAGAGCATATCTTGGCGTCAAATGCAGAATCATAAAGCACACAGTACATGAAGTAAGACATCAACAGAAGTGCATAATTGAGAGGAATGAGAAGCCAAGTGATGTATGAAGCATAGTGACAACGAAACATCTGCATACAAAGATATCACACAAAAGAATTAACATCAGAAGATCAGAAG
Organism: Larix kaempferi; assembly: GCA_027924585.1. Classification (NCBI taxonomy): domain Eukaryota; kingdom Viridiplantae; phylum Streptophyta; class Pinopsida; order Pinales; family Pinaceae; genus Larix; species Larix kaempferi. Next base: position 17,851,121 of record BSBM01000442.1, read on the forward strand.
TGTGTGTGTGTATGTTGGTAGGCGGTTTGGATGAGTCAGCTACACAGCATAACAGATGTTGCAAAGGGTTAAAGATGTCGTGCAAGAAGGAAAACAGCGTGCACGTCGATAAGTTTATGTAGTTTTGAGTCATTTGGACCGCATTGTGTGGGTTTTGGGTCATTTGACCGCAATATGTGGGTTTTGGGTCATCCTTTTTGTAGAATTGGTTAAGAAGTAGTTAGGCGGTTGCCTAAGTGGACCGCAAATGTAAAGGTGCAAGCCTATAAATAGACATAGCATTGTAAGTGTTGATAGATCCATATTGGTGAATGCATGAATTGATCAATCGAAGAGACAGTTGAGCTCGGATGATTTTGCTTGTTGTTGTCTATTAATCTGGGTATGCGACAGAAGAACTACATTGTTGTATTGGTGGGTTGTTGTGAAGGTTAATATGATGTGATGTTGAGAAGAATTATTGTGTCTCTTTTTGTCTTTCTGTTATGAGTATGACGTGCAATCTGAATACGTGAATGATGCAATGTTTCCTTGTTCCAAATAATGTTTTACAGCTAGATTTGTTGCGCATTAATGGTTTATTTAACAATAAGATCTGTTGAATGGTGTTGTGGTTCTGTCTAAATGCATAAGTTGAAATGTTAGATCTATTTCTAAATGTTGTGATAAGTTGAATAAAGGGGATGCACAAAGGTCCTTCTTCATTCGGCAGAAACATGGTTCTATCATCTCTCCCTTGAACATATCGGGTGAGATGGGGTAAAACCTATCTGGGCTGGTGCTCAGGGAGATCGCGGTGGGTTAGATGTCGATAGAGTGAGGAACCCCTGTCAACTGGGTTGTGTCAACAAAATGGTTCCGTTGTCGGGACCATAACACGAAGTGAAGGAAGTACATGTTGTGGCATCCGACAAGACCGGAGATTCAGGATTTGTTCGATAAAAAATTGCGAGAGTTCACTGAGAAGGAGAATCAGAACCCTGGGTTGATGACGGATTGGTGGCTAGAAAAGTACATACATGACGGTCTGCACGAATATTTTTTCTGCGAATTCCCGATCATATTGTATGAATGGTTAGCAAAATTGACCTTTCAAAAGTGAAACTTCCAAGTTGGTGAGCCGACAGCTTGGACCCTAGAACTGATACAGGAGCTGCGAGAGGTAGACAACAAAGCATAGCGGGCTATTGAAGTCTGGATCTACAACATATTGGAGGGTTATATCACCAAGTTTACGATTGACACGACGGAATCTTATAGCGAAGCCAAAAGGGAATTTTTCAACGGACCGAGAGGAAGGTTCTTGTTGTCGCCGCAGTTATCCATTAAGATGCTCATCTGTGAAAAGGGCATACTGAAGATGCACATCGACCAGTAGAACCTTGGTGGGCGGAGGTTGTGGATACTGCGTAGGCAGGGTGGAGGCGAATGGAATGATACAGGGTAGATGGGTGCAAGTTGTGATGAGACTGTGAAGGAAGCCGAGGAAGAGAGTGGTATTACGAGGGGAGGAGAAAGGTTTCGACAAGAAAAGAGGCAGAGGACAGGAGAAGCTCCTGCTATGATCAAAACACAAAACCTTGAAGGAAGACCACACGAGACGAAGCGACCTCACAGCTCCGACAAGGAAAACTAGGCTATGCCTAAGATAGAGGCAGGAACGACCCCCTGCAGTAACGTATCCACACCTCCGCTCACTATCTCACAACCAAGAAGAAACATAACTTCAACACCACCATGTTCATCATGTCAAAAACACTTAATTACTAGCGGATCAATGACTGCAGGAAGGAAGCCCAGGATGGCGGGTGAATATGTGAAGCTACCAGTGTTCCATGGAAATGGAATTTACAACCCAGAGCAGTATTGGTTCTTGTGCGAAGCTGTGTGGACTGTAAAGCAGATTACAGATGATGAGGCCAAGAAAGGCCAATTTGTGACGACTCTTCAGGGTCGCGCATTGGATTGGTTCATGAAATTTGTGTAGGTTCCTATGAGAAGCCCATTAAATACATTGGATGAAGTCCGAAAAGGATTAATTGCAGAGTTTAGAAAACTGAAGTCCGAAGCACAATATATTACGGGACTGAAGGAGATCAAGCATTACCCAAATGAAACTATTTGGGATTTCGACCAACTATTTAAAACGATGATGGAAAGAGTCAGCTTTGAGATGAGAGATGTTCAACATAAAGAATGGTTCATCACGACATTGCTACCCCATGTTAGACTTCCATTGATGCAACAGAACATTGTGACACTGAGCGAGACTTTGGAGATTGCGATGTGGCTAGAAGATTCACCGATTGGTGAGAATGCAGCCGGAATGTCGCAGATTCAAACGCAGCTGGCCAACCTGACAATACAGTTACAAGATCTTAAGAAGGGTAAAGAACACCGTGAAGATGCTTGGTGTATGCGATGTCATGCAGAGGGGCATACCGAGGATAGTTGCCCATATTTCCACAACTATCTGGTATCTAGGGCACCGAACCCATTAAGTGGTGGAGGAATGTCGTGGTGCCGCATCTATCAGGTCTATGGGCATCGACATGAGGAGTGTCAATACACGCAGAAGATGGTCAGGAAGCAGATGAATTTGTATTGTACATTCTGCAAGTCTTTTGGGCATGAAGATAAGGATTGCCGTGCCTATGGCTTACTTTAGGAAAGAACGTACGATTCATACTACGTGAAGGACGACCAACGTGCAGTACAGCAACCGCATTTACAGCCATAGGTGGATCAGCTGCCACCTCAACCGCAAATGCAATTTGTACCACAGCCGCAACCACAATAGCAGTTTATGCCACAACCACAATACAATCAAATGCAGATGGCTCCGCAGCACCCACAGTACGTTCAGCAGGCACCGTATTTTCATCCAGGGTAGTGTGTTCAGCTGCAACCAAACCCCTTGCAGCAACGATTTAATCAACCACAGTATCAACAATGCGGAGGATTTCGTGGAGGATTTCGAGGAGGACGTGGTGGAGGCTTTGGTCGAGGAGGTGGATGAGGTCGAGGACCCGTACAAGGTTATAATTGTGGAGTATTAGGGCACTAACAGAGAGATTGCCCGCAGTTGCAAACATAGTGTACCTATTGCTTTGGTGGTGACACACTGTTGAGAACTTCCCACAGTTGATCGCAAGATGGAAGGCAGGAAATGTTCAGCAGTTGCAGAATCAAAACGAGCCGCAGAACCAAAATCAACGTCCGAATCAGAATGCAAATCCGAATATGAATAAACTTGTGAACCAACCGCCAAACCATCCTTAGGGATCAACTGTTGCAACGATTTCAGCAGAACCGAGGATGCAAGATGTTGTTATTGTTGTTATCACTCGTAGAGGTGCGACGATAGGAGAATATGGTTCGCATCCACTCATCTGGTTAGCTGGGCGGAAGAAGGTGCAGTTTGATATTGATGCCGAGTGAGATACATTCTTTCAAACACGTCATGTGATGGGCATAAATCATGGTAAGATAATTATTTGCAACATGCCCCCTTTTTTTATTCAACATCAGAAGTAGGCCCATCGCAGCAGTATGGTATTTTACAAAAAAAAATTGAAAGTTGTTTATCGTTGGCAAGAGATCCTAATGCTCTGGCCGAGATCGAGGGTCTGTTGCATCGATCGGCCAGGGTATGGAAAGAGTCCCCGATAAACTCCTTACAGAGGCAGAAGATAGGTAAAGAGATACACATGAATATCCAGATTGGGGACTACGAGGTAGATTCAATCATTCTGGATCTTGGCTCAGATGTCAATATTCTAACAAAGAAGGCATGGCAGAAAATACGGAGCCCAATGTTGAGTTGGTCTCTCGTACAGCTGCGATTGGCTAATCAGGCCAAGGTGACACCGATTGGGAGAGTTCCGCACCTTGTTGTGGATATTGAGGGGATGAAGACATACATTGGTTTTGATTTTATTGAAGTTGTTAATAGAGGAAGCTCCTATCCCGCATTGCTAGGGATTGGATGGGCTAATGACAGTGCAACAGTAATTAATTTTAAGAAGCGGATGATGACCTTTGAAAACCGCGACCTCAGAGTCATAGCTCCGTTGCATCTGACTGAAGGGCGAGGTATGTTGAACTAGTCAAAGATGAATTTTTCGACAGATGGGATCATGCGTACAACATTTTAGAATATTACATCCATCCAACCACTGATGTTGAACTCGGGTGGCGCAACTCAAGCTCTGCATCTTTCGATTCTGATGATGCATTAGATAATTAGCATAATCGCTTGCATGAGGTGTTGTTTTGCAAGTGTGGGTTGATCACGTAGTCACTGTGCCACGTCGCAAGTGAAAATATTGAGTTGCCTATATACGAAGGATTGCCCGGGTTGTCTGAGTTTCTGGTAGCATTTGAAGACAAGGTGTCAGAACCACGGTGATTGCTGGCCCTGGAAGAGGTGCTGAAGGATGCTCCAGCACGTTGGTGGGTGACCCATAAGAAGTCGATTGCTAGGTGGTTGCAGTGTCGAAGAAGGATGACGGTCCGCTTCAGCGACACGGAAGTATACCACACTGGTAAGTATGATGGGTGGAATAACCCTGGCAGTCATCTGATGGAATATTAGACTTTATGGGCATCACGACCAAAGGATGAATGGGTCCATGCCTTTATCCACACCTTGGATGAAATGCTGCGATCTTGGTATGCTGTAGCTGAGTTGCGTAGGGAGATTACCACTTGGTTAGAGTTGACGATTTGATTTACTCATACCTTCAGTTTCATAGATGCCAATCCGGATGTTCACAATGCCCTGCAGCTCATCCATGATGTCATTCTGAAGGTGGTTCCGATTGCCTACCCTGTGGATCCGCATATATAGTGTTAGATGCAGTCGATGATGGAATGCTATAATATTACATGAGGGATAGAGGATGGTGATGACCCGTGAAATATCAACATTCCAGAATCAGAAGGGAGTCGAGATGTCGTAGCACCTGACACACCGACCGATCCGATCAGTCAGTCACTGAAGCTTAGGAAAGTCAACATTGGGATGGAGGAGAACCCAAAGTTTGTGAATGTTGGGGACTATTGGGATGAAGAAATGATGGAGAAGGTTACAGACCTGTTGCATGAGTTCCAAGATTTATTCCCGACAAAGTTTTACGAGATGAAGGGAATATTAGGGGATCTAGGGGAGATGAAGATTCCATTGAAGCCAGATGCGAAACCGATAAGGCAACGACCATATCAATTGAATCCACGACACAAGGAAAGGGTCAAAATTGAACTTGACCACATGCTGGATGCTGGAATCATTGAGCCAGTCGAAGAATCAGAATGGATTAGTCCCATGGTGGCGCAAGACAAGAAGACAGGTGAGGTATAGATTTGTGTTGACCTGAGGAAGCTGAATGATGCATGTATGCATGATCCTTTTCTAACACCTTTCACTGATGAGGTACTGGAAGGAGTGGGTGGTCAAGAGATGTATTCTTTCACGGATGGTTTCTCTGGCTATCACCAAATCAGGATCGCGAAAGAAGATTGCCATAAGATGACAATTGTGACTGAATGGGATTGTTTCCAGTACACGGTGATGCCGTTTGGGCTTAAGAAAGCACCTGTAGTATTCTCCTGAGTTGTTGTTGCTGCATTCAGAGATTTTATTTAGAAGTTATTGCAAGTTTATATGGATGAGTGGACAGTTTATGGGTTGATCAATGATTATATGGCTAATCTGTGACTCATGTTGGAGCACTGTCGGCAACATCAGATATCGCTGAACTTGAAGAAGTTCATTTTCTATGCACCATTTGGGATATTGTTGGTCACATTGTTTGTATCAGGGATTGTTGGTTGACCCAGCAAATATTGTGCTCATTTTGAGCCTAACGCCGCCTACCAATGTAAAGCAGTTGAGAGCGACGGTGGGGCACATAGGGTATTATCACAAGTTCATTCATGGTTATGCAATGATCACGGCCCCTATGGAGAAGTTGTTGAAGAAGGATGTGGTATTTCAATGGAGCCCAAAATGTTAAGTCAGTTTTGAGACACTGAAGGCTAAGATGGCATTAGCACCGATACTGGTCTTCTCAGAATGGAGCAAGGAATTCCATGTCCATGTGGATGCATCATCGATTGCGCTGGGAGTACTGCTTGCTCAACGAGGGGAAGGAGCTCTGGATCACCCAATTGATTTTGCAAGTTGCAAGCTGTCATCTGCGGAGTGCAATTATACGACTACCGAAAGGGAAGGTCTGGCGATGGTATACGCGCTGCAAAATTTTCGGCATTACCTGTTGGGAGGTCACTTCAAGATGTTCACAGACCACTCTGCTTTGAAATACCTGGTCAATAAGCCTATGTTGGGGGGGAAGATCTGCCACTGGCTACTTCTCTTTCAAGAATTTGATTTTGAGGTAATTGTGAAGCCAGGTCGCTTGAATGCGAGGCTAGATCATTTGTCACGAATTGAAATAGGGGAGGAACCAACCAACATTGAAGATGGGTTTCCAAATGCGCAACTATTCAGAGTTGAAGTGGAAGATGACTACTATGAACAAATAATTCAGTTTTTGGCAACAGGAACTGCACCAGAGGAGTTTACAACGAGTGAGAAGAAGCAGCTGGTGGTTAAGGCTGCATATTTCCAGTTGATCGTTGGATAACTATATAAACTAGGATCATATGAGATCTTGAGGCACTGTGTCCTACCTCATGAGCAAGGGCAGATATTTTCAGAGGCACATGCGAGCATGGCCGGGGGACACTATCGCAGTTGTGCGACTTCCAGGAAGGTGCTACGCACAAGGCTTTGGTGGCCCACTCTTCACAATGATGCAACAGAGTATGCACAATCTTGTGACATTTGTCAATGAACTAGAAAACCCTCCAGGAGGGATGAGATGCCGCTAATACGTTAAGTGACCTTACAGCCATTTGATAAATGGGTTGTGGATTTCATGGGACCTATCAACCCACCTGGAAAGCGCATTGGTGCACGGTACATAATCACAGCGACAGATTATTTGACAAGATGGGCGGAGGCCGCACCAGTTGTATATTGCACCGCTACGACAACAGCGCAATTCTTGTTTGACCATATTGTTACTCGGTTTGGATGCCCGAAGATATTGATGAGTGATCGGGGGAGTCATTTCATCAATTGCATAGGAAACACATTGACGAAAGAGCTTCAAATACAACATACGAAGAATACGCCGTATCATCCGCAAGCAATTGGCACAGTGGAGGCTTTCAACAAAGTATAGGAGTGTGCGCTTACAAAGGTTTGTAATGCAAACTGTGATGATTGGGATTTGAAGATTCCAGCAGTCTTGTCGGCATATCGCACCACCTACAAAAGATTGATAGGATAGACACCCTTCAAATTGGTATATGGGCAAGAGGTGGTTATGCCTATGGAGTACATTGTTCCGAGTGTGTGCATAGCGGCAGCGACATGCATGAATGATGAAGCAGCGTTGGCAGAACGACTGGAGCAACTGGTACAGCTTGAGGAAGACCGCTTTATCGTAGATTTTCACCAACGCATGGAGAAGGATCAGCAAAAAGCTTGGCATGATCGCCATATCAAAAACACCCAGTTTTAGCAAGGCGACTTGGTGTTGTTGTATGATAGCAAGTTCATGAAGCATCCAGGTAAATTACAGATGCATTGGCTTGGTCCATATCGCATTAGTTTCATAACTTCAGGAGGCGCATTACAGCTGCAGCAGTTAGACGGAGTGATGCTACCAAAGCTAGTGAATGGTAGCAGGTTGAAGCCCTACAGGACGGGCTCAGAGCAGCGGAATGCCTAACCGCATTGTTACGGAAAAAAAAAAAGAAGCAAGATGTTAGGTGGCAGGATGGCACACCAGCAGGGACATGATGCGGAAGTTGGAGCGATTGTATCGCATTTTGGGAGTTGTGCCGTGACAACTGCAGGTTCACGACGCAGTCAAGTCAGCAATCATTACAGATCATTAATAGATGGAACTTTTCATGTGATAGGTCTCTCTGACAGATCTGATCGTTAGATGGCCAGGATTGATGATGTCATCCAACATGTTTGGCACGTGTAACAAAAGGTGGCAACATGGCCAGTGACACCATGGTCAATGCTTCGAATGTTTTGGCATGAATGACAACTGATGGAAACATGGTCGATGCTCCGCACGTAAGAAGTTCGACTTAAGCACGAGTGCTGTGGATCCAGCTCACCAAGAGACAGTGGAATGGTATGATGGAAGGATCGGAGACTTATGTGAACGGATTTGCAAATGATTTCAGAGGCAGGCATCCAGGATGATGAAAACGCATAAATACAGGCACCAGAGGCTAGCTTAGCACAGAGGTCTCTATCTGACGAGAGTAATTCATGTTGCGAGTGGGTGAGGAAGCTAGATAAGTTAGGAATTCCAAGGAGGCTATGGAAATGATCCATTTCATTTCACGCGGCAGCACACCAGGTGTGCTGAGGGCCCGAACGACGAGTGTGCATGAACACTTAGAGAAGGAAGCAGCGCGGACACTCAGGAGCAACACAGACGAAGTCTCATCCGAGATGTCTAAGTATGTGGTGGTAGTTTGAAGATTTTTGGTCCCTATGACCACTAGAACGACAGGGAAGGTCGCCCCCTGGTCCCGGTAGAAGGTGATCCCTGGTGCGAAACAAATGTGCCAGAGCAGTTGGCCTATTTCACACCTCGGCATTGCTCATAAAATTTTCCTCATTCTGCACCAGTTTTCTAGAGACCGGAGGATGAGTTTGAGAAGTACATGACAACAAGCTAGAAGATAATTATATCATTTTGAGTGGTACACAATAGCGAGCTTCAGACATTAAGAACAGTTGCAGAGGAATAATAAAGCGATAGATGAGTCAGATTACACCATGTCTAGCTGACGTGGCTCGAGGGCGAGCCACAAGATTGTGTTGGGAGCCTGTTGGCAGGCGGTTTGGATGAGTCATCTATGCATCATCACAGATGCTGCGAAGGGTCAAAGATGCCGCGCAAGAAGGAAAATAGCACACAAGTTGATAAGTTTATGTAGTTTTGGGTCATTTGGACCGCATTATGTGGGTTTTCGGTCATTTGACCACAATATGTGGGTTTTGGGTCATCCTTTTTGTAGAATTGGTTAAGAAGTATTTAGGCGGTTGCTTAAGTGGATCGCAAATGTAAATATGCAAGCCTATAAATAGACATAGCATTGTAAGTGTTGATAGATCCATATAGGTGAATGCATGAATTGATCAATCGAAGAGACAGTTGAGCTTGGATGATTTTGCTTGTTGTTGTATGTTAATCTAGGTATGCGACAGAAGAACTACATCGCTGTATCTGTGGGTTGTTGCGAAGGTTAATATGATGTGATGTTGAGCAGAATTACTGTGTATCTTTTTTTCTTTCTGTTGTGAGTATGATGCGCAATCTGAATACATGAATGATGCAATGTTTCCTTGTTCCAAATAATGTTTTACTGCTAGATTTGTTGCGCATTAATGGTTTATTTAACAATAAGATCTGTTGAATGGTGTTACGGTTCTGTCTAAATGCATAAGTTGAAATGTTAGATCTATTTCTGAATGCTGCGATAAGTTGAATAAATCGGATGCACAAAGGTCCTTCTTCATTTGGTAGAAACATGGTTCCGTCAGCTCTCCCTTGAACATCTCGGGTGAGACTTCATATTCTCCGCAGGTGTTGCTGGATGGGGTAAAACCTATCTGGGACAGTGCTCAGGGAGATCGTGGTGGGTTGGATGTCGACAGAGTGAGGAACCCCTGTCGACTAGGGTTGTGTCAACAATGTCAGAATTTCAGTAAGTCAGAATTACATTTTGGATATTTGGGCGACAGTACGAGGCAAGGAGAAAGAGGGTTGTAGCCTCTTTCCAGTTGGTGCTGGAGAAACACAGGGAGTCGGTGCTTCCTTTAGGTCGGAGCCTATAAAACCAGGGGGTCGGTGCCTCCTTCCAGTTGGTGCCGGTAAATATAGGAAGCTGGTGCTTCCTTGAGTGTATTCTTTTTCACTCATTGGGTTTCCACGTCAAAAATCTTGTATTCTTCGTTCTTTATCTTGGTGCATATATGGATGAATTATTTTGTTTATATTTGATGCATAATTAATCATCAATATTAATTTAATACTAATCTATTAAAGAAGGTAAAAACTGTTGATAACTGCGCTAATACCGATTCACCCATCTCCCGGTATTAAATCGATTCCAACACATTTAAATAACAGGAAATAAGAAAGTAACAAATAATCAGCATGAATTAAAAGTGCATGAGGAAACTATTGAGTATCAAGAATACAAATAGGTAGTACATACGTGTAATATCACTTGTAAAGAATTATTGTGGTTATAGGAAACCATCAATATTCATAGAAACCTTTCATTTTCCAAAGAAGAAAACAAAAGGTCACTCCTAAGATAAAGAATAGACCTAGTTAGTATGTGTTCATTCTAAAGAGTGGAGTCTACATAAAATTACAAAGTAGTGAAGTGCGTTTATTTCAAGGTTACAAGGGTTCCTGGGTGTCAATGTGGTATCAGAGGAGTATGTAAGTATAAAATCTCATAATCACTTTTACTATATCATTCTAATAATAAATTTATAATACATTTAAATTACAATAAACTATAATTCTATGATTTTATAATATATTATAATTTTTATGCAACACCAACTAGCCATAACCTAAATTGGAGAGAATTGAATTGAGTTCAAGCAAAAGAATTTATTCATTACAATGGAAATGGTAGGGGAATAAGGGGAACAGAAAGGTGGGGCTAGATATTCAACATGTCTGCGGTGTACACCGAGTTGTTACAAGATTCATGAAAATTCCTCCCAAATTGGCGGATCAAGTTAGAGATTGGATGGGTCCATATATTATTATTGAAGGGCCTAGTGGCCATCTTTGGCATGCTAAATTGTGTCGCACGAGCACAGGAATGACTATTGAACATGGCTGGAAAAAATTTGTCTCCGATCATGCCATAGAACTTGGTGATTTTTTGGTTTTTAAGCATTCTGGAAAATCCCACTTTATTGTCCATATATTTGGAAGAAGTGGTTGTCAAAAACAAATTGATTTCACAGTTACAAGCATTGAATTGGAAACATAAAAATTGAATCATAAAAAACAAGAGGACAAAAAATATATATACAAAACCCTAGTTTTATTGTTTTTGCTCTGTTTGTGGACATTGAAGATAAGATTAAACAAGATACAAAATAAATACTTGATACACGGATAACAAAAAATTTCATGGAGCACGCAACAATACCAGATGACAAGATTTACCCATGGTCTATTGCACCACAAAGATATGAAACACTTCAAAATTTACCAAATACTTATCTTTCATCAACAAAGACAGAATCAATTTTCGCCCCTTCAGAATGTAGGAATATTTCAAAAACAGGTAAACATGTTAAAGGTGTGGAGAGATTGATGTGTGTGTTATTATCTGACAATAAAATAAAGATGCAGGACTTCAAGTCACGGATGAAAAAAGTAAAATATATGTTCCAAAAAAAGTTAATGTTTCTAAGCACCAAAAAGCAATCAATGAAGCTATGTCATATAAGACAACGAATCTGGCGTGCTAGATCGTTATGAGAAAAAGTCACGTTTGCTTAGGAAAATTCAAACTTTTAAAACTCTCTCTCTCCCTCTCTCTCTCAAATAGGCATATGATAAGTTGAGTAATACAATGATTCTTGAAATTTAAGGTATGTCAAGACTCAAATTTGATCATTTTTATGCTCTATTTTCGTTTACAATATCTCTGTGTTATTCCTATACTCCTCATTTTGTGTATGACTTTGATCCAAACATTAACCTAAATCATTATTTAAAGTCCTGGAACTTGTCTTTAAAAATTATCTTGCTTTTAATTAGTTTTGAGATTTTTTAATGCAACATCTTATTTATAATCAATATGATATGGATTCATGTACTAATGTTTTATTCCAGCACTAATACAAGAGGAATTGGAACGCTCATAGGATGGTGAATTCATGAAAATCTTCTATCAATCAGATATGGATGGCAAGAAGAATGGACAATGCATACCCTGTTTTAGTGATAAAAAATTATAAGAGTGAATTGACTTATCCTCGTGACACTTCATGTCATGAGAATAAGGAAGTCAGAGGAAACAATGATATTCTCCTCCAACAAGAGTGCAGCTATTGCAACAAACTCATGAATACTTTTCTATTTCGAGCATACTTTGAAAGTAACATAATTATGTAATAAATAATATTCCTATATTAAAGCATGTTGGTTGTAACATAAGTAACATAAGCTCGAATTGTTGAGGTTATAAAAATAGAAGCTCTGATGATAAGTTGGAGTGCATTTGGGGAAATAGCATATGGAATAGACAGAGGGGGAATGTAATGTGATGGATTCTTATTGGGTTTTTTAGGCATTGTATACTTTCTTTACTGGCTGGTAAATGAATGAAGTTATGATGATTTTCCTTTTTCATATGGTGTAATTTGAAGTTAAATATAAAAGAAGTCTGGGATAGGAGGGCCCCCTTCTCAGACTTGTTGTGCATCCTAAGTCACGGAAGATGAGTGTTACATGCTTATTTCAGAAGTTTTGATTGTGATTTAGTATTTATAGTGATCAATTACAGTCATGCTTGTGATATTATTGAATTTTCAATTTGAAAAGATTTGGTTACAGCAGTTAAGTTTGATGAATTCATAGTTGCAGCTTGAGTGGTTTTAGTTCTTTGATTCCAACTTTCATTTCATAGCAGAGTGAGGTTATTCATTGTTTCCAAGTCATTCAAATGAAAGTGTCGAAGCTTTGAGATTTAAAACACAAAATGAAGTTACTTGTTGGTATACTATTTTTACATTGGAAATAAAGAATAATTGCTTGGAGGAAGTTCTATACGGTCAGAATTGGTTTTAAGAAGAAATTGGTTTCATTTTTTGGATGCATGATAGAGTATTAGTTTATTTATTCAATCCTATCATCTTGTGAAATCTGGAGTAATTGTTTGGGACAACGGGTTCTATGTCTAGTTAAAAAAATTATCATTAGGAGAAATCAAAGATATTGAATCCAATCATAGTCACACTAATTAATTCACAATCTCAGTACTTTCTATTCATATGCCCGTGATAGTACAAAGTTGGATATGATGAAATAATGGTTAAGGAACCCGGTGGATTATTCTCTTTTCTTCAGTCAAAGGGAACCAATTCAATTAGATGATTGAATGTGAGATCAGATTGATTGTAGTAAAGGATTATTTCTATTAGATTACTTCAAGTGGATTGTTTTAAGAACTTCATCCAAATAAGTTTGGACCAATAGTAGCATTTTTCTTTTGAATCTAGATAAATTGGGTGGTTTGAATATTTGGAAATTTTATTAGCAAGATAGTACTGCTCCATTCCTGTACATACAATATTAGTACCTCTAATATTACCTTTCTGGTTTGACACTTCTATGTCAGCTATCCATAGTAATATATTTTTCCTGACAAGGTACACAAGAATTATTTGCTCAAGGTAGTCAACAAATGTATGTTAATTTGTGAGCAGAATATTGTGCCCGGCTCTAATTGTTTGGCACAAAAAAAACTAGGAAGGATGGGTAATGTACTCTATCTTCTTTGTAATGATTGATTGTTGTTAATACTCTCATACTCCTATCTCTCGACAATTTTTTTTTTCCGTGGGATGATATCAGAGAGGGATTATGTATTGGTTTCTCCCCCGTCAATTTCACTACATGCTGGTTCTCACTCCTCCAAAAACCTGGAAGGTCCATTATACTTCTAGACCAAGAATCGAACTACAGACCTCCTTGATATCACCCATTGTGAAAATAAGCACGACGTCTCCCACCAGTAATGGAATCAAATTTCAATTTTTCGTGTTCTCGGAATTCTATGCAAATGGGTGAATGAATCTTTCATCATGTGTTTTTCCCATTCAAAACAGTTGAGTCTAGCTGGCATGAAGGGTATTGATCAATTGCTTATTGATTAAGTTGAGCACTGTGTGGAAGTTTAGTTCTCTTGTGCATGCTAGATCCCAAGCCAAGGAGTGATCCCTCAATTGTTTTTAACTGCATGTAGAAGATATGCTTGATGCCATCTATGTTAATGAAGATAATTGATGTCTAGTATGAGATCTTTGATGTGATTCACAAGGAGAAATGTAAATTTCACCGTTTATCCCATAGTCACACTATTTCTCTCCGACAGTAGTTTTCGAACATAGACCCAATGGGTGAATGGATGAGCATCCCTGTTGACAACATAAAACAGAGCCATAAAACAGAGCCATTTCTATAGATATTTATCTAAAACCTTGAAATTGTGATACAAAATTGATATTGCAGATATCTTTTGAGACTTTGACACAAAAAATAGGAAGGATGGGGAATGCACATGAAACGATTAATAATGTTGTAATGTTAAAAATACTAGCTAAACGGCACCTCGAGATTATAGTTTTTTCCTTACAGTGTAACGTGATTCTTTATAGTTTGATTCCCTTACAGTGTAACGTAATAAACCTCTCATTAAAGTACGCTAAGTAACTAGAAGTGATAGAAGTGATCAATTTCCTATAGTTTTCAAGGGAGAAATCGAAGAATGCCCTCGTTTGAAGTGGCACGTGAAAACGAATTTCAAAAGGAAAGGTTTTAAGGGATATGTTTAGGTTCATATTTCACGATTAATAATATCTTAACGATATGGCTCCTGTGTGATTTTTGGGCTTATTTGCAACGCTAAATAAAACATTGATAACTTAGATGGAAGACGCCCTTTCCTCTTACCAGCATTATACTCAATCGACCAAAAATCCTCTACATTTTTCTATCCCCTATTGTGTTCTAAAAATATCTCAGTGATAGGTATGCGAATATAGTGATGGTTGTGACTAATGGAAAATTAAATTCCAATCACAAAGTTTTGACAGGGTTGTGGTTTATTCATTCCAAATATAGGTATGCGAAATTAAGGATTTGAATACTTACCAATTTCATCGTTTAAACCCTTGTTAACATTTGCAGTTCTTCGAGGATCTGAAGGCGGGGAATCTGACGATAATGAATGCTCGTAGTCATTGAGAAACCACGTATGAGATCCTCCCAATCTAGGATTCCTCACCGAAAATTTCAGAGGCTTCCTCATTCCTTTGACTCCATCGAAGTCCAGATTTCTAGTCCCCTCCATGCCTGCACCTTCTGCAACAAAATCCTCATCAAAATCCTCAAAGACCCAAAAAAAAAACCCTCATACACCCCCACGAACCCTATAACCTCAAACACTGCAAACCCTCAAAAATCAATCATGAGTCAAAGCTTACATATCTCAATCACAAAATTGCTTGGAGAGCCTTAAAGACTCAATAAATAAAAAATCACGCAAATGTCGAAATCCTTGTAAGCCTCTCAAACCCTTGAAACCCTAGATACCATTAAATAACAAACCCTAAAGCATAGCATTATAAACATATACAGAGATAAAGAAATATAGAAAGCAAGTAAGAGAAGTGTAGAGAAGTGAAGGGGAAGGGAGTTTCCAAACATACTTTTAGAGGAGGGCATATGGGAGGAATCCCCTTAAGCCCCTCTTTAAGGGATTGTATTCCCCCGTACCTATATTTTGAACTCCTGGTAAACTGTAAAGTGGGGAGCGTAATACTACCACCAAGATCTAGATCCGAGAAAATATTTCATATATGTAGGTCTAAAGTAGTCATGACAGGTCTGTGAAGATAGAATCTGATCTGTGTAAGCAAATCCTCCTGGGCCACCAGCTGTGTGGTGTTAAAGGAAGGTCCAATCTGTTGAAGAAGCCATCTGTAAGAAATTCTGCGTGAATGTGAAGATTGCTGGTCAATTCCGCCAGAATGTGTAGATTTCATGCCGATCATATCTATTGGAGTTATATTTTCAAAAATGATCTATTTTCATTTATTTTTCCTTCTAATTTGTTTTTTAATTTTCTATTTTCCCTCCCATTCTTCATTTTCCCTCCTTTTCCTTTTACTTTTTTATATTATTTAGTTTGCTTCTCTTTAATATATTTGCTTTGCTTATATTATTGTTTTTTAATTTTTTAATATTAATATATTACACATATTAACTATACAAATATATATATAATAACTATATAATATATTAAATATGGGTGAAAAATGAAATGTTAATAGGGATATAGGGGAAAGAAGGGTTTTTTATAATTTCATTATTTTAAATGTGAAAGGGAAAGCAAAGGGGTTAGAAAGTATTAGGGCATAAATTTTATTATTATTATTATTATTATTAATATATTTATTATTATTCAAGGAGATGGGAACAAAGGGATTTTTACAAAAAAAGAGGATTTTTTTTATTTTCAAAATGCAGGATATTGGCGATTTTTTGCCGAAACTTTCATAGACTATTGAGGGGTCAAACAATAATAGTTTTGTTCAAACAAAATATGAATGTGACCAATAGGACGAACCAAAAACAATGACACCAACTTCACAACAGAACATGTGCGAGGAGAACCATGACAAATGGATGCATATGGAGAATCAATGGAGATTGTGAAATTGACAATTTTTAGCTAACATGACACAAAATACAAGAACTTGCTGAAACTTTAATAAACAACTAAGAGGGTCAAATGACCACCGTTTTGTTCAAACAAAATATGAATGCGACCAGTATGATGAGCTAAACATAATGGAACAAACTTCACAACATGAAAATTCCCAAAGAGAAAGATGACATATATCCAAGACTCAACTCAACCGACACACTATGATGACATACATGATGCAACTTAGTGGATCTGTCGAATGGATAATACAAAAAAAAAAAAGTGGTGAAATAAGATATGGACATCATAAGCACATTGAACTGGATATTATATGAATCTATATACAATGTTATATATAATTTACTAAATTTTAACCCTACAGATGGCTTCAGAGACCCCCTAAAAAGGGGTCTCCGAGTCCATATGTAGTGTTAAAATTTAGTAAATTGTACAAATTCATTGTCAAAATTGTAATTTTTCATTGTCGCGGTGGCATGGCTAAAAATGACCAATTCATATTCTTAATGTTATTGTTATGCAGTCATTTTTAGTTTAGTTACTTGTTATATGGTCATATATTTTATCCCGTGACCCAATTGGTCATTCCTCTGGCCAGTTTTAGTTGGATCACTCAAGTTTGGTCATTTATACCTTGAAAAAACTGTGGTGACCAAATGTTTTAGTCACTTGGTCATTTATCTCTCATTTTCTACTAGTGTTCCATCAAACACTTAGGATTTTAGACCAAATAACTGTAGAATACTATGTATCCAGTTGTTGATAGTGCCCTAAATCCACCCAAAAGAAACTCAAAAGTGGACACCAAAACCTACAATAGTTTAAATAGAAACCTCATAACAAGAGATGGAGGGGATGGGGAAATCTATTTTGAAGTTTCAACCTGTGGCCAAACAGGGTATACCAGAAATGATTTCTTGGTGACTGGATACCATTAGTCTAGGTTCCTCATCCATCTCCACCGCTCTTGAAACATGTGGAAAACTTGAGTAACAAGCCTATACTACACTTGACACATTGAATTGTCTTATCAGTATTTAAGCCTTCTCAATAACTGTGCATTTATGAACAATGAATGTTTATATGCATGCCCTTGATTTTCCCGAGACTCAACTAAAAGGACCTCGGGAGGCTGTAGGATTGATCATCTCTCATTTCCTTTCTTTTTCTTCTTACATCAGAGGGACTTTCTGATTAACAGATGATGTTTCCAATTATTTAATGTCCTTTTATTATTCATTAAGTTTTGGCATTGAAATTTTTTCTAGCACTCTTTCAATACTATGAATTTCTATTTGGAAAAAAAAATTTCAAACTTTGGTTGTGGCATTGTCAGTGTGTTTGTTTATTAATCTTGTTATTGTAAAGACCAAAATTCCTACTCTGAAAGTATGATTTTAAACGTCACTTCTCATAGCTTATAAACCTTTATATTTACTTTATTGTCATTTCTTTGATTATAATATTTACTTGCAGGATCAAAATGTTGCAATGCTAAAATATAGTAATTCTTTTGCTTGTTGCATATTACACATTACAAATATAATACTTCATTTGAATTCTACCTATGTATCTAAAAGAGGGTGATAGCAGTCTCAGAGGAGATTGTCTCAGGATATCAATTTGATGTCTATCAACTGAAAGTCCTTGAGCTGGAGTAGCATTGCATTATTGATTATTTAACAAAGATATCCTTCAAATTTTGAATCATTCTTGAGTTATGAATTCTTGAGGGGGGGGGAATAAAATGTTGTATCATGTCTTAATTCATGTGCTAGAATAAGTACACTATAACACTCAATTTAGGTGCTTGATCACTGTCTTACACATGCTACAATAGAACATTTAAATACTATAGTGTTGTTGAGATATGATGGGAAAATTTACTAATTTTTTGGTGGAAAAGATGGCTAGATGCACTTGAATGAACAACATATATCTTGGATAGAATGCATTCAGAGGAAATTCACTATAAATTGGATTAAATCTAAGATAGTATATTATATTTTCATTTCACGTTGATATTGTAGCAATTAACATGATTGTAGTGTCATGTCTACGGTGAAATTCAATTTGAATTAGGATAAAGAAAAATAGTATCTTATATTTTCATTTCACATTTCTATTGTCGGAGTTGACATGACTGTATTGTCATGTCTACAGTTTCATTGGTAATAATATTAATTGTGTTTCAATTTTACAACACTCATGTGACTCTACTCTCTCTTCAATCTCATATTTATACTATCTTTCACTATGCAATGTCATTCATATGTTTTGTGGTTCTATTTAGAAAACTACTTTTGTACTCTGGCCCGAAAATGTAACCCTTTTAAAAATTTCCAGGTTACTCCAAGTAAAAATTTGGATTTATAATTGGTGGAATTGGAGTGGCTGTTGTCATCTTGACAATATTTCTCTTCCTTATATGGAAGGGCCACTGGTGGCGCTATAGGTGAGTTGTTTTTGTTGATGATTCTGGTCTCTTTCTCTCTGTGACTATAGCTTGCTATAGCTTATTTGCCTCTTTTTGCATTATGTAACCTATTCACTATTTTTTTCCTTTTCGGTAAATTGGATTAGCATGGATTGCATGTGTTAGAACAATATTCTCATCATAGACATGCCATGGACCCTTATGTTGTTCTACCTAGTGTTGTTTGATTCATTAGTGCCTAGTCTAGTGTCTTGGACCACATGTTTGTCCCAATTTGACTAATTAGACTAGTGATATGCCTTATCCACCTTGTTTGTCCACAATAGCTCCATATTTCCTTAGTTTTGGGAGTCAATGCACCCCACTACCATGCATTTATAAGTTAGTTATGGAATTTCCCTGTTTTAAGGAGTCTAAGGGCACTACATGCTTGATTTGGTCAAATTGGTGTATTAATGGCCATTGGTTCTCATAAAACGACTACTCCACTACTTTGGTCCACACATAGGTTCATAATTATCCACCTATGACTATCATAGGTTTTATTGACCAATTTGTGAGGTCCAAGTATGAGTTGGATGGCATTATGGCATTAATGTCAGTTAGTGGGGAATTATTTTAGGTAAGCCCTCATTATTGTGAGCTATTCGAATCACCTCTAAGTCTCTCGATTTTGTATCTTGAGAGAATTTATTTATTGTACACATGTTATTGAATAATAATGTAATGAAATATCAATCCACATGAGTGTTTTTCTCTTGTGTTTTGCTTAATATTTTCTTCATATTTCTTCTATTTTACTGTCAATGTTTGGTAAATTCTAAGTGAAGATTTATCTAGTAATCTAGATACACCTGTGACACATATATAATTTGACATGGTATCAGAGTGCCATAGCGATCCTAGTATTTCTTCCGAAATAGATTTCCAAGTGTGTGTTTTGCAGATGCCTACAACAACTTCAATATGGATTCGAAAGTAGTTCCTCTCCTCTCTCTATTCAACTATTTAGAGTGGAAAGAAAATATGTGTACATATCTCAAGAGAAAATTTCTCTTTGATGTGTCCATTGGTGCTGTGAGTGAGCCAAAATATTATGAGTATAAGTGTGATTGGCTCAATGACTGTGATAGAGCATATGGAACTATGTGTCTGGCTATACCTCCTAGAATGCATTATCTCATTGATTCTGTTAAGTATCCATTTGAGATTTGGAGAAATATAGATAGAGTTATTGGCATGCAGAAATAAGATATTAGCTATATGGAAAGCAAGCAAATGGACACCTCCTCATGTGTTCTCCCTCCAAAGGTATCGACATCATGCATTTCTCAAGAAGTTATTCAAATAGAAGAAGAACAAGAAGAAGATACAGATTCGACAAATGATCCAAATCAACTTTGTTCCTCTATGGCTTCCTCTGTTTTCCATGAAGTTTTTTTTCATGAATATAACATATGAGTTGTTGGCATCAATAATGTTGAACATATGTCTCTCCATTCCACTTATTTCTCCTCTATATCTTGTATTACAAATATTGAATATGGGTTGTTGGTTGGTGATCATAGTGAGCCTTCTATAGAAGAGGTTCTTTCTTCACATGAGAGTATTGGTTCGAAAGATGGTCAAGGAGAAATTTGGAATTCAATTGAAGATTGTTACACCTAAAATCTACCTATCATCATGATTTAGTGTATACATCCCTAAAGTCATCTGGACCAAGTATTCATTTGAGAGGATTTGTACTCAGTTTGTACAACCTTTTGAGATGTCGTCGCAGGTTGCACACTAGCAACATGTGACGTCGCAAGTTGCTCCATAGCAAGGTGCGACGAGGTCTATTAATGGGAAAAAATAGCCATTTCGAGATCTTTCTCGAAGCTTTCCCATTTGGGGGCTTATCCCTGATCTCTTGGAGAGCTGGTACTCTACCCCTAACTCATTGGGAAGATCCCCTATCTCTCTCCTACCATCTCTCAATCTATCCTATCCATAATCTCATCTACTTAGTCCTATATAAACGAGGCTCACTCCCATACCAAAGGGAGGAAGACTATGGTATCTACATGCTAGTGAAATATCTCTTAGCACACCTTCACTCACCTCTTGGAGAATTCATGCTTCCTTGGAAGGGCTTGGCAATTGGCTTTTGTGGAGAAGGGCTGCTACGTTAAGTCATTGGTTGTAGTTCTATATCTCTATCATGTACTCCTCTATTTGCAGTAATACAAATGCTTTCCACCAGTATCGTGCTTATGTGTAATGATGTTGTGCTATTTACCTGCTTAATTGTTTACATAGATCTCTTATTGTATAGATTCTCTTTACTCGTTTCTCTTTTCTGTGTCTTGACAGGTCTTGCAGCTTGGATCTGACGACTGTGGGACGTGGAGCAACATTCAGGAGAAAGGATAGCGAATAAAAGAGGTAAGACATCTAGTACTTGATCCTTAAGTAGATCTAGGAAACGTGTTTGTAGTTTGTTCTATTTGTTCTAGACTCGCATTGAGCTAGGGAGATCCAGCTCGCCTCCGGTCGAGTGGATTGTCCGGTAACAAAGATCTCTCATTGCTTCACACTATTTTTCTTCCTATGTATTCCTACACCATGACTAGCAGAATTTCTTCAAGTTCACTTGAATATGGAGAAGCCTTATGGAGAAGCCTTAGCCATCACATTAGCATACTTGGGACTCTTGTTCCACCTTCTTGGAGCTGATTACAACTCTCTTGGTTCGAAGTTGATGCTTCAAGAGCCTTCTAATTCGATTGGGGTCACTTATTCTCAAGCATCTAAAGTCTCTTTTGGACCTGGCATCCTGTTTGGTTCGAAGTTCAAGTCTGAAGAGAAGCCTTCTCTCTACTATCAGTGTTACTCAGTTTCTCTACATGGTTCCATATTCCATCATGAAGCTATTCATGTTCCTGATCTAGTTGAGAACATTCCACTTCTTCCCAAGAATAATATTCCTCCAGACATATTCATTTAGTTTGGAGAACATTCATTTTTTTGGTTTCTCTTTCATGACCAATTTTGAGGGAGGATTTTCCCCATGTGGTGTTGCCTCTTTCCTCATTTTACATGGATTAATAATGTAAAGGGTGACCATAATCCTTTGTTGCTTGGGCCCTATTTCTCATGCACACAACCATTTTGGCTTAAGTGGGGGTGTTAGAACAATATTTCCATCATAAACATGCCATGGACCCTTATGTTGTTCTACCTAGTGTTGTTTGGTTCATTAGTGCCTAGTCTAGTGTCTTGTACCACATGTTTGTCCACATTTGAATCATTAGACTAGTGTTATGCCTTATCCACCTTGTTTTTCCACAAGATCTCCATCGTTCCTTGGTATTGAGATTTAATCTTCCCCACTACCATGCAGTTATGAGTTATTTATGGCATTTCCCTGTTTTAAGGAGTCTAAGGGCGCTACATGCTTGATTTGGTCAAATTGGCATATTAATGGCCACTAGTGCTCATAAAACCACTACTCCACTACATTGGTCCACACATAGGTTCATACTTATACAGTCATGGATCTCATAGGTGTTATTGACCAATTCGTGAGGTCCAAGTATGAGTTGGATGGCATTAATGTCAGTTAGTGGGGAATTAGTTTAGGTAATCCCTCAATATTGTGATCTACTTGAATCACCTCTAAGTATATCGATTTTATCTCTTGAGAGCATCTATATATTGTACACATGTTATTGAATAATAATGTAATGGAATATCAATCCACATGAGTGTTTTTCTCTTGTGTCCTGCTTAATATTTTCTTCATATTTGTTCTATTTTCCTGTCAATGTTTGGTAAATTCTAAGTGAAGCTTTCTCTAGCAATCTAGATCCACCTGTGACACATATAGAATTTGACATGGTATCATATCTTTGACAACATGCATTGAATGGATAAAAGAACAAAAGAAAGATAATCAAAACAGTTAAATGACAAAGAGTAAAACAGGGAAAATAGATTGGAAAAAATAAAACAAGAAAAAAAAGGGAAAAACATATTTAGTCATTTAGTATATTTATCACATGTAGTATATTTAGTCATTTTGATTGAGTTTTATCGTGTATGCACAACTTACTAAATGGACAATTATTGCTCAAACGATTGTGTGATTTGTGCATCACTCTGAATATGACTCTAGTCTTTTTTATGATAGATATTGCAACATACATCTATTCTTAAGGCATCTATGTTTATTCCATAATTTCCACCTCAACGTACATTTTTGGCAATAATGTTTATTTTAGTAGGAAAACTTGACCCTATCATGATGCACATGATTATGCATAGTGTATCTACTAATAAACATTGAGAAACTATTCCAAACTAAGGTATCATATAGATTTATGTAATTCTCAATGTTAGGCATATGGGTTACCTCGATAAGTAGGATATGAGGAAATTATTTTTTATTTGTTTCAAATGTTTTATAGACTTGGAGAGTGCAGTGAACTGTGTGGATGAATCTACTATTCCTACCTTGCATCTGGAATCTGTATTGGAATACCTTCATTTCTACATTCCTTCCCATTATTGAGGGAGCAACTCTCACAGTTCATTTTTGTACTGGACAATTCATGATTATGCTCATGCATATCGATGTGGTTGGACTACACCTTCTGATATAAGTAAGTGCACATATTCATTCCTGGTTACTCAGAATAGTTTAGGAATATATATTTTCTATATACATGTTAAGTTGTTGAATACAACATATCATATGTGGAAAAATCACTCAAAAATAACCCTGCAATGGTGTTTTTCATTTATTTTAATGTTGATGAAGTGAGGAAGCAAGTTGTAGCTTCTACAACACGCTTTTAAGAAAATATGACAGGGATTATGATATCAATCGTTGTGTTCATGAGTTGATGAATATTTATATGATGTATTGGGATTTCGACTTTGCAGGAAATCCACTCTCCAGCTTTGATGTAATTTTTATTCCAATTAAGGATGATGTAGACTTATATCCCTATCCCACTAGAGGTAAAACTCCATTGTGTTGTTGTTTAGAGGGTATCAAGGGTATTGACATTTGAAAATGCACATAAGATGGGTTTTTATGTCTTTTCCTAGTTTTAGGTGGCATAGTCTAGTTTCACAAGACAAGAAAGGTCAAGGAAGATGCAATTAGCATGTCAAGATTACGCAGTTGTGGTGTGATATTAGTTGGGAAGGAAAATATGCATGAACTAGGAAAGGGAGTCACTGGAAATAATCCAAATTATGGGTAATGCAACAAATGATATTTGATCTCTGTAACATTAATTGGTTTTTAGGGTACTGTATTTTATGAATGTTTACTGTTCTCTCAGTTTATGCTCATTTACCCCTCTAGTAAAAACACTTAGTGTACATGTGCCTAAAGAATGGAAAAATAAGATGCATGCCATTACTTATCATTCCATGTGGAAAGGGATCATGATGCAATATACCATTAATGATTTATAGTTTTTCGTCTCATGGAGACAAGGAAAGTAATGAGATTTAATTTTTTACATTTTTATATCACTAAGAATTTACAGAGGAATTCATCATAGAAGTGCAAAGTTTAGGCACCTTTTAAATTTGTTTGGGGTCCTATTCTAAAGCCTAGATATATAGAATTTGTCAAAAATGGATCCACGATGTGAACTAGACAAGGTCTAGGCCTTCAAAGTCCTCAAAATAACTTCTACATACCTAAGATATAGATCCAAACATTATGAAACATTATCATTTCATAAATAAAAAACTGACATAAACTTTTATACCGACAAGCTTAATCATACTTATTATGCTACTACGATAAACAAAAAAGAGAGCCTTATTTGGCAGTCTCAGTTTTCATTCAGTGTGAAAATTTATTCTTGTATTTAAGGGTGCTAGCTCAATGGAAGAGCACCTGCCTTATAGGAAGGGGGTTGGTGGTTCGATTCCTTTGTGCCCTATCTATAGAAATCAATGACTAATTAAATGACTACTTAACAACAATCAATGACTAAATAAGTGACCAGTTAACAACAATCAATGACTACATAAATGACCAGTTAACTGCACTTAATGACTAACTAAACGACTAGTTAACGAAAATCAATGACTAATTAAATGACCAGTTAACAACAATCAATGATTAAATACATGACCAGTTAACAACAATCAATGACTAAATAAATGATTAGTTAACAACAATTAATGACTAAATAAATGACCAGTTAACAACAATCAATGACTAAAGAAATGACTAAATGTACGACCAAACTGATAAATCAGAACGACAAATAAATGACTGAACAAATTTAGTCATGTATTTATTCAAATTATAAGTGACTGGAAATAAATGGCTATTAGTCATGTGACTAAATTTAGTCATTTATGTGCAATTTTTAGTAGTTTTTTAGTCATTTATCTCACTTTTTCTATTAGTGATTGTTCAAATGAAATAGTAAATTTTTCTTTCCGATACTTGTTTAACACAACCAATTCTTGATCTACATAGCTTGATTTTTACAATTTGAAGGTTAGTATTTTTAATTTTTGTGTCTCCTTTAATATTTTTATAGTCCTATACTTATGGAATAACAAGATCATTTGTACTTATAATGCTTCAATGGATTTTGTTGTAATAGGTAATAATAATGCCAACTCCGGAAGAATCAACAACGCTTGGTAAGTTAAAGAGGCAAACAATGACTATGGGTGATGGGAAATGATTCCCCTTGTTGTGGATGCAAGCGATTTAATGAAAAAAGACTTTTATTAAGAACTGTTGAAAGACATTGTAGGGAGTATGGGCATGTTGAAGGGGGGTATGAATATCATCCCATGGTAAATTATTCATTATAGGTCTTTGTATATATTGATTTTTTTTACAAATTTTTCTTTTGTTTTAATATTTTTGATATACTCTAATTTTATTTGATTCCATGTATTATTTGTAGAGAGAAATCATCCTATGTATGTGACACCACTTAGTATGTCAATTTGAAATAATATTTCACAAGCTAAGGAAGATGGTATGGATATTGAATATCATGTTAATCCTATGGAAGAGGACGACACTAATAACACAATTGAGGAGGATGGGGAAAATATATTGATACAAGACTTCTTTAATTCTCACATGGATGAGGCCGACAAGTTGGATGAGGAGAGAAATGGTGTTTTTGACATTTTTGTGCTCAACACAACCACAGTACCCATTCATGAAGGCACCTCAAATACTTTTCTATATGTTGTATTGTTGTTGGTGAACTTGAAGGTATCGAATGGTCTTTCCAACACGTGTCTCACACATATCTTAAGGTACGCAATATAATTTGTCACATATAAGTAAATGTGGATTGTTTTTTATGTTTTTTTGTGTCAATTGATATGTAACTTAAGAATGCAATATTTATATTGATTACTATTACTTACATTAACTAGTTATTTTTTATATTATCGTAGATTGATAGGTGAATTTTTTTTACCATCACCAAATATGCCTTGCACCTACCGAGAATTATCTGGCATTATGGAATCTATTGGAATGGACTATTAGGCTATTAATGCATGTCCTAATGATCATATTATATATTATGGACAATATGCATCAAAAACGAAATGTCCACAATGTCAAATCAATAGATATCAAACTGATCAAGTAACAAATAAGGTGCCTCGCAAGGTTTTTTGTTATATTCCCATAATTCCACATTTGCATCGATTGTTTAGTTGTGAAAGCATAGCACGGTTTTTGGATTTCCATGCATGACACAAAAGTGAAGATGGTGTTATTTGAATGCCTACAGATGGTTCTGTATTTAGGAACATCAAAGAAAGATGGATGATTTTTAAAGAAGAACCTGTAATGTTAGAATTTCATTAACAGTCGATGTTGTCAATCCATTTGGTGATATTAGTTCTACTTACTCAGTGTGGCCTATTTACGTAGCATGGTCAGGATTGACTTCATGTGAATTGATTTTATAATTTTGAGTGCACATTATAATGACAATATTGAACTTACAAAAGAGGCTTGAGGAAAGTGAACACATCCACCAACATCTAGATGTGTAGAGACCTAACTAGATGTCTTGAAAGAATAAAATGTTTACAAGTGACACAAGAGGTCTCTCATGAATCCATCTATAGTGTTACAATTTACTAAATTTTAACAATGTAGATTGATTTAGAGACCCCCTAAATTTTAACACTACAGATGGATTCAAAGATCCCCTAGAAGGGGTCTCTGAATCTATTTGCAGTGTTAAATTTAGTAAATCGTAACAATTCATTGTCAAAATTGCAATTTTCCATTGTCGAGTGACACAATTAATGTCATTGGGGTCTCTAAATACATCTACAATGTTACAATTTAATAAATTTTAAGGGGGTATCAGAATCCATCTACAGTGTTTTTTTTTGTTTGCTCGAATATCCCTGACTTGCAGGAGTGTCCTGTGGTTTAGGAAACCATGACGCAGGGGCATCTAAGCCGTCAAAATCCCCCGAGGATCGTACCTGGCCTAGACCACACCAGACTCAACTTGACTAGGTTTTTGGGTGTTCCCTCCCAACTAAGTCACCCCTAAGGGGAATTGAACTCGGGTATCCTTGCTAACGAGATCCACACCTTAACCAAGTGAGCTAGTGAGAATTGAATAAATGTTAGGAGGACATGGGGGTGTGATTTTATCCACTTATGT
Organism: Larix kaempferi; assembly: GCA_027924585.1. Lineage (NCBI taxonomy): Eukaryota > Viridiplantae > Streptophyta > Pinopsida > Pinales > Pinaceae > Larix > Larix kaempferi. The sequence goes on from BSBM01000442.1 coordinate 17,878,844, forward strand.
GTCCACGGGCCACGATATAATTTAATACAATCTCTCTGGTAGAACTACATGTTCGACCACTACCTCAAGGTGACCCCATGACTCCAGGTTCGGTCCTCATTGGAATTGAACCTTGCCCACTAGTGAAAAAATCCTCTCTCTTAACCAATGGATCCAACCCCTTTGGGATAAGAATCCATGTATAGTGTTAAAATTTAGTAAATTGTACAAATTCATTGTCAAAATTGTAATTTTCCATTGTCGGGGCGATACAACTAAAAATGACTAACATAGATGACTAATTCATATTCTTAGTCGTTGTTATCTAGTCATATGTGTAGTCTTATGAAAATTAGTCATTTACGTTATTCATTTTTATTTTAGTCATTTGTTATCTAGTTGTATATTTTATCCCATGACTAAATTAGTTGTTTATCTTATTCGTTTTTAGTTGGCTCACTTGAAATTGCTCAATTTTGGTCATTTATCCTTTGAAAAAAATGTGGTGAATAAAATTTTTAGTCGCCTGGTCATTTATCTCTCATTTTGTACTAGTGTTTGTTATAAACAATAACCTTTCTCCTTGGATTTCAATAAAGAGGGAGCACACATTGTTGGCAATGATTGTTCTAGGTATTTGTTTATAATTATTTTTGTGTCTGAATGTAGTATCTCATTTTTCTTTTTCATTGCTTAATTTCAGACACACACACACACAAGTTGGTAGTAATTATGTGTACTTTCAACCAATTAGGCAAGTACCAAGTGAAATATATGAATGTATATATTGAGCCTCTTGTCGACAAGCTACTAAAGTTATGGGTTGGAATCACTATGTACAACAACTCTAGACCAATAGGTCAAAGAAGATTTCAATTCCATGCATTGCTTATATGGACAATTCATGATGCCCCAGGGATAACACATTTTTGTGGTATGTTACCACTACTGCACTTCAATAGTATAGAATTTTATGATAAGACAATCATGCATGAATTTAAATAATTCATTGTTATATAACTAATATTGGCATTAATCCATATCTTGTAGGTATTCAAAAAAAGGGTAAATTTGCATGTCTAGTTTGTGGTCCTAGGACGAAATTTCATCATTCAAGAAGTTTAGGACAAGAGTTGTTTGATGAATATAGGAACTTCCTCCCTAAGAGCCATAGGTATCGAACAACCGATAAAAATTTCTTCAATGGGAAAGAAGAGACTGCAATAAAACCATGAAGAATGATGCCTCACCTATGGAAGTTGGAATATAATAGAAATTGTCGATGTAAGCAAGTTGTCTCATGTATCATATGCAATGTTTTACAATTGTTATTTGTGTTGAATTCTCATGTTTACCATATCTAACAATTATAGTTTGTAATTTCATTTATGTATCATAAAGCATGTCGTCTATGCAGTGATTAGATTCCACGAGGAATGAAAAGTTACCCCAAAAAATTCATAGGTTTCCCTACTATGAGCACCTACAAATAGTTCATTTGTTTGATATAATGCATATCAGGAAGAACGTAACTGAAATGTTGTGGAGAATCTTAGATGGAAGGACTGACAAAGAATAAATTCTCAAAATTTGTAGTGACATTCAAGAATCCAATCATGCAATGAAAAATATGATTGAATTAAATAGAAATGGAGTATACCATATTAGTCTTCTATGGTTATTTATAGAGCAGGAAAGCAATGTTGTAAAGGAGGTCATTTGGAAAACTAGATTTCTGACAGGATTTTATTCAAACATAAAGAATATCTTAACAAATAAAGGTGATTTTGGTGGGGTAAAAAATCATGACTGACATATATTCATTAAGGTAATTATTCTGGTAGATTTCCATATATATTGGTAGCAATTCTTTTAATCTATTTTAATTTTGTAATACTTCTTTTAATCTATTTTCAATAAAATAATGATTCTTTTTTGTTTCAATATGTTCCACCTCTATCTCTCCTTTATGGCTTTGATAACAACATAAAACAAATTATATATGATCTTGGAAAATACATGAGGTAGATAACGATTCATATGTAAAAAGTTGGTTGCATAAGTTGTTGATCACATGTATTTTACTTGTAATGTATATATTCTTTGTGTTGAAATCTATGTTTTGCTTGTATCATTTGTAGGTGGTTTTCATCTAAATAAATCCATAAAGAACATATCAAATATTAGAGGATACAAATTCCTCAAATAATATGTGAAATGCAAAAGTATCTACCTCCAACATTTTTCAATGCACAAGGGACTACCTCATACACCATGTTGAGCAAATTGAAATGTGTGTACCTATACACATAAGGTCAATGTGGATGGTGGAAAGGCACTTGAAATCATTGAAGGATTTAGTTAGACAAAGAGAACGACGTTAGGGTTCTATGGTGGATGGATATATGGTATATAAATCCATGGTGTATGTTAGTCAATATCTTCCTAAGCTAGTTAGTTAATATGAATCTCATTTGGGATGCTGACTCCCTAACAAGATTTGAAGATTGGGAGGTCCTGCTCAGGAATGGTAGACTAAGGAAAGTGAAAGGTACAAATTAGATGGTTGAGATCTATAATACTTTACATTATTAAGTTGTATATATATATTGTACTTATTTAATTTTTATCATCCCATAAGTTATTAATATTCTTTATTATTATTAATTCATATTCTTTTCTAATACAGTCGGTAGAGAGTGGGATGCACTACATTTATACATTGCAAACAATCATCATTGGATGAAGGTATGGATAGAACAATGTAAACAACGCAATGGTAGGTTATCATGGGAAGGGGTGAATACATTAGTTAAAGGATATCATTACAATGAAGATCCCATTCTTTTGCGGAGGGAAATTGATTTAGCAGTACAAATTTTAAAAGATAAATAGAACATATTCACCAATTGTTTTAGTTATTTTCCATTATATTGATGTAACTAGTGGTGTTTTTTTTAATATTTTCCAAGTCGAAATATATTTTTTGTTGAGATATTGTAACTTCAAAGAATATTATATTTGTACTTTATTATTCTGGAGATGTTTCATTCCTCCGTGAAGATCTTATTGTATATCCGGAGATGTTTATTCCTCCATCGGAATGTGGTAACTCGGGTTATTAGACTTCCCTAGTGGGGGTCGGCCTTGTATGTGTTATGTGGGTCAAAGGGTTATTAGACCACCCTAGAGGGGTCGGCCCAGTCAGTTGTAGTGGGGTATTTAACCCATTGGTTAAATACGAGCCTACGTGTACCTGTGTAAAATATACGTCAGTGTAGTGTATAAATAGAGGTGTGTTCCTCATTTGACACACACACACACTTGAGGATAGCGCACTTTTGGAGGAGAGGTCTGCTATTGTGGAGGAGGAGATCATGTCTCAGGGTTTCATCTTTGTATATTGCTGGTCATCTACATTGAGGAAGCTTTGCTGGGTTTTCTACCCATGAGGGTTTCCCAGGATAAATCTCTGTCTCTTGTGTTTATGCTATGCTTGTTGTTTCTTCAGTGATCCTGTATATGCTATTATTGTGAAATGGAATGTAATGCTGCTATTTTCTGTCTTAGCATATTAAATCTTAACATGGTATCAGAGCTAACCTGAAGGAAGGCAAGGTATGGCACTTACGACACTTACTTTACTTACGACAATTTGAAGGTTAGGGTTTTACATAGCAAAAACCAGTCATCGTGGAACTTTCGCTATAAATCCATTTCTGCGAAGGTTCAGGGTCTAAAAAGTTTACAAGTCTAAGATAACATCCTCAGGTACCTTGTGTCCAAAGGGCACCCTCAGATTCGTTGTACTTTGTGAGTTATGATCAGTACAAGTTAGGGTTTCTGCCTCTTCCAGATCTCAGTCAAAATCAGGTGACCTAGGAAAAAAGGTCATAACTTGGGCTAGGAAGCTCCAAATGAAATTTCGTAAAAAGTGACAGGTAGTACACAGCCTGTGCTATCTCAGGAAACTTTTTCAGAGGCCTAAGTTCAACCAGTGACACGTGGAACTCCGTACAAGTTCGCTCTCCTGTTTTATCCCATAAACAGGTCACGTTGCGACACTTGGCATAACTCTCTCTCAGAGAGTCCAATTGAGGTCAGACCTGTCAATATGGAAAGATAACAGGACAGGATATATCAGGAAAAGTTTTCAGAAGCCGAAGTTCAAACAGTGACACGTGGCACGTCGTACAAGTTCGCTCTCCTGTATTATCCCAAAACAGGTCACGTTGCGACATTTGGCATAACTCTCTCTCAGAAAATCCAATTGAGTTCAGACCTGTCAGGATGGAAATATGACAGGTCAGGCTACTGCAGAAAAAGTTTTCAGACCCTGTGGAGCAAAAATTTCGGAGTTATAGCAGAAACAATCAGGTACATATTTCTGTCAAAACAGAATTATTTTTGGAGCACTTTCATTCATGGATTCCGGAATTTAGGGTTTCGAAGAAAGTTAGAATTTTTGGAATCGGAATCCACGGCTGAATGCTACTCAGGAAAATCAAAATTTAGAGATCAAGATCAAATTTTTTGGTTGGGTGGAAGACCGGGCTTGATCAAACCCCAGTTCGGGATTTTGATCGGAAAGATGGAAAATTAGGGCTTCAGCAAAAGTTGGAATTTTTGAAGTCTGTAACCACGGCTGGAAGCTCCTTAGAAAAATAAGAGTTTAGAGCCTTGGATTGAACCTTTTGTTTGGGCAGAAGGGTGGGCTTCATCAAACCCTAGTTCGGGATCCTATCTAGAAGATCCAGAAGTTTCAAAGGCAATTTTGAGGGGTCAAATTTTGGAAATTCCAAAATTGAAGTATGCTAGTTTGATCAGCTCAGCAAGACATATTCTTTCATCCATTCAGAAGTGTGAAAGTCAAAGATTGAATTTTTAGGGTTTCTCTAGAAAACCCTAATTAAGCTCCAGATCAAGTTTCAGGGGGAGTTGAGGCTAAGGCCTTACATAAGAAGACTACAAGAAGTCTCGACAGGTATGACTTAAGGAGGCTCAGGTATGTCTTGAAATCTAATTCTTGATTAAGTTCATGATGTGTTTGTCTTCATATTATTTATTAGTACAATCTTGATTATTGTTAGAATTGTCTTATCACCCTAGTAACAGTATGAATGCATGTGAATGATCAAAGACATTCATTGATTAGGGCTATATGATTGTACTAATGCATTATGATGTTGTGTGAGGTTGATGTTGTCTGCTAACAAGGCTCAGGTACATCACAAAAGACAAATCAGGTTCCATGACCATGAAAACATGAAGACAAAGACTCATCCATAATCTTTGTTCTACTTACGAGGTATGTATGACTTTGTTATATTATGCTTAACCTATGAGACATGCAGGTTCTAGCTCAGGATCTCTAAATCATTGAAGAGATTGTTTAGGTATGTTGTACATAACTAAGTAGGTATACTAATCCAGGTATGTTTCCCATGAATCTTACCTTGTGTTAGGATCCCTTATATAAGTATACTTGGTATGATTGGTTATGCTTATTCATAAAGTTAGTAATCAAGGGATTATGCATATTATGTCTTTTATCTTGATTGATGATATGCATGAGTAAAAGAAGACTTCCCTGAAATCTTGAATACTAATGTTTATTAACTATAATCATGACTATACATTCTAAAGATTATTTAGAACTATAATGTTTTGATAACATTTAGAACATACTAATGGGTGTATGTTTGTGTATGAGATCATGAGGATGACACTTGAACATGCACAGTGGTACATAATGAATAGAAGTTCAAAAGACATACAGAAGATCAAGCGGGAGGCAACCACACAAACATAAAAGATAAGTATTTGAGTTGTTATTTGAAATAGTAAATGATATTGCCTGTAATAGGTTGTATGCATATTTGTATTCCTATAATATATCATGCTAAGTGTAAATATTCATAGAACATTGAACAGTATACTACTAATATGCATATGATTGGTAAGTTGGACAAACATTCCATTGTTGCTTGTCTAGAATGAAACCTCTTTGCTGACATGCTGAGAGTTGTGCACACTCTCGATAGTATGTTCTGGTAGAGATGGAAGGCATCTAGATAGCCACTGTATGCATACAGGATATGGGAAAGTGTTGTGCCAAAGTATTGGTCAAGATAGTTGCATAACTATGTAAATGATATCTATATGCATAATAGGTTATCATGTCAATATGATTTGATGATTATGAAGTATTACTAATCATGTACCTAATTTTGATTTGTAGGAAAAATCATGATGAATGATGAACAAGCGATGGATGTTCAACAAAAGGATTTACAAATCAAACACACTATAGAAGGCTTGTGGCTAGAAGATTCTCTTAGAAAAGAGAAAGAGAATCATGATGAGATGTTTGTTCCAAGAGGATAGATAAAACCATTCTCTTAATGGTGTAATTAAAGAAGAAGTGTGATTCAGGTTCTGTATGGGTACCCAGGATCGATAATCAATTGATGAGCTTAATGATCGCCATGGGTGATATGGATCTCAACCTTTGCTACAAGGTTGAATATGGCTTCTATACACATATGACATGGATGCAAGAAGGAACTCACCACAGAGTTTGAATGATGTTGAGGCTCATATCAGTAGACCCATCTGATGAGAGATGGCACAGATAGATGACTGTAGAAATGAAATTGAAAGATCTCAGATTGATGCATTACTTTCTAGGTCTAAAAGTATGGAAAGTCTCAGAAGGAATCTCTCTCAACCAGAGAAAGTATGCTGAGAAATCTTGAAAAGACTTGATATGTTGGAATGGCCACTCTTATGGATTCCAACTTGAAGCTGTTAGGAGATGACTCATCAGAGTTAGTGGATATAACTCTGTACAGTCAAATTATTGGGTCATTGATGTATCTAACATATACTAGGTTAGATATATGCTTTGGTGTGAACACCTTGAGTCAGTATCTAGTGGAAACTAGATGTCTTCACCCAATAGTTGCAAAGCATGTGATGAGGCACATAAAGGATACGATAGACTTTGATCTATGCTATCTTGGAGATCATGACTTCAAGATGACATAGATTCTAGTGTTCCATGATAAGTCAAAGAACATAGGGAACTAACAAGATATGACGCAGAAAGGAACTATAAAGTTTGAATTTGTAATAGGTTACCGTTGTACTAACCAAACCTCTACGTCAAGTGAAGAAGTTACCAACCAAACCTCTGTCTCGAGTGAAATTTGAATACTTCCGAGACAAGCTTGGTGTAGTTCAAAAGGACCCTCCTCGAAAGGGGGAGTAGTATAGTCACTGCTGATGAGATTGTCTCATCGAACAACAAGGTCGATGATGAGGTAACCTGTTCTCTACACCTAGATACTTAGAAATATTTAGATTTAGGACTCTTATACTTAGAATACTTAGTTTTACTTTTACATGCTTTTGATGTTAGATGTATTAGTAAGAATACATGCTTTTGATGATAGATGTATTGGTGAGAATACATGCTTTTGATGATAAGATGTATTGGTAAGAATACATACTTTTGATGACACATGTATTGATACTTGTGGGGAGTGTATCATCCTTGAACACATGTTCTAAAGTGAGCCGTAGACGTATGGTCTCCGAAAATGAAGTCCTTAGTGGACAGGTGGGGATTGTATCATCCCTGGACTTCGGTCCCTGAATCGATCCGTAGACGTATGGTCTCCGAAAATGAAGTCCTTAGTGGACAGGTAGGGGATTGGATCATCCCTAGACTTTCAGTCCTAAAGAGAGCCGTAGACGTGAGGTCTCCGAGAATGAAGTCCTTAGTGGACAATTGAGGGGATTGGATCATCCCTGGACTTTCAGTCCTAAAGAGAGCCGTAGACGTATGGTCTCCGAAAATGAAGTCCTTAGTGGACAGGTAGGGATTGTATCATCCCTGGACTTCGGTCCCTGAATCGATCCGTAGACATATGGTCTCCGAAAATGAAGTCCTTAGTGGACAGGTAGGGGATTGGATCATCCCTGGACTTTCAGTCCTAAAGAGAGCCGTAGACGTGAGGTCTCCGAGAATGAAGTCCTTAGTGGACAGTTGAGGGGATTGGATCATCCCTGGACTTTCAGTCCTAAAGAGAGCCGTAGACGTGAGGTCTCCGAGAATGAATTCCTTAGTGGACAGTTGAGGGGATTGGATCATCCCTGGACTTTTAGTCCTAAAGAGAGTTGTAGACGTGAGGTCTCCGAGAATGAAGTCCTTAGTGGACAGTTGAGGGGATTGGATCATCCCTGGACTTTCAGTCCTAAAGAGAGCCGTAGACGTGAGGTCTCCGAGAATGAAGTCCTTAGTGGACAGTTGAGGGGATTGGATCATCCCTGTACTTTCAGTCCTAAAGAGAGCCATAGACATGAGGTCTCCGAGAATGAAGTCCTTAGTGGACAGTTGAGGGGATTGGATCATCCCTGGACTTTCAGTCCTAAAGAGAGCCGTAGACGTGAGGTCTCCGAGAATGAAGTCCTTAGTGGACAGTTGAGGGGATTGGATCATCCCTGGACTTTCAGTCCTAAAGAGAGCCGTAGACGTATGGTCTCTGAGAAGTGGGGATTGTATCATCCCCAGACTTCGGTCCCTAAATTGATCCTTAGACGTGTGGTCTCCGAGAAGTGGGGATTGTATCATCCCCGGACTTTGGTCCCTGAATTGATCCGTAAACGTGTGGTCTCCGAGAAGTGGGGATTGTATCATCCCTGGACTTTGGTCCCTGAATTGATCTGTAGACGTGTGGTCTCCGAGAAGTGGGGATTGTATCATCCCCGGACTTTGGTCCCTGAATTGATCCGTAGACGTGTGGTCTCCGAGAAGTGGGGATTGTATCATCCCCGGACTTTGGTCCCTGAATTGATCCGTAGACGTGTGGTCTCCGAGAAGTGGGGATTGTATCATCCCCGGACTTTGGTCCCTGAATTGATCCGTAGACGTGTGGTCTCCGAGAAGTGGGGATTGTATCATCCCCAGACTTTGGTCCCTGAATTGATCCGTAGACGATTGGTCTCCGAGAAAGTGATTTTTATTATGATGTGGTTACTTGTATCGGTAGGATACTTGTATTGATGATGTGGTTACTTGTATCGATAGGATACTTGTATTGATGATGTGGTTACTTGTATCGGTAGGATACTTGTATTGATGATGTGGTTACTTGTATCGATAGGATACTTGTATTGATGATGTGATCACTTGTATCGGTAGGATACTTGTATTGATGATGTGGTTACTTGTATCAGTATGGATACTTGTATTGATGATATGTATACTTGTATTGGCATGAATACTTGTACTAATGATGTGGATACTTGTATTGTTATGGATACTTGTATTGATGACGATGCTGATGATCGTGAGATGACGATGCTGATGATCGTGTGATGACGATGCTGTAGATCGAGATGATCCAGATGCTGTAGATCGAGATGATCCAGATGCTGTAGATCGAGATGATCCAGATGCTGTATATCGTGATGATCCAGATGCTGTAGATCGAGATGATCCCGATGCTGATGCTGATGATCGTGAGGATCCAGATGTTGATGTTGTTGTAGCTGTTCGAGTGCTACAGAAGATAAAGACTCAGTACTGAAGATGTTGATGTTCCAGTATTGAAGATGTTCCAGTAACTGCTTGAGTTACTAATGATGTTGAGAAAGCTTCCAATGATTTATAGATGTATCATGTATGATGTTGGTGACTCCTTGCTCGTGCAGATGCTGTTATAATATCCTTCTCGTTAAGGGGGAGTGTTGAGATATTGTAACTTCAAAGAATATTATATTTGTACTTTATTATTCTGGAGATGTTTCATTCCTCCGTGAAGATCTTATTGTATATCCGGAGATGTTTATTCCTCCGTCGGAATGTGGTAACTCGGGTTATTAGACTTCCCTAGTGGGGGTCAGCCCTGTATGTGTTATGTGGGTCAAAGGGTTATTAGACTACCCTAGAGGGGTCGGCCCAGTCAGTTGTAGTGGGGTATTTAACCCATTGGTTAAATACGAGCCTACGTGTACCTGTGTAAAATATACGTCAGTGTAGTGTATAAATAGAGGAGGTGTGTTCCTCATTTGACACACACACACACTTGAGGATAGCGCACTTGTGGAGGAGAGGTCTGCTATTGTGGAGGAGGAGATCATGTCTCAGGGTTTCATCTTTGTATATTGCTGGTCATCTATATTGAGGAAGCTTTGCTGGGTTTTCTACCCCATGAGGGTTTCCCAGGATAAATCTCTGTCTCTTGTGTTTATGCTGTGCTTGTTGTTTCTTCAGTGATCCTGTATATGCTATTATTGTGAAATGGAATGTAATGCTGCTATTTTCTGTCTTAGCATATTAAATCTTGACATTTTTTAATTGACAATTCATTGTTTACATGTTGGGCATATTGTAGTTGAAACACCACAAGGCTATGTGGTGGAAAGGCCGTAAATTTTGCATCAAAAAGTTGGATGACAAGAAGAAAACCACAGATTCTGGGATAACTACAATCTTTCAGGTCACTAATGTTTCCTCTAGAAGTGATAGGAATCCAATAGTATCGATAGATAAATACTATGGGTATTTTGGAGATCTAATTGATTGTGACTTTGGATCCTTCAAGTTAGTTCTATTCGAGGTCAAATGGTACAACATACAAATGAATGAACGTAATCCCAAAAGAACTGTTATTGAGCATGCCAATGGATTTACCATGGTTAACAAAAGGATGTTTGAGCCGGGTACAAATAATCATGAGCTCTGGTACTCCGACGATGATGACTGCAGGATTATTGATCAAGGGGAAGGTCCCTCTCAACCTAGTAATAAGATGCAAACCAAAAGAATTCGCAAAATCGGCCCGGAAACCTATGGTTCGGACAAGTCCCGGGATATTGAAATGGCCCGAAACATAGACAATTTATTTCGGGATAATATAAGTGAGAAATATCAAAAGGAAATAGAGAATATGGAGGTAGAAATTCATGCCTCCAAGGAGGACCAAGTTGATAAACATAAGTTTGAGGTCTTTGAGGACTGGATAATTGACCCTAAGCATTCCAACGGATGAATGAAACTATTAAACCGCACCTTGGACCTCTATTGGTCCATGAAGACTCTTATTTTTAAATCAACGAAGGAAAAGGAGGAGAAAGGAGGAAATTCTGCAAAGAATGAAGTCTATGGAAAAAATCACATCCTGGTTGAAGATTATTTAAGCTAAACATGACCTCCTGTCCAAAATCATGGGCTATAGGTTTGAAGTAACCAAAGTAGAAATTTAAGGATAATGTCAGTCAATTCAAGAAGCAGTTGGATCCTCATCTTTATAAGCTCATCATCATCGATAAGGATTAGATAGCCTAGGTTGGATCCTTGGTGTGGTAAAGTGTCTCTTTACAAGAACCCTCTATTTTTTGTCTCAGTTTCGTTCATCCAGGCCCAAGCCTGCTGCTTTTTAGTCTCTAATGCTTTCTCTCGAAATGTGGTTGGTTTACTACTACCTTTTCTTCATGTCAATATTAGAAAAGTTCTCTTCGATACTCCTATGCTTTTGGTTTAAAAATCAACATAACAAATTTTTGATGTAAATCCTTGCTCTCTATCAAATATTTCAAGCTCAAGGAATTTTCAAGTTGCTAAATCTTCTGCATTCTCTTGCTTAGGCTTCAAGTGGCTTTGTTTTCCCTCGGGAGGAGCACCTGCATGTCCACCTTTTTGTAATATATGTAACTCTTTTTCTTTTATTTTAATATAATAGAAAGCTCCATCTTATTCAAACAAAAAAAATATTTTGATATTCGCACTTTAAATCATTTGCACATATATTTATCTTTTGCCATCGTAAATATACATTTTAATTTGGGTAAATGCATTTCACAAAAAATTGTTAGTTTTTTTTTGTCAGTATTTTATGTACCCATAGTAATCTAAGTGATCTTACTTGCATTTAGATTAAGTTCAACTCGGGTTAGGTTCCACTCACATAATATCCAGTTAGATCTGAATCTCGTTGCATAATTAAAACATTATGTTTGTTCAATATTTTCATGTACCTACATATGCTATGTTTTTATCTCATCATTGATAAAAGAGGTCAAGCTGCATAGTTAACTTTATTGGAATGGTACTATTCTAGTATTAGCTTATCTTTGTAATTGGATTTTGATTTTTTATTTATGCATTGAGGAGGATAGATTTCCATTATCTAGTTAACAAGTTAAAAGTGTTGTTTTCTCTCATTTAGATTGATACCCTATTTTCAGTTTTCGGGATTTTTATAAACTAAGTTTAGAGATTACAAGTTAAAGAGTTTTCTCATATGATTAGAAGTTTACAAGATTTTGGTAATCTCTTAGCTTGTGTTAGATAGTTCATAATTTCAAGATTTTAATTGGATCGTGTTCTATTTTCATTTCCCATCACAGGATTTGGATTCAGAATAGTCTATGTTCACAATAGCACAGGAAATCATAGTTTTTATTGATTAGTTGTTGAGTCCATTTTTTTGTGTTATGGTTTATAAAATAGTACCCCGTTTTCAACTTTCTAAAAGAAAGTACAAAAAAGGTCTGTTAGTTGTGAACTTGGGAATTTTCCTGTACTTAAAATATTTACATGACAATTTCATAGCTTTTCAATTCATAATAGATAGACTATTTAACAAAATATTTTTCATTTCATTAGCTTAGGCACACTTTGTCTTTCATGAATCAATAGCTTCAAAACTAGATTTAGTTTTCATATAAGATATTAGATCGTAGGTTTCATTAACAACATATTTTCACATTAAATAGGATTTACCTTGAGTTTTCTTTATGTTATAGTTTGATTGAATAATCTTCTTTTTTCGTGTACCAGTTCCTGTACTCATTCTTGTAATCAATCTCATTCTTAATTGTATCCATTAGTTCACACATTTCATTACACATATTATCATATTAGGTCAGTTATTAGTAGGTCATTTCATTACTCTTTTTACTGCACATATTGTGTTACAACTCAAAGTTTACTAACTTTGGTCGATAAATAAGATGACTAAGGTTAATTAAATGAAGCATTAATTTAGCATGACATTTTTGGCGCCATTGTCGGGGAGTTGTATAAGGTAAGTGGTAGTAGGTTTTTAGTTTTTGTTTTGTTTCTTTGCTAACTATCTCTACAGGCGGAGGAGGGATGGTAATATGCACACACGACCTCACCACAATCCTGTGGTGTAATAGCGAGATACATTCACTTTGGTGAGTCCTTCCAAACTCCCATCACTATGCAATTTACTTATGAGTAGGCCTAGGGTTAAATTAGAAATCACAATTCCTAATAAAAACAATTTGTACAACAAATATTCCAATAGTTCCAGGAACCCCACCACTAACTTGGTTGAGTGTAATATCCCAATACTTTACCCTAGTATTTAATAATTCAAAGGACTTGGATATATTTTCTTAAAAGAGAGGATTTGATTATGTTTTTAATAATTCAGAAGACTTGGACCTATGTATGATTCTAGGAATCTTGAACAAAATAACACTTTATGTGATTAAAGTGATATTTAAATTATAATGTCTCTACTAACTTTCTATGGGACAACTTGTTGAAAAGAGAGACCAAGCTTACTAGGGAATATGACATGTGTGAGTGATTAAAACTTAAAAAGGGAAAGATATAACTAAGTTGAGAAAAATAATAATTATTGAATTCAAGAAATGTGAGGAATTATAATAAACCCTAACTATCCTAAATCAAGAAAAGATAAAAAGAAGAGGAAGTAAAGGGATAGGTTGCTCCTTATTTTATTTTTACAAGTTTTAATCCTACATATGAGGATTGAGCCCAAAAGAGAGAGGAAAGCCATTCTATAAAATGGTTAAATAAGATAAGAATGAATAATAGATAAGGGATATGGCAAGAGGCAAGTTTTCCCATTTCCGTAGTACAGGTCCATCTTGGTTTCCTTACTGAGTGCTCAAATTTTAAATCTTAGATTGTTTGGGCTTAGGATGAGGAATCCTGAAGAGTAAGGGAATAATTACATAGGAGCCATGGAGCTAATTAAAGTGATTCTATGGCAAGTCTACTTAATTAAATATTTCACATTATAACAGCCCTTAAGTCTTAGTCCTTAGTAAGCTTGGTTTGGCTTAGGGGTGATATCTGCAAAAGTTGAGAGGTTATGAACTGCAGCAGAAATCTACGATTGGGTGAAACAAGCTTGTTCCATAGCAAGTTGGATGAAAGTACATATAAGTATTTTATATTTATTATTTTATTTATTTATGTGATAATTACTTATCAATTGTAATGTGAATATTATAAGTATCTTGGTAGAAATAACCTCTTGTGATTTGAGATTTTCTTTATATACATAATAGTATGAATTTGTTATTTAAGTGTTTTTCTTTTAAATCTATAGGAATGAATAGTAGTAAGAATATTTCTTCTTGTATTGTTTATTGTTGTTGGCCTAATTCTTAAATAAATCTAATTATTTCGGAAATAATATCTTGATTATAATTCTGTATTATTTTATAAATTCTCAAATCTTGATTTTTATAGTTAGAATATCTATATTATATGTTATTCTTGAAATATAGGAGTGAGACATTTAAATTAAATATTTTATTTAAGGTTTCATGTAAAAAGACTATTGTTAATTTCTTATCCTTATAATTATTCTCAAAACTTAAAGGAGACAAATCCTGTTAAATTCCTTAACATGATGGTGAAAGGATGGGGACAGGGTTTTAACCCTAGGATATGCCTAAATCCCCATGTGCACATTTAGGTGTTTACTCAGAAAATAGCATATTAACTATGAAATGTATTCACCTTTCAGAACGAAACTTCCTTGTCCATATCTGAATAGTAAATATATGATGAAAACATTGGTAAAATCAATATGTACAAATGCAATAGAAGGAAACAAATTTTGCATACATTTCAGATCGAATTCCAGGGATTCAAAAACATGTACAAAATCAAATAGACTTGGAAAAGTAATAGTATTAAATATCGGTTAATACCATAGGACTAGCCTTTCGGCTTTCACTCTTAATATACAGACATTATAAATAAAACAAATAAGAAACCAAGAATTATTATTTATATAATCGATCACAAAATTATACCCTAAATATAGGAAACATGTAACACTACAGCTTCGAAATCATAAGAGAGAAACCAAAGGGTAGCATAGTATGTTAACTTGAACATTTAAGATATCATCAATTTACTCGTTCTATATAATAATACATATCTAAAAAAAAGGAAATTGCAGATAGGGGTAAACCCCAGTCGTATTTATGAGCATTTATATTTAAAAACCATAGATCGAGTCCGAAGGAATATATTTTCCTACGGTATTAAAAACAAGGGATACTATATTAATATGCTTGAGAATTCCATTATCAATTGAAAGTATTCAAATTTATTACACAGAGTTTTCGAAATAAACATAGAGACACAATAACCCTGTAGATAAATATACGCAGCTACATAAGTTACATTACAAAAAGGTATTAAATAACAAAAGACTCGATTTAACAAAACCATAAGGTCGGCTTCAGCCAAAGGGCATTTCCATTACCAATACAATTATACAATCACCATTATACAAAAGCAAATAGAATAGCCGTAGCTAATAAATATTTAACAATTAGGGTATAAACCCTTTTGGTATATTGTTAATAAAATAACTACTTCCAAGGTAGAAAAGACATCCAAGGTTTTTAATCCTTACTATTAACCATGCATTTTAACAATAGTCACTTTGGATATTAAGGCGAAAATTCTAGCTAAGTAAATTTATACATTTCAATGTATAATCTACCGTAAAAATATATATATATATATTCTTATTCCTTTATTATCAAGTTAATATGAAATAAATAGTGATGGTAGTATGGTTCTCATATAATATGAATATACAATCTAGTCAAAATAATTACCTTGGATTTATAAGGCCTTTAAATTATTAGTTGCATATTAAAGTAAAAGACTCCATTAGTCAAAATCTAGTAAGGGGTTTAAGGATATAAATATCATCATATACATTAAAAAAAATTATATGCATTATTTGTCAGAATTTTATGGCTATGATAGTATGCAAGAATTCCATAGCTAAGGATCTAAGCAAAATCTTCACTAAAAATTACAACAGAAATTTGCAGAGAATAGAGAAGAAGAATGAGCTAACAACACATAAGAAAGAACTCAAATTGATAAAACTTCATCATCTCATTAATGTGTAATAAGGGTACAATATATAATACATCCAATGAAGGAAATTCAAATGCCTTGGATGTAATTCGAAATGCTCACATGTGGCAGTCTTAGAATAGAACCCCCCCCCTCCATCTAGGCAACATCAAAATCCAACTCGTAGGTGGAGGTCATGAATTGGCTAAGTTGGCTTAGGTAGGCCATGAGTGACCAAAAGGAAGCAAGTTGGAGGCTTTTCAGGAGAAAAAGCAGGAAGGGGTTAAGGAAAAAGATGGCAAACTTGCCCAAATTCATCCAAGCACTTTTTCTCATCCTAATCCAAGTGAAAAGCATAACAAAGTTGGCTTTGACGCACAAAAGTTGGATAAAGTAGGAATAAAGCAAGTAAGGTGCTCTAGCTCATAAAAGCTCAGTAAAAGCGGGAACTAAAGAAAAAGAGGGCGCTATAATGGATAAAATTGACTAAAGTGGGCCAAGAAATAACTAGGTGAACAACTAACATAGGTCTAACACTTAGGAAACATAAAATAATGTTTAAACTAAGGTATATATATGGGATAATTATTCTAACACCCCCCCCCCCCTTAGGCCTGGCTTGTGTGAGTGTAATATAGGGCCCAGCTACAAAGGCCATGGTCACCCTTTACAATTATTATGTCCATGTAAACTGAGGAAAAAGGAAAGACCACTCGGGAAGAAAACCCCCCCTCTAAAATGGACATGTAATACACCATAATAATCTCTCCAAAATCCAAGTAGGTGTGAACTTGGTCATGATGTCTGGAGGAATATTCTTCTTGGGAAGAAGTGGATTCTGCTCACCAGACTCGAACTTTCTGAGATCAGCTCCAAATGAGACTTGATTATGTCCTCCATCTTCTATGCAACTCTGAGAACATGTGCCAATCATAATCATGTAGTGGAACAGAAGCATGACAGTGAAAGCGAATGCAACCACTCCATAATGTAATTATGCCTCTATAGCATCCAATATCACACCAAAAATCAAACCAATGAGAGGTGCTGAGTGTGTATGAGCTACAACAAATGGTTGATGATATTCATAATTTGAATTAGAAGAATCATAAGAGAATAAAGAGGTGTCTCCAACTTCTTGAGAAAAAAGTGTTGGCAATCATGTATGAACTAGTAGGAGCATAGACAATGGAAAAGAGAGCGCAACTAATGACCTCACACTACATACTGGACTTCCAAATAACCATTAGATCACCTTCTTGCACACCAATGACTGGAATAGGATCCTCAGTATCTGAAGTATGAGAAGAGAACACCGATGATGGATGAAGTTTCTGAGTTCTTATTCACAAAGACGTTTGAATTGTTGATGTATTTGTAACTTCGGAATGTATTTCACTTGTATATTTTATATTGTATTCATATGACATTGTACTTCCGATGGAGAGGTTTGATTCCTCCAATCGGGAAGGTCATTATTGTATTTGATAGGGTTCTTAGACTCCCCTAGTGGGGTCTTCCCTAAGTCATGTTGTGATGGGTTATTAAACCCTCCTAGGAGAGGTCGGCCCAGTTAGGGTAAAAGGCAAGTGAAGTCAAGTATAAATAGAGAGTGTGACTCTCTCATTTTGATCATTCACTCACTCACTCATTCTTACAAGTGAGAAGTGCGCACAAGTGGAGGAGGAGGAGCTGCAGAGGACTATCTCTTTGTTTTGGGGTTTTGTATTGTTGCTCATTCTATCTCTGAGGAAGTTGCGATCTTTTCTCCTTTATGGTTTCCCCAGTGAAATGCTTTGTGTCTATTGTCTCTTGTGATTGATTATGTTGTGCTTGTTATTCTCTCAGATAAGATCCTAGATCATATTGAATTAAATGTTGAAAAACTAACATGGTATCAGAGCTAACCTGAGAAGAAGACACTGTGCAGCTGCAGAAGCTAGGGATTCTTAATTTTTGGGTCTCTTTCCACAGATCATCAAAGGAAGGAGGCTAGGCCAACTCTCCTAAGGAAGGCACATCTTTCAGTCGAAACAGAATTTGATTCCGAGCATTTTTCAGTTTTTGGCCTGTCACTGCTGTGGGAAATTAGGGCTTTTGACAGAAGGGGAATTTTGGATTTCTCTCAGCATAGGATTGATCTCCTCAGCAAAATCGAAATTTATAGACCAAGATTGAACTTTTTGGTTGGGAAGAACCCTGGGATCTATCAAACCCTAGTTCGGGTTTTGGACCAAAAAACCAGAATTTGACAGAAGTTGCAGATCTAAAATTCGCGAGTCACTTTTGAAGGGTCAATTTTTGGAGTTTTCAAAATCTGAACACACTAGCTTGCTCGCCTCAGTCAATTGCATCTCCCTGTCCAGTCAGAAGTTTGAAATTCCAAGTTTGGATTTTTATGGTTTCTCTGTCAACCCCTAGCCAGCTCCAGATACAGTTTCAACAAATCAAGTGGTAAGATATAAATCTTTTATTTCCATTTGAGTTTCTCATTAAAGATGTCTCACCACACCAAGCTTGAGGATAAGCTTGAAGGGGCTGATAACTTCCGAGCATGGAAGTATAGGATTGGGTTAATCCTAGAAGAGAATGAATTGGACACATACATAAGTGAAGAGGTTCCAGCTCCAGAGGGAGATGAGGCTAAGGCCTTACATAAGAAGAACTTGGTCAAGGCCAAGAGGATCATTGCAGATTCTATCAAGGACCATCTCATACCACATGTGTCATCTCTGAAGACACCCAATGAGATGTTTGATTCCTTGACCAAGCTATTTGAAGGAAAGAACATAAATCGGAAGATGACATTGCGGAACCAATTGAAGAATGTAAAGATTCAGAATGTAGAGACCATGCAACCATATTTTTTAAGGGTCTCTTAGATAAAGGAACAACTTGAAGCTGTGGGAGAAGATATAGAGAATGGATAAGTAGTGATGACCACCTTGAATGGTCTCCCTAGATCATGGGATTCCTTCATTCAAGGAATTTGTGTAAGGAAGAAGCTCATCACATTCAGTAGACTATGGGAGGAGTGCTCACAAGAAGAAGTTCGAATTATAGCTCGAGAAGAAAAGATGGGTAGTGAAGACCAAGCTCTCACAGCAAACACCAAGAATAATTACAACAAGAGGGAGAATCCTCATCACAAGAAGGGTAATCACCACCACCAGAAATGGAAAGAGAACTTTGGAGGATCTATTAGAAATATCTCTCACATTCGATGTTATACTTGTGATGAGAAAGGACACTGTTCTAGAGATTGTCCCAGGAACAAAAGCAACTCCCACAAGAAGAAGAATAACAAGAAAAGACATCATTCTCACACTGTAGAGGATGATGAACCTCCCAGGAAGAGGGCCAGAGAAGAAAGTGAATATTCTTCAAGCGATGAAGAGTATGTTTTGATTTCTGCCCTCACAGGAACTATTACACATGGTAGCAATGATTGGCTTATAGATAGTGGGGCTTCCAATCACATGATAGGATTCAAGGAATTCTTTATGAATCTATCTAAACATGAGTCACCCCATAAGGTGAAACTTGGGGATGACTACCAATATCCTATAAAAGGAAGAGGTGAAGCCTCTTATAAGCTAGACTCTGGAAAGTCAATGAAGATGAAAGATGTTCTATTTGTACCAGGACTAAAGAATAACCTTCTCTCTATATCTGCATTGGATGCAAAAGGTATGAGGGTTGCATTTGTAGATGGCCAAGTTCTTATGTGGCCTAAAGGAAAGACTATAGATGATGCAGTAGTGATTGGAGAGCAAGAGGGAGGATTATACAAACTAAAGGGCCAACCAGAACAAGCCTTGGTCCATGAATCCATGGAGCCAAGTGAACTATGGCATAGAAGGATTGCACATGTGCACTATAGAGCACTATCTCTTGCAAGCAAAGTTGTTGAAGGTCTTCCAAAAATCCAGGCAAAGCATGAAGACATTTGCAAAGGATGTGCTAAGGGAAAGAACACAAAGAAGACATTTCCAAGTAGCGAGAGCAAGGAAAAAGGTATCTTGGAAATCATCCACTCCGATGCATGCTATTTGATGTCATCCAGTTCTTTGAGTGGGTATGTATATTATGTTTCTTTCATTAATGATTTTTCTAGGAAGACATGGATATATTTCTTGAAGGGAAAAGATGAAGTATTCAGTAAATTCAAGGAATTCAAAACCTTGATCGAGAACCACATAGAGAAGAGGATCAAGACCTTTTGATCAGAAAATGGAGGAGATTTCACATCAGAAGACTTCAAGAAATTATGCAGAGATTCAGGGATTAAGAGGGAGTTGACCACTCCATATAATCCACAACAAAATGGAGTTGCAGAAAGGAAGAATACAACAATTATGGAAGCAACAAGGGAAATGCTCCATGACTAGGATATTCCTATGCATATATGGGAAGAAGCTACAAGGACAGCTGTGTATGTACAAAATCATACTCCACATAGAGTACTTGACAACAAGACACTAGAAGAATTCTCCGGTGAGAAACCAGAAGTTAGCCATCTCAGAATATTTGGTTGTCCAATATACACAGACATTCCGAAAGAAAAGAGGACCAATTTAGATCCTTCAGGAAAGAAGGGTATTTTTGTGGGATATAGTGAAAGCTCGAAGGCTTACAGGATATATTTCCCAGGATTCAAGAAGATCAACATCAGCAAGGATGTAACATTTGATGAAGACTCATCATACAACAAATCTAGAAAGCTACATGTTGAAGACATTGAAGAACCAGAAGAACCCAAGATTCGAGATACAACAATGAATAAAGTAAATCCAGAAGAAAACCGTGAGTTAGAAGATCCACAGGAACCTGTAGATCCACCCCGTAAGAAGAATTCCTATAAAAGGAAACCAGCATGGCTACGAGAGGTAATTCAAGATGCAGAAAGATATGGTGCTATGGAAGGAATGCATAGAGAAAGCGAGAGACCGAGGCCATACAACAGTTATGTAGCCCTGCTATGTGACATCATTGACAAGGAACCTGCCAACTATGAAGAAGCGGCATAAAAGAAAGAATGGAAGGATGCCATGATCGAAGAGTACCAGTCAATCATGAAAAATGATGTCTGGGATGTGGTCCCGAGACGAGTAGGGAAGTCTGTGGTGACTTCCAAGTGGATATACAATATCAAACATGCTGCAGATGGTATCATAGAGAAATATAAGGCAAGATTTGTGGCTCCTGGCTTCTCCCAGAAAGAAGGAATAGACTATGAGGAGACATTTGCACCTGTATCTAGATACACTTATATCAGAACGGTACTTTCTCTTGCTGTAGTGATGAAATGGAAGATACACTCGATGGATGTCAAGACAACATTCTTGAACGGTGTAGTAGAAGAGGAAGTGTATGTGGAGCAACCACTCAGGTTTGAGACATATGGTAGGGAGTCTCAAGTGTGCAAACTGAAGAAAGCCTTGTACAGTTTGAAACAAGCACCTAGGACATGGTACAATAGGATTGATAGCTTCCTGACTAGTTTGGGATTTACTAAAAGGTTGAGGAAGGCAATCCAGTGATACTCCTACTGTATGTGGATGACCTGTTTATGATAGGTGAGGATGGATTGATTGTTGATATGAAGAGGAAGCTTGTTGTCGAGTTCAAGATGAAGGAATTGGGTATGATGCACTATTTTCTAGGCATGGAGGTGTGGCAGAGTGCGGATGGAATCTTCCTTGGACAAGGGAAGTATGCAGTAGAGATCTTGAAGAGGTTCGGTATGATGGACTGCAAGGCCATGGCCACACCTATGGCATCGAACCTGAATCTATTGAGTGATGCTTCATCAGAGTCGGTTGATGCCACGATGTATCGTCAAATGATTGGGTCATTGATGTACCTGACGAATATGAGACTAGATATTTTCTTTGCTGTGAATACATTGAGCCAGTTCCCGACGGATCCAAGACATGTTCACCTGATTGCTGCAAAGCATATTCTGAGGTACCTAAAGGGTATGGTTGATTATGGGCTCAAGAATGATGCGAATTTGAATATTAACCTGGAGGGTTATGTTGATTTTGATTGGGAAGGAAGTGCCACTGATAGGAAGAGCACTTTGGGGTGTTGCTTCAGTTTGGGATTAGGTGTGATCTCTTGGTTTAGCAGGAAGCAGTCCTGCATGGCACTAAGTACAGCCGAAGCAGAGTATGCCACAACTTGTTCGGCTAGTTGTGAGGCAGTATGGCTAAGGAAGCTACTGTCTGATTTGTTTGATCTCCAGTTGGATGCTACTTGTATATATATTGCGACAACCAGAGTTATGTGAAGTTGTCAGAGAACCCAGTGTTCCATGACAAGTCGAAGCACATTGAGATCAAGTTCCATTATATCAGGGATATGGTGCAGAGAGGAGAAGTGAAGCTCTAGTATGTTGTGACAGACGAGCAGATAGCCGATGTATTGACCAATCCGCTGACCAGAGTGAAGTTTGAATACTTCAGAGAGAATCTTGGTGTACTTCAGATCGAGGTTCCTTCCAAGGGGAAGTGATGATTCTGGAAGACGCAGATGCACATGGGATTTTTCGACATGGTTGTAGATGTGTTCTCCCATGGTCGTGATGTAATTTCCGAGCTTTTACAACATGGTGGTAGATGTGTTCTCCCATGGTTGTGATGTAATTTTTGAGCCATTCTCACATGGTGGTAGATGTGTTCTCCCATGGTGCATATGTAAGGGTTGGAGCCAGTCTCACATGGTGGTAGATGTGTCCTCCCATGGTGTATATGTAAGGGTTGAAGCCATTTTTCACATGGTGGTAGATGTGTTCTCCCATGGTGAAAAATTAAGGGCTGGAGCCTTCCCCGAATGGTGGTAGATGTGTTCTCCCATATCGGTGGTGTAAGTGTTGTATGATGTGCATATGGGTTGTGCTCCATGGACGATGAGATGATATGAAGATGATGAGGTGATTGTATGGTACAGGTTTTGCATAGGCATATAATCAGTCCTGGGATACTCCTTTAGGTTTTTCAGTGGCATATAGTCAGTCCTAGGAGATCTTGCAGGTTTTGCAGAGGAATATAATAAGTCCCGAGATGTACATACTAGATGGCTTGCTCGCACAGATGATGAAGACCTACATGGAGGATAGGCCTACATCCAGCATGAAAAAGGGCTGGCTCTTTAGAACTTCCTATGACGAGTAGATTGGAGATTGATGATCGAGATAGCAACAACAGTGACGATGATGATCCAACTTTGATGATGATCCTCCAGTGATGAATACTTGTGCCGGTGAACTATGTCAAGAGAATACCTTCCTAGTTAAGAGGGAGTGTTGATGTATTTGTAACTTCGGAAGGTATTTCACTTGTATATTTTATATTGTATTCATATGACATTGTACTTCTAATGGAGAGGTTTCATTCCTCCAATCAGGAAGGTAATTATTGTATTTGATAGGTTTATTAGACTCCCCTAGTGGGGTCAGCCCTAAGTCATGTTGTGATGGGTTATTAGACCCTCCTAGGAGAGGTCGGCCCAGTTAGGGTAAAAGGAAAGTGAAGTCAAGTATAAATAAAGAGTGTGACTCTCTCATTTTGATCATTCACTCACTCACTCATTCTTACAAGTGAGAAATGCACACAAGTGGAGGAGGAGGAGCTGCGGAGGACTATCTCTTTGTTTTGGGGTTTTGTACTATTGCTCATTCTATCTCTAAGGAAGTTGCGAGGTTTTATCCTTTATGGTTTCCCCAGTGAAATTCTTTGTGTTTGTTGTCTCTTGTGATTGATTATGTTGTGCTTGTTATTCTCTCAGATAAGATCCTAGATCATATTGAATTAAATGTTGAAAAACTAACATGAATTTCTTCTCTTGAATCAGCTGCATATGAAGAGGAGAAGAGTTCTCATAAAATTTTATTGCAACTGGAAAAGGAGCCACTTCAAGGAGACTTTCACCATTCAAACTTATGTTGAAATTTTTTCCACTGTTCTTCAATACCCGCAAAAACAACTATGAATATATGTATGGAATATTAATTGATTCTAATGAGATCTACTATGGATAGTAGGCACATTTGGGAGTGCTTCACACCTGGGTAGACCCCAATGGAAATTCAAAGAACTCAAGGAAATTACCCCATGATTTATTTGGTAACTCCACTACTTCCGATGTGCTACTACAAATAGCTATACTCCCTAGAATTCCTAAGCTCTGATTCCATGTCATAATTCTAAATAGGTTCAAGACTATACCAAAATTCAACAAGCCAGGATTTAGAAAGAAGGTATTCCTCACTAGGAATTTACACAGATATTTGCAGAAATAATAAGAAGAAATATTGAAGTAGAAACATAAGAGAGAGAACTCAATTGGTGTAAACTTCCACTCTATATTATTGATCAATAAGATTACAATATATAATACATATCTTAGAGATAATTCGAGTTCCTTGGTGGAAATTTGAAAAGCTCACATGTGGCAGGCTTAGAATAGCAAAAATACCCCATCTAGGCAACATCAAACTCCAAATCATAGCTAGTGGTCACGAATTAGCTAAGTTGGCTTAGGTAGGCCATGATTGACCAAAGGGAAACTGGTTGGAGGCTTTTCAGGAGAAAAAGCAAGAAGGGGTTGAGGAAAAAGGTGGCAAACTTTCCCAAAGTCATCCAAGCATACTTGCTCACCCTAATCCATGTGAAAAGTAGAACAAAGCTACCTCAAACTCACAAAATATAGATAAAATCATAATAAAGCAAGTAAGGCGCTCTAGCTCATTAAAGTTCCTTTAAAAGTTGGAACTTAAGCAAAAGAGGGCGCTATAATGGATAAAATTGACTAAGGTGGGCCAAGCAAGCATTAGGTATCCTAACTAACATAATATAAACACTTAGGAAACGAAATAATTACATAATACTAAGGCTTAGATGATTAATTAAGTAGATCTCAAGAGAGATGGACTCTTTACTTCCTAATCTTAGTCTAAGTGAGCTAATTACTATAGAAACATGTATCTATTGAAAGTTAATTAGTTCTAGTTCATTAGTGAGCATCCATTAGGGATACAAGATTGTGAAAAACAAATAAAAATAAAATAAAATGAGCAGCAACGCGAAAAAATAAGAGATAGGTTCGTAGTAGCGCAAAGAAAACACTCACTGGTATGTAGTAGTGCGATTACAATGCAAAAAGGTTGCGTAGCCAATGAGAGATGAAACTATGTGGGAATATGTCTATTAAACTGCGCGAAAAACATGACTGTCGAAGGTTTCTATGCATAGACTATGTGGCTAGGGCGTTGGGATCCGTGCGACTGTTGAAATATAAATTATGGATAAGAAGAGGCCAAATTTCTGGGATGAAGGGTATGGATCTCTTCACCTCCAAGGGACATATACCAGAAATTAGCTACCTAACAATTAACAACCTAGTTAAGAGAAAATGAACAAAAATGAAATGGAGTCGCCATAAATACTATTGTGGGAAATTATGCATGGAGGTGTGCAGCCTCTCCCACTTTGGGTGAAATCCATTGAGGTTGTTGACTAGGCCCAATATTTAGAAATGGAAAGAAAATGTGTTAATCCCAAAGTAGATCCTACAAGGCTTTGTTAGTGAAATAGAACAAAATAAAAACAAAAATAACTTAAAATGATGAAAGGTAACAAGAGGGTTCAAACTACAACAAAGAACCAATGCATGAACCACTTTATATTTTCCAATGGTCAAGCAAATACATGTAGTGTAACCTAGGAGGTGAATGCTTCAAAGGGAAGCCAACAATATCCCTTAGGGAGGCCTATTTTATTCACACTAAATGCTAGATAGCTAAAAGAACCAATGGAGAGAAGCACTTTCTTCTTGGAGGAAGGAGGCAAAGGATCTTGGAGAATGCCAACAACTATGAAATATATGGGCTATGAGGAAGCTCCAATACAATATCTGCAACATCACCCTTCTCTTGGTTTAACTACTAAGGTGCATGCCCATGGCTTCCTTTTATAGGCCAAGAGGTGGCAAAGAAACAACTAGATCCAAGTGTGAACCTCATCACCTCATGAACTAGATTCAAGGTACACAATGGGATCTATTGAATGCTAATCCATCATGTTGAGAAGACAAGTTCGAATTTGTGTTGGTGATGGGATTTTATGAGCCACAATGCGTAGCTGGTGGTTGAGATCCCGTTGTTTTGACAGTCTCGTGGATATTGGAGGAAAATCCATGCAGGGGTCACACAAGCAAATAACTAGTAAAATGCATGGTTGCACACCTAAATAGAGATTAGTTCGTGCAGTCCTATCTTTTGATTGTTCTTTAGCATTTATGGATCATGTTTCTTCTTGGATCTAATGAGGATGTCTTCAGTGGGATACATGCTATATGGTGATGACGCCTTACTATGTGAATTGCAAAAATGTTGCATGTGTGTGAGATTTCTGCATTAACAATGGCGATCATTAACAACCTTACATTCATATATATATATATATATATATAATAGACTACTCCAAGTATACAACATGTTATGTGTACTCTTAAACACTTTCACATGTGCTAATGCATATATATCTAGACTAAGAGTTCATCCCTAGCATGCCCATGAGTGCATATGCTCTCCATATTCTTTTGTTATATATGGTTTTCCAACATCCACATCATAGCAACTTGCATCAATTGCTCTTTTTTATCATGTAAGTTTCCCTTTGTTGTTCATGGATATCCTCAAGTCTACTGGATTCATGCCATCCTTCCTTGAAGTATGACTACATATTTATTTTAATGGTAACTGCACATAATGCATTGCATGAGTCTTCATTATTTCACCTCTAAACTTCTTATACTTGTACCATGCATCCACTACACTACTCATATAACAAATAGTTGAGATACTACTCCAAAATTGTATAATTGACCCTTGGATATGATGCACCTACAAGCCACCAGAGGCCTTCTTCAAATTCCGGAGAACAATGAGCCTCCCAGCTCAAAAAATATGGGTGGATAGATGTCCAATGACTATTCCTCTTCCTCAATCTAATTTCTAAGATGAAAGTTAAGGATTCCTAAAAAATCCATTTTAATCCCATTTATACTTTCTCCATTGGTGAAATTTCACTAGAATGTTGACTTTTATCAACTGTAGCAGAAATTCCACAAACAACCAAGAAATGTTTTATATTGCCACTAATATTAATCATAATGGTGAGCACATTACAACCTTCATATTCTCCATCTTCCATTCCAGTAAATTTTTGCAACAATTTGAAATATGCAACTTTGTCCATATTATAAAATAATCTTCCTTTCTTCTTTTCTCAAACCATCTTTCTTAATCATCCCCCCAAATCTAATTCTGATCTCATAATCTAGTTCTTCCCTTCGATATATTTCTGATTACTGTAACCATGATCTTTTTGGTGCTTCATATAAACTATGGATTTTAAGAAACTTCCACCTTTCCATACTAAGCTACATCCATATATTTCCTTTGTTCGGAACCTTCTACTCGGACTTCTCCAAATTCTTTAACCAGTCCATTTGGACATTTCCTTCCCTACAACGAACCTCTAAGCTAAATTCAAACTAAGAATTTCCCTCTTCTTTTCCATTTGCTCCTATATCCTACCAAAGGAATACCATATCTAATTTGAATAGAAATGGCCTTGGATAAAAGCATTAAACAAATTAGTATCATGTGATAGACTCATTGCAGTCATATCCAACATTATTCTCAAAGTCTTTACTACTGTTGAAGATGACCAACTACCAGAGGGGTGCCATTAAAACTCAAACTCATATTGGCCTCTACATAGATTGACAATATTTTGGATAATTTCCATCCAATTTGTCAACACTCTATGTCTTCTTAAGTTCAAACTAGTATGCTACTATGATAGCAATAATTATGCAAGAATAGATTACAAATGCATGAAGCCACCTTATGAAAACAATCCATCCATGAACACTAGAGCTCACTAAATGAAATTTCCTTCCAAAATATTTTTCTAAGTGCCATTCAACATTGACTTCCATGTTACAATTATCTGGTTAGATTCACTATTTTTTTATATCCACATCTCTAGTGATGCATAAATTTTCTCCCACTAAGTATGTGATCTATCTTATGCTTATTCTAGGAACCCAGAATGAGCGGTAAGATCAACCATACAAGAAAAGTGTTTTGCACATGGGCTAACACCATAATATTCGCTCATGGAATTAAAGTATTGTAATACATCGTCCACAAGGACTACATGAAATCACTATGTATTCCATAAGTTGTTGTCTTTTCACTCCATGAGACTAGATCTCCTTTAGACATTTTATTGAAAAACTGGTGTGCAACCTTTATACAACCATATTTTGCATACATTCTTAGAAAGGCGGTACTAACATAAACATTCAATCAACTCCACGTCTAACTATGTTGGCGTGAATGCACTTTCCCTGAAGCAGAGCTACTAAATGGGAACATGCAGACATAACACTATCCATGCCGATCACTTATGGCTCAAGATTTTCCTCTGCATTTGATAGTAAAGCCAAAGGGATTATGCATAGGATCCTCCTTGTGCATATGCTTTGATCATGCCATTCCATATTAATAACATTTGAATTATGCGCATTGTCAAGTGCTTGCCCTGCATTTGGTTCACACATTTTTTCAAATAGGTGACATGCGTCATCTAAAAATCCATAGCCAAAATACATGGTAAGCAATTTGGTGTTCAAAAGTATGTACTTCTCTTGTCCAATTTTGAGCATCTGAGCATTTTGTTTCATGTGATTGACAAATTTCAAGCCCCTAAAGGTTTGAATATTGGAACTTGGGCTCTAATACCACTTTGTAACATACCACATTATGACACTAACTCACACCCAACATGTTTCATGCATCGTGGAGTCCAAAAGGTGTTGGCACATGCACATGCTCTTAATTTGTTTTTACGTGGGGGATTTACCAGCTCTCCACTTGGAATTATCCACTTCATTTATTTTTAAAAGATAGACTAAGGCATGAATATTGAAATAATAAATAAAACATACAATTTCCTTCCTTCAATCCAGCAATTTACAACTTGAACCATTTAAGAATTTCTAAGGAAACCAACCAACCAGTTTTTGGATTTTAACAATGCAACTCAAGGCTTCTAGACCTAAGTTTAACTTCAACAGATAGCCTGGATAAGGTTGCCAATCACATAAAACATCCAACATTATTTCAAGAAAATAGAACAATAATTATGCATTATCTCATAAACATCTTACTTGGTAAATGAACATTCCAGACATGAACAATTCCCCACACTCATTTAATTTTGGGAACAATTCCATTAGCAGGAAATTGATGGCTTTCCATAGGGAATAAGAAATCACCAAAGGAATAATTCCATCAAGTATGTTATGTTACAATGAACTACTATAATCATTGACACCATCAACCCAAATTGATAACTTCCATGCACATTCATCGTATTTACTCATACATAGGAATGTCCATGAACATATATACAGAATTCAAGCATGATTGTTCAAGTACAAAATTACATATTCAACACTAGTATCAATTCATATCCTGTTAATTTTTTTTTATCTTAATGTGAAATTATAGTAGTACTTGAAATCAATGAATAATCAAAATCATAAGCATTCACATGAGACATGGTATTTACCCTAGGGAAACCCTCTAGTACTTGAGGGAGAAAACCCCAACAAAATATTCCTTAGAATATTGATAGATAGCAAAGAATGTATTTACAATGAGCGGATTACATCAAGTACCCCTAGTGCATTATCAAAGAGAAATACCCAGCACCCCTGGTGTAATCGAAGATCAAGAGAGAATATGGAAGAATATACCTCAAAATAATATCCTGCACAAAACCAATTCATTGATTTTGGTCGCATGCACAAAGAAAACGAATTTCCTTCAAGAAAGAAGAGAATTCGCTCTCACATTGAATTCATCAATCCTGCATAACATATATATACCATCCTTCCCATGCTTTGGATTCTATTTTCATCTTCTGACTTCATGGTGAAATTTCCCTTCATCTGGATGCTAGGTCACTTAGTTAGGTGGCTAAATCAAGTGTCGCCATGCAAGTCTCTTAACTTAAGTGTCGCAATTCAAGTGTCGTAACTCAAGTGATGTATTTTACTTCAACTTAAGTGTTGACATGCAAAACACTTTAGTTAACTATATCTTCTTTGTTAACACTTAGTTAACTCTTTTAACTGAAGTCCTTACTGAAGTGAGAAAATCAAGTTCTCTCTTACCTTATCACATCTTATCTTTATCTCATATTATCTACATGGTCCACATCTGCCAACTTTAATTTATCTTTCATATCAAATATACTAAGGATATTTTTCCAATGATGAGATCATATTGTTCTACTATCGTTCTAAGTGATCATATGCTAAATTAATTCACTCTAGAGGTGGCCAGTCTCTAGAGGAGATTTAATAGCTCAACCATGGTTAGTAGTACATCACACACCATTCATGCTTCGACATGCAAAGCATTACCTCAATAGATGAGGCACCACGTCAACACATGAGGAACCAATGAGTTGTCTATACATGGTAGGATCCACTAGATTTGATCTGGAACCTTACTCATGTAGTTTCTTTAGATTAGACACCACTGGAGTAGTCATGAACTTACAATCCGTCTTACCAAATCTGCACAACACATCAACTGTGTACTTTCCTTGTGAAAGAAATATCTCATCTTTCCTTTGCCAAACTTCTAGACCAAGAAAATAGTGCATAGGACCTAAGTCTTTCATTTTGAAATTTAAAGTGAGCTCCCTCTTGCACCGATCTATCTATTGTTCCTCTCTAGTAAGGAACAATTCATCAGCATAGAGAACCAAGATCAGTGGTTGGTTCTTCACAACCTTAAAGTACTGGTTGGGGTCAGCTTCACATTTGAAGAAACCCAAGATCTGAAGATAGTTGCCCATCCTTGAATACCAATCCCTTGGGGCCTACTTAATCCCATACAAGGCTTTCATAAGTTTGCATACATGGGACTCCTTCCCATGAACTACAAACCCTTCAGGTTGGTGTATGTATACTTCTTCCTCAACTTCACCATTGAGAAAAACAATCTTCACCTCCATCTGGTGAAGTTTCCAACCTAGAAATGAAGCAAGGGAAATTATGGATCGAATAGTGGTGTACCTAGCCATAGGATCGAATGTCTCATCATAGTATATACCTTCTTTCTGTGAGAAAATAGGAGCCACAAATCTTGCTTTATATTTCTCAATGTTTCCATCAAATGCATGTTTGATTTTATAAAGCCACTTGGAAGTTACTACAAACTTCCCTTCCAATTTAGGAACCACTTCCCACACATCATTTTGCATGATGGATTTGTACTCTTACACCATGGAATATTTCCATACCGACTTCTTAGCAGATTCCTCATAGGTGGTGGGTTTCAAACTGATGTGACTCATTTGAGCTACATGTCCTGAAAATATTTCAAGTCTCCTTCGCTCTCTGAATGTGCGTGGTGGTACTCCATGTTTTTCTGCCTCTTACAAAATGTCTTGACACCATGCAAATCTCCTCTTAGCAGGAGGTTCATCAAGATATATTTCTATTAATTCTTCTGTCTCTTCAGGATCAAGTGGATCTAAGGACTCTTATGTAATCTCCCTCTCAACATATGAAAGGGAAGAATCAGAAGTTGTATCCTCCATCATGGGAGTATCATGCTCCTCCATATCTAAATCACACTGAAGTTCTTTAGAGCACTTGAAGAAATCCTCTTCATCAAATGTTACATATTTACTGACTTCAATGTTCCTTTGTCCTGGAACATATATTCTATAAGCTTTGGAGTATTCACTATATCCAACAAATGTGCCTTTCTTTTTGTATGGCTCCATCCTTTTCCTCTTCTCTTTTGGTACATGAATGTAGATAAGACAATTGAAAATATTCAAGTGTCCAACATCTAGTTTTTCACCAATGAAACCTCTTCAAGAGTCTTTTCTCCCAAGATAGCATGGGGGATTTTGTTCTATATATAAACATCATTTCTAGAGGCTTCTACCCATAAGGAAGTGGGCATATCCTGATCACAAAGAATAGCTTTTGTAGCCTCATATATTGGTTCGTTCTTTCCTTCAGCAACCCCATTATGCTGGGGGGTTGTAAGGTACATTCAGCTGTCTTCTTATCCCCGCCTCTTGGCAGAATTCATTAAATTCATGAGACTCGAACTCTCCCCCATTATCAGATCGCAAAGCATGAATGTGCTTTCTAGTCTAATTCTCAACCAATGCTTTAAACTATTGAAACTTGTTGAAATTTTCACTATTTTCCTTCATAAAATAGATCCATGAATTGAAAGAGAATTCATCTATGAAAAGCACATAATATAGATAACCACTCAAGGATGGTGCATACATGGGACCACATAGATCTGAATGGATCAATTCTAGGATCCCTTTAGATCTCTTATTATTGTTTGGAAAGATTTTCTTTATGTTCTTACCAAGAGCACAACCTCTACAAATAACATCATGCTCAGATTGAAATACGTATATACCTTTTACCATCTTCTATAAGACAGGTAGCACTTTGAAATGCAGATGACCAAGCCTCCTATGCCATAGTTCACAAGGATTAACAGTGTCATGGATCATGGCTTTAATGAAATTTCCAAAAACTTTGTAGAGACCTCCCGCTCTAACTCCAATCACAACTATAGAATTCAAGTTTGAATTCTTACGCCACAAGAGTGCTTTGTTGTCCATAAATATTACTCTGAAACCTTTATCTTCTAGAACTGAAACAAACAAGAGGATTTTCTTCAAACCAGGAACATACAGAATATCATCAACATGGAGTATGTCACCTGAATTCAACTAAAAGGAAGTGGATCCAAATTCTTGGATCGAATAGGTGGTATTATATCCAATATCCAATTGACAAGAGAACTTATTTTCCTTCAGATATGTGATAGTGCCCCTATATCCATTCAAGTGTTTTGATGTGCTACTATGCACCAACCATGTCTCGGCACTAGTGGTAATGGATCCAGCTAGAGATGAGACAATATAGTACTCCTTCCTTGTCTCTTGATCATTGGAAGAATTCTTTCTTGTAGGTTCATCTTCTATATCAATAGAAGAATGAAATATACCCTTGAATTCCTCTTTGCTTTGCATGGAAGTCTCTTGCAAAGTGGCCCTTCTTATTGTAGTTGAAGCATTTGACTTTAGACTTATGAAATTTCTTGTTGTATTATTTTTCCTTGTGATGAGGAAACTTCTTCTGAGAAGAGGATTTCTTTCCTCTCTTTGTACTTGCCATAAGAGAAAGATTCTCTTCTTTGGAGGAAACACTTTTGATTTGAATTCGCCCTTCTTCTTGAAGGCAATCATGCCACAATATTTAAAAGTTTGGTTGTACTTCTCAACCATTAACAGTAGCCAAGAATGTATCCCATGAGGATGGAATACCATCGACAACCTTCTGAATAAGATCATCATCATCTAAAATAACTCCAATGCTCATGAGTCGATATCTTACTTGAGAGATATTTGTGAAGAAGGAAGCAACAGATTATTCCTTCTCCATCTTTAGATTACGAAGCTTATTCTTCATATATCTCTTCTAACTGGGATATTTCTTATCATAAATATTTGTAAAGGTGTCGAAGCACTCCTTTGCAGTCTTTAATGGAGTAATCACCGGCATCAAATTGTCTTTCACATAATCATAAATGATTCTCTTTGATTTGGATTGATTCTTCTTGAAAGCAATGCACCCAACATTAGAAGTGGGATCTTCACCAACATTGGATATGTATCCATCTAGATCATGCTCTTCCAGGATATTCAGAATCCTGACCTTCCAAGTATTGAAGTTCGAAGTTCCTTCAAGTCTGTCTTCTGGTCTTACCGAGATTGAATTCATTATTCTTCAAGTACTGTGCTCACTTAGGATTAGCGTAGGCTCAAGATTGACTGTTGAACTTATCTCTTTCACATCTTGAGCTCTGATATCATGTTAATTTTTTTTATCTTAATGTGGAATTCTAGTAGTACTTGAAATCAATGAATAATCAAAAGCATAAGCGTTCACATGAGACACAATATTTACCCTGGGGAAACCCTCTAGTACTTGAGGGAAAACAATCAGCAAAATATTCCTTAGAATATTGATAGATATCAGAGAATGTCTTTAGAATGAGCAAATTACATCCAACACCCCTGGTGCATTATTAGAGAGAAATACCAAGCACCCCCAGTGCAATTATAGATTAAGAGAGAAGATGGATGAATAGAACTCAGAATAATATCCTGCACAAAACTAATTCGTTGATTTTGGTCATATGCACAAAGAAAGCAAATTTCCTTCAAGAGAGAATAGAATTCGCTCTCACATTGAATTCATCAATCCTGCATAACATATATACACCATACTTCTCATGCTTTGGATTCTATTTCTATCTTCTAACTTCGGGATGAACTCGCCATTCATCTGGATGCTAGGCCACTTAGTTAGGTGGCTAAATCAAGTGTCATAACTTAAGTGTCACAACTCAAGTGTCGTAACTTAAGTGTCACAACTCAAGTGTCATAACTCAAGTGATGTATTTTAGTTCAACTGAAGTGTTGAAATGAAAAACACTTTAGTTAACTAGATCTTCTTTATTAACACTTAGTTAACTCTTTTAACTTAAGTCCTTGTTAATAACATCATTGAAGTGAACAATTCAAATTATCCTTTAATTAACTGAAGTCTTTCTTGTTAACATCACTAAAGTTTAATAATTCAAGTTCTATACTATTTAACTGATGTGAGAAAGTTGAGTTCTCTCTTATCTTATCACATATTATCTTTATCTCTTGTATTATCTGCATGGTCCACATGTTCCAACTTTAATTTATCTATCATATCAAATATACTAAGGAGATTTTTCCAATTATGTTATCGTCTTGTTCTACTATCATTCCAAGTGGTCATATGCTAAAGTAATTCACTCTAGAGGTGGCCAGTCTCTAGAGGATACTTAATAGATCAACCATGGTTAGTAGTGCATCACACACCATTCATGCTTCAACATGAAAAGTGTTACCTCAACACATGAGGCACCATCTCAACACATGAGCAACCATCTCAACACATGAGGATCCTTCTTGACACACAAAACCTTAGTCTTGACAAACAATACTATATAGCACCATCACTTTGACATACAAAGCACTTACCTCAACACATGCAGTTTATTCATTCTTGAGTCCAACTCAAGATTCTTCTCCAAGTTTCCCGAGTCCAACTTGGGCTCCTATAAGGCACTACCTCAACACACGAGGCTCAATCATTGCACACAAGATTGACTTGGAGAATGACTCATGATGTTGTAATGTTAACCTTCAAGAATAATTTATTCATTTCAATTCATTCACATGCATACAAAATAATAGTAAAGTTGATACATAGCATCAATACTTATCTGTATAATGATAACTTGAGCAACTGGATCCATGTGAGGCATGATCCACCCAACTGTAGGCCACCTTGTTCATAAATATCTTATCAAGGTACCACCCCTGAGCATAGATTATAAATCCACTAGGAGAACACTCAATATAGATGGAATGGTAAATAGACAAGTAACAGATTAATACCCACCCGGTTATCTTTCATAGCACGACACTCACCATTTCCACACCAAATAGTGTGTTTCTTTCTCACTAGTTCAGGAACTTGGCACCGACCAGTTCCACACCAAGTAGTCTAGACACTTCCTTGGTTTATATTCCAACCAAATAACAGTTGTAACCCTTCACTACAATACCTTAGACCCACCACTGTTAATCAACCCCATATAATTTCCACCTAGGAAGGGTCATGCACTTTTCACCAATTCTCTAGTAGTATAATATGGGTTTGACATGGTAGCCATGACATGGTAGCCATCGCCCAACGGTTTTCCACCTATCAAATTCTAGTTTCATAAACAATGTAGAATTACAGTCTCAAAACCAACACCCCAACCAAGCAGAATGGTTCACTAGTCACAAAACAAGACAATGGACTTCCCTGCATTAGCACGAACGAGAGAGTGAGAGAGTGTCTATGCATAAGAGAATGCGTGCAACTCTTTCTACATGGCCGAATTTTCCCATGTGGTATCTCCCAAAGAATCACATCCTATATGTGTTATTAAACTTTCATTTATCATGCCACTAAAGCTTCATTTTTCATGAAGGATAAATTATAAAGTTCAAAAGGTAATAATATTGAAGTATGATTAAAATAATTTAAGGGTCAAGGTTAAATATAGGGATTGTCCACAACCCCCTTTCCTTCACTAGTGGATTCATAGGTCCCCATTCTCTTCAATGTCTTCCTTAGCAACAACCAGCTATATTTTTTATTAATATATATAAAAATATTACATTTCTACACACTCCGTCCCTTTCAACTTTATCAGCTCACCAACCTAAGTCATATTTACATAATACATTCTAGTTCATAGGGATTGAAACTGGGGATGTTACATCATTCAACCTTAGGTTAACTTTATTTTCATATACTTTGGAATAATTTTCTTTAGGTTGGATATCTTTTCTCTATCCTTTATTCCTTAACAATTAGGCCCCCCTACAAGTGGATTTTCAGACCCAAACTCTCACATTTTTGGGGTTAATTTTTGTCTTAATTTTGACATTATATCAATAATAATATCTTAATGCTAAGAAATACATCTCTATATTGGTGTATTTGTGTAGGCCACTATGGTACTTTGGGACCAAGTGTCATTTGTAATATCTAATACCTATCTTTAAGAGTAAGGTATGGAATATATTGATGAAATTCAACACCATATGGTCTCTCTCCTAGTGAAAAATTATCCATCTCATGTATTAGTCATCATAGTTTCCAATGGGGTAGAATTTGTACTTAAGGACATTAACAAAATCCACCCATGTGAAATATGTCTTGTATGTTGTAGACTTACTCTTGCATGTCTCTCCTACTAACCATCCCACCAATCTTTTACTTCGGGGAGGGACTTAAGGAGTAGTAACCCTTTGACAGATTTAACGATTTCTCCAAAGCATTTGCATCTATATAGACTTCAAATAAAGGAATCTAAAATTTAATTTATACCTTGAAGGGTATTGCACCTCTAAAATGGATACTGGTTGAACGTGTCTCTATCATTGTTTGGAGTCATTAAAGGATCTGAGTAGAATAATCCATCATCTCATACCTTTGTCACATGATGGATTTCTCAAGAAGAAAATTAATAAGATCTATTTCATACTCGTATATATTTTATTTCGCCATGTGAGGAAGCTTGATCTAGCTAGAGCTATTTTCCCCAAGCTCAATTAGTTCGATACACAACTCTCAATACTTTGACCTCATCAGGGAAATGCACCAAGAAACATCAATGGGAATATTTATCTGATACCATTGATTTGGATTATATAGAGAATGAAATGAAGGAAGAAATATAAATGGAAACACACAAAGATATATTTCATAGAGCATAGTAGTAAAGTAAACACCAATTTTAATTAATGAATGAGATGGAAAATACTTTAAACTGTAAAGCAATACAAACTAGTTATAATGATGGTATCTTATCTATAAAGACAGATGTGTAGGCTATGTGCATTCATAAGAATATAATACAAAAGGTTAAAAGATCCTTTTAGCATTAATTATGATGCCCTAGGATGCAAAAACCCTAACCTTAGGAAATGAAGTGGCAAAGGAATGGGGACCCCAAGGAGACTAGTTGATGTGTCAACTCCTTAAGGGCACAATTGTTTAATAGAAAATCCATTAAGGGAATTTCATGTATAGTTACAAATCTTAACTCATGAGTTATGAGTTTTTCAAACCATGCAATAATTTTTAAAAATGCAAGGGAAATGCCCAAAAATAGGTTGAAAGTTCAAAACATTAAAAATTGAGGTAAAATCACCAAGTTGTGGAACCATTCTAAATCAGTGGAATTGGTGGATGGCCACCAATATCCACCTATATCAAAGGGCACTCGCACGAAGTTGAGGGACTATTTTGGTGCAATTGTATTTTTGAAAAACATGATTTTGCTTCACAAAAACAAAACGTGTATTCATTCCTTAGCACTAGCATTATAAGATCCTAACCCTGACAGGTCAGTTGACACGCATGCTAGGCAATAAAAAATGTGGATGCATTTTGTAGTTACAAAATGCTCACAAGTTTTGCATTTACAAAACATGCATGCATTTTGTAATTGTAGTTACAAAATGCATGCACAATTTATAAGACATGTTATAGACCCCTACATTACAATGCTTCCCTCCCTACATCCCCATCCCCCTCTCTCTCTCCCCCCAACTCTCTCTCCCCCTCCCTCTCTATCCTTTCATCCTTCCCTCTCTCTATCCCTCCATAACTCTCTCTCCCTATCCATCCTTCATTATACCTCCCTCCCTAACCATCACTACACTCCTCTCATTCTCTCTCTCCCCTACTCAAACACCTACACCTAACCCCCACCCCTCTCTCACTCCCCCAACCCCCTAACACCCCAACCTCTCTCTCTCTCTCTCTCTCTCTCTCTCTCTCTACCCCTAACCCCCCCTCTCCCTAACCCCCATCACACTATCCCTACCCATAACCCCCCCCTCCACCCCTCTCTCTCTCCCCTACTTTGTCTACCCCTAACCCCTCCTCTCTCTCTTTCTCACCTAATACACCTCCCTCTACCACTTACTAACACCCCATTCCTCTCTCCCTTTCTTTCTCTATTCCACCACCCTATACCCACCCTATCTATAACTTACCTAATGCTCCCTAAACCATTACCCCCCACCCCAATCTCTATCTCTTTATCTCCCACAACTACCCTCCTCCCCCTCATCCCGAAGCTCTCTCTCTCTCTCTCTATCTCTATCTCTCTCTCTCTCTCTCTCTCTCTCACACACACACACACACACACACACACACACACACACACACCTACTCTTCCCCTACCAATAACCCCCCTTGTCCCCCCCCTCTCTCTCCCCCCCAACCCTTACTAACCCCCTCTCTCACTCTCTCACCCCCCTACTCATCCCCATACCTTTAACCCCCCGCCTCTCTCTCTCTCACACACACACACACACGCACACACACGCACACATATTGTACCCCTAACCCTTACCAACCCCCTCTCTCACTCCACTGCTCCTCCTCCTCCACCTAACCTCGGACCCTCTCTCTCTCTCTCACTACCCCTAAACCTTGCTCACTCTCCCTACCCATAAACCCCCCCCCCACCCCTCTCTCTCCCTCTCTCTCTAATCCTTAATAACCCCCCTATCTCTCTCACCCCCTACTCCTCCCCCTACATTTAAACCCCCCACCTCATCTCTGTCCATCTCCCCCTCTTGCCCTTAACCATTACTAACCCCATCTCTCACTCTTTCTCCCTCCTACTCGTCCACCTACACCTTACCCCCACCCCTCTCTCTCTCTCCACAAACCCCCTAACACCTCCTCCTCCTCTCTCTCTCTCTCTCTCACTCTCACTACCCCTAACCCACCCTCTCTCTCCTTAAACCCCCTCCTACTCTCCCCACCCCTAACCCCCCCTCTCTCCCTAACCTCCCTCCTACTCTCCCTACCCATAACCATCCCCTCCATTCCCCATATTTCCCTCTCTCTCTCTCTCTCTCTCTCTCTCTCTCTCTCTCTCTCTCTCTCTTCTACTGCCCTTCCCCCTACCCCTCTCTCTATGTCTCTCATATTCTCCCTACCCTTTCCCATCTCTCTCTCTCTCTCTCTCTCTCTCTCTCTCTTACCACCCCCCCCATATCTCTCTCTGCCCCCACCCTATATGCCCTCTTCCCTCTAACTACCTTAATCCTCCCTAAAACCCTATCCCCCAACTCCAATATCTATCTCTTTCTCTCCCCCAACCCCCCTCCTCCCCCTTAACCCTAAGGTAAATTTGATGTTTATAACATCACACACATGTTTTAGCTCTACAAAACACATGTGCATTTTAGTTCTACAAAACACATGTGTTTTGTAAAACTAAAACATGCATGCATTCTGGTTTTCATGCCACCCAGATAGGTAGGAAAGGAAAATTTGAATTTAAAAGGAACACGCTCTCGTTCCTTAGCACCTAAACCAATCTTTCTCATGTGTTCACATGTCATACATGTTCTTATGTGTCTGCTTCAGAGTTAGTTTCAGATTAACCAAACTTGTGCTATGGAATATGGTAAACCATAGCTAATTGGTCATTTCATCCATTTTCTCAATATGCATGTGTTTTACCACTCGTTATAGTATGCTAGACACAATCAGTTTTTATGAAATTTTAGACTGTGATAGCATTTTTTCTGCAGATTCCAAATATGTAATTTAAAAAAAAACTATGTTTTCCTATTTTTCTTGTGTCATTACTCTTTAACTCAAAAAACACACTATTAGTGTTTCTTCCATAACTTTTTCATTTCTCAATCATTTTAAAAACAAATTATATGATGCACTACAAGACAACGATCTCTACATGCTATAAAAAAAACCATTTCATGATCATTGCATTAAGACCCTAAAAAGTGGGACCCACACTTGATGTACTGTTTTTTAGGTTTTATCACTTAGATAGTTTAAAAAAAAAAAAAATTACTAAATTTTATTTTGGAAAAATAGTGTCGCACTAGTACTATTTGTTTTGTATATGTAGACCAATTTTTGTAGGTTGATTCCATCACTTAGGAACTCTAAGGAAGGACCCACTAAGACATATAACTTATCATTTTCCAAAAAATAAAATGTAACTATTAGAAAATATCAAACTTGAAATAGTTATAAACATTTTCAATTAATAAAATTTACATATTCAGAAACGTAATTCAATTTCCTACATTTCATATTTTTTATTCAAAGTAATATTTATTGTGTAAGTATCTCAAAATATCCATGTAAATTAAGGGATGCATGTTTTTTTAGTTTTCTATTGCATCTAACGCATCAAAAGAAACCATCATTTCTTTGCACTAGCCCCAAAGTGAGTAATATTAAATTTACAATCTAAATTAAAACACTTGATAATAATGGATTGTAGTATATTAGAATATTTGATATGACAAATTGCATTAGTGGAATATACAAAATAGTTTACAAATCATCAAAGGGATGGGGAGTGTGAATATGATGAGGATAAAAATGACTCTATGAATATTATCCCAAAAGAGAGAAATAAATTCCTTGCATAACATGTGATGCTAAAACATATTCATTCAAAGCAATATTACCACATAGCATTATGATTTATCTCAACTATGATCAAGGACCATGTGATTCAAGGAAACATGTTGGGATCATGTGAGTTTGGTGTAATGGTGGAAATAATTTTATCACCTTGCAATAGGTGATCCCTCTTTCTCAAGCCCTACAAGACAATATTTTAGCCAATAGATAAAATGATAGACCAAAAATGGACTTTATTCTAGGTTTAAGGGATTCACCAATCAAAACGATCATCCTCTTCTCATATCAAAGATCAGAGAAGAAGATGATCTTTTAAAGGATTATTGGTGAGCATAACTCATCTATGCTCATCTAAGAATATGTATGGTGTTGAGGGAACTCTAATAAATGTGTTTAATGAGATGTGTCACAATTAGGTAGGTTATATGGTCTCCATTGCTATAATTATTTACACAAGCTTGCACCCATTTTATTCTATTATAAGTTTCTTTGATAAGGTTTCCTATTCACCCATTGGTGCACTAAGTTAGTGGTGCCCCGTTAGCTATGAAATTGAAAGAAATTTCACTAAAGGTAGAGGTGAATATGTGTAGTGCAATAGAAAATCCACTTCCACAATTGGTATATCGCATTGAATATGGACAAATATTGACAACAAGACCATATAATAATGATAAATGTCCACAGCCAAATTCATCTCATAGGTTTGTTAGAAAAATAGTTTCCATTAAGACGAAGATGGAAATTGCTTTATCAAACTATTAAGAAATTAAAGATGTTGTGTAAGGATTGTCTTTCCAAAATACAATGGCTCATTAACTAATATAGTGGTGAGAATTTAAGAAGGGACTTTAGGCTCAATTCATTAGACTCGAGTTCAATTACCAATAGGAATGACAACACAAAGAAACTAATATTTCTTAACATGAAATTTGATGGCATCGAGGTTTGTCATAAGGCATGGTATAAATCTTCTGGCATGACAAGAACCACATTATTTAGTTATAAGAAGAAATTTCTAAAATGGCAATGCAAGAAAATAAATGGAAATTGCGAGTTAAAAAAACCAAGGTCTTATCGTTTAACTTTAATATCCAACCTAAGTTGAAAGATAGTGTATGAAAATTCAAATATAGCTCCTCATTGGCCTCATTTATTGCATTAGGATGCCACAAGGATGCCTCTCATAATATCTTGAATATTATACATATAAAAACTACATTTTCAAAAGTGTAATAAGGACCTTGCCAAGCTTAGACTTCCTCTAACTATCATAACCCAAATTAAGAAATAGACAGAGAAGCA
Source organism: Larix kaempferi (assembly GCA_027924585.1). Classification (NCBI taxonomy): domain Eukaryota; kingdom Viridiplantae; phylum Streptophyta; class Pinopsida; order Pinales; family Pinaceae; genus Larix; species Larix kaempferi. The sequence continues at coordinate 17,921,547 of BSBM01000442.1, forward strand.
ATTTTATCGAGGTTGAAATTATAGATCATGTAGTTTACAAAGTATGATGAGTGCTATACAAAAATTCAAAAACATAGAGGCATTTATAACCTAACAATGATAATATATTGGCATCAAGTGTAAAAATTTCACAATGGTAGATTACAAGTTGTTGTTCAAACTACTATGCCCATAAATTGGAATCAAAGAAGAACCCTAGAAAATGGTTGATCATTTTGCATGACAAGATGAAGACTTCCATACCAAGGTAAGGAAATAAGTTAAAGTTGGTTATCATTGTCAATAATATCCCATTTCATCTAATTGACATGATGACACATGGGCATAAAGTTGGAGGTTTTAGTCACTTTGACTTCGCTTTTTAGATATAGGTTCAAACTTTACTATGTCATCCGTATATTTATGAATGAACATGTTATAGGGCCAATGGATGATGAATTTGCTCATTTTTCATATGACTAAGGGTATTCAAGACATTAATAACATGATGAACTATTACGAAGTTAATCATATGAAAAGTGTCAAAAATATAAGACAGAATTAATGTAATATTTATTAATGCCAATAACTACCTTAAACAAATTCCAACTTGACTATTGTGTAAATAACACCAAAAACTATTACCTCTTTTATTTTGCATCCATGCTTACAACAAATAACATTTTTACTACTTTATATTTTGCATCCATGCTCACAAAAAAAAGATTAAATTACAACCTTATATTTAAGCTTCCTTATAGTCGGTCACAACCATGAAGATATAGATGGAAGACATGGGAAGCTATCAATTTAGTTAAAGTAATAATATATATTATCATTTTTCACATATCATGCACACAACTACAACATGGATCAAGATGAAATTAGCTTCACCTCATAATTTATTGAGAAGATTAATAACTTTAGGGCCTGTTTGGGCAACACATATTAGATGGAAATAAAAAAATAGTGGTCATAAAGTGTGCTCAATACTTAAAATTTATTATGTTTGATGGTATACATGTCTTGCAATATAAGGAAACTATTATGGGTGAACATCATTGGTCTAATTTCATAAATATATGAAAAATGAGCTAATGGTAAGATAGATTTGCATAAGGGGGAATTTATCACTAATTAAGACACTAAAAGAGATGGAAGGCCTGAAGAAAGGGATAAAGTCATATATTACTATTTCAATGAAACAATGGAAAGTGAAGAGAAATAATATTGATTTCCAAAGATAAAATATTGAGAAAATGTCTTGAAGGATTTAAATGTGCCTTTAGTTAATCAAGAGATTCCAAGATTCTTTCTAGCTAGAACAAAACAAGAATCAAACATTGGTAATGATAATGAACAATGACCTTATCTCATGGATGAATACGTGAGACAAAGGGTCCCTTTTATTGATAAAGTATATATGGAGCCTTGTTGTAACAATCTTGTAGAATATTTTGATCGATGAAAAGATGTGAAGAATGATCATTTGCTTATTGTATGACCAAGTGAAAATGAGGCAATAATATGGTTAGGAGATGTATGAAGTGAGGTCTAGAATGTCACGGATGATGATAATGAGAGATACAAGGTTATCATTCAATGGTGGAAACCCAGTAGAGGATATGTAAGTTATGATTTAAAAATTAAAGTGAGGATAACTAAATTAACAACATATGGGCATTGACACTACAATCATATGAAAAAGAAGATAAGTAAAAATAAATGGAAAGGACATATGAGAATTAAGATATATCCATGATTGGTGAAAAATGTGTGTGATGGTGAATGAAACTTTCATATTAGTGTTTGAAGAAATATAATAAGCTATTTTTCTATAGACAAGCATTTTATTAATATAATTTAAGCATCAATGGAAAATATCATATAACGGATTCATTTAATTTGTTTGATTTATTTTATTTCATGATTGAATTATTAAAATTACATATTCGAACTTGTGAAATCTAATAATTATACATTATAAAAATGGAATTATTTAATAATAATATTACTAGAAACCAATAATGACACCATTAAAAGCTAACAATAACACTACTTATCACAAATTTGAAAACAAATAACAATTCTTTTAAAACATGATTTAAGTTTAGATTCTAGCTCGAGAATCTCTTTAATGAAATGGGCTTTGAAGATAGAACGCCATTGAATAAAAGAATATGTAATATTTTCCTGTGTCATACTAAGAAAGCCGAGAATAAATGAAAAATCATATTGATTCATATAAATTAATTTAATATCATAACATTTTAAATATATTAAAAAAAACAATAATGGCTTAACCAAAGTTTTAATTTTAATTTCATGTCATACATTTTGAACAACCATAAAATTGATTGTAATTCTTTATGAGCTTATGGAAGAATGTGGTTTTCCTCACATAATGTTCAAAATGGCAAACCTTAACAATACACCATCACCTAAAATAATAGCCGTGTTTATTTTACTGAACAATGAAGCAATTTTGTTGGCATGTGCAATTTAGACTTTAGTGCCAACATCATTAACTTTTTAATTTATAAAATTTGTTTGCATTTTTTGCATCATAAAAACAAAATAAATTATTTTGTTTATATTTATTATTTGGATATTAAATTATTATTATTAATATCTCTTAAAATTCCTTGAGTTAATTTGTTAACTCATACAAAATAAATAATTTATTAAATATTTTTATCATAAAAATAAATAATTTATTAAATATTTTTATCATAAAAATAAATCAATTAATTTTTTCTCAATTAGTTAACATTTACTATATCAAAACTTAAAATTAAAATTAAAACATATTAATTAATATAAATCAATTTTCTTTGGTTGACAAGTGTAAGGTTTTATTGAACCTCAAAGAAATAAAGTAATTGCCTGCAAATGAGGTATGATATGGTACGGGGGAATAGTAATATGGTGCTTAGTTAGAATCACATCTCCTTCCAATTGTGGTATATTTTGGCAAGGAAATACCAGTTCCATCAATCTATTCTAAATAGCCTAGGTACAAATGGAAGGAAGGGAAATCAGTTTAGTCCAGGTAATACGGTTTCTTTCTATGGTTTTGATTTATTTCTCCTACATTGATCCCTTGAGAAATCTAGGTTGGTGTTGTGTTTGTTGTCTTCTTTTGTACCTATGTCTAAGGGGCTAACGGAAGCACTCTATGTAGCAATGGTGGGCTCGAGTTGGGGAATGAATTTGGGTGAGATTCAAAGGAGCATAGCCAATCTACATGAGGTGATTAAGAGTTGAAATAGAATATTGATATTGTCATGGAAGTCATAGAGAAAGTATCTTCATAGGTTTCTCATCTGGAGACTCGCATTGAATATTTGGAGAGTCAGCTATGTGAACATGGAGGGTAATTGGAACAATTAACTAACATTATTGACACTCATCAAGAGCTGATAATGGGAGGCCATTCACATAATGTCAAGCAGGTGGACTCTAGGGTGTTGGAAGAGCAATCGATTTAGCAACTTGTTCCTATAGTGGTTGAAATTTCTAGTTCTCATGGCCAAGCTAAAGAAAACTAGAATTTGATGAAAGTTTACAGTGGTTGTAACTCTCTTTGAATTTTGTTTATGTGGTTTTTTGTACTCTTATGTTAGGGAAACTTGTTAGGGTCTATAGTTTTCAGTATTTCTTGAAAAATGTTGTAGTAGTCTTAAAGGACATGGCCAAGGAAAACAATTTTGTTAGAACTCTCTTAGGCAAAGAACAATTTTGTGTGTCTGAAGATATTGTACTTTAATAGCTAGTTTTCCTAGCCTTTTAATGAAAAAATTATAACCATTTCTATTTAAAAATATATATAAATCATTTTTTTCTTTTCAAATTATTTACTAGAAAATTTGAGTGTAATTTTATATACCCAAGAAAAATTCCCGCCCAAACTGACTCACAAATCTTTCTACCAAACCAACTAAGAAATCTTAAAAGGCAATATCACTTGAGAAGTAACAATAGAGAGTATATATCTTAAGAAAAAATACGTCATTTACGGCAGCATTTGTGACTTTTGAGTTTAGTGTCAACATCTCCATAGCCCGATCCATGCATCCAAAATATTGCATGAATTTCAATGACCATATTTCTCCAAATGTACTTACTTGAAATAGACATGAGGAAAACTTAACTTTAGAAAGAAATTATGTAGACTTTGAAATCCAAAATTATTTTAGTAGAATAAAATTTAGGTGGAGAGGATAACACTCTATCCAATAACCACTTGGATTAAATCCAATTAACAATAAATAAAGTCACTTACACATAATTATTTGATTGTTATTAAAATAAATATCTATAAAAATATATTTAACACATTAAAAAAACATTAATATTATGTTAAGGACATAAATACATGATCAAAACAATATATTATTAAATATTATTTATTAATATATTGAATACTCACAATATAGTAATAAGTATAAAAAAATCGCATAATAATAAATAGATATATAATAAATAAATATTAAATATGTCAAATATTAAATTAATAACATTAATTATTATATAATTAATATAATAAAATATTAATAAAAATATATAAATTAATTTATCATAAATAACTTTTATTAATATTATGGAAGTATGAGTAAGTGACGACCCAATAATAATAACTAAAATGTGTATTAATTGTATATAGTGTCACTTATAAACCATAAAAACATTCAACAATAATTGTTCTGAATCCATTAATTTATAAAAAATGTGAATGAAGTATGCATTAAATATTTGAAGTTAAAAAAAAAAAAATGTAAAGTATGTTTCTATGTTGTGTACGTTTTCTATATTTTTTATTATTGCATCTCATTAATTTACTTATGTCAAATACTTAATGCATAATTTCACGATTAATAATACTTCATTCATAATTTTTTTATGGGTGTTATGGACACGGCATAGGGTTTATGGGCCACCATAAAGAGATCGTACCCTAGGATAGGTGGATGGCAAGAGGACGGGTGATGACAATGAGTGCGGGTTGGTGGCAATGGTGGAAGGAGAATTATCCTAGAAGATAGGTTCTTGGTACAAGGCACTAGCCTAACGGGACGATAAGGTTTGTGAGTAGTTGCAACGAATTGAAGTTACCATGATGAATTATGAACTGGAATTATGGAGGATCATGGGTGATCTATAGACTATTATGGAGAACTAGGACTAGAGTCCTTACCCTTACCACTGTGCTGATTTTACCAGGAACTATATGAATTTCATTGTGTATTATGGGTATTCCAACACCCCCTTTTTCATTGTGTCTAAGGAAACTTGGTGCCTGGGTGCAGGAGCAAAGCATTATCTCTTATCTCTAATTGAATTTTGGGTCAGGTCTCTCTGCTTCTTCTGTTAGTTCATACCCAACACTCTTACAAGCATGGTGTGTCACACTAGAGCCAAGACTAGAAAGGGGGGTAGAGGTAATGATAGGAAGGGTCCACAGACTAGATCCATGCAGGGAGTGGAGGAGGTGTCAAGGAGTTGTATTGGAAGTATACCCTGGAGAAAGTGGAAGAAACTATAGAAAGGAAAGAAGCTTGGATCAAAACGGAGCAAGATTATATCCACTCAAAGGAGATTACAAAGGTAATGGAGCCCTAAGTACTGGATGTAGGATTGTCTTGATATTGGGAGACTAAGTACTATTGGACATTGGATTTCTTTTGGAAAATGAAATCCATTCTAGGCCAAGCCTTGAAGACCACTCATGAAGAACATACTAAATTTCTATTGCAACTAGACGAGGTTCAAGAACATGTCAGGAAATCGGACATGAAGATGAATTTGATTCTCAAGACCACTATAGGACTAGAATTTGTTGTGGCTACCACTTGTCCAAAGGTGTCCCGAATTTCTATTTTCGATAATGATACAAATAGTTAGATTTGTGATAGATTTTGTTCCTTTTTTGATAGTTTCCTATTATTTCCAAACTATCCCGGATAGGGAAGTCAACATAAGTTTTTAAGTAGTATAGAAATGATTGTTAAGGCACAAATTTAGTTTAAAGTTAAAAGACTAAGCAATGACAATGTTCTCTTCCATGGATGGTTTGGTTTCCTTAGTGGTAGGCCAGCCAAATTTTGATATATACAATTATTTTCTAAAGTAATATAATCCTACCTAGGTTAATAAAAAAATACTTCATTCATAAATGTTTAGAAATTAATGGATTCATAACAAATATTATTGCATGATTTATCAAATGTTCAAATACACCCATGCTCAAATTCCATTGCCAGTAAGGGTGGGAGGCTTATGTCTAAAAAACTTGTACATATGAGGCCCACTAAGTGTTATGATATTTAGACACTTAAGAGTTAGTTAAGATCATTTATTGGTCTAGATTGTCTTTAGGTAAAGTGTGTTTCTTTGGTATGCATTTGTACTTATGTAAACTAATAGTCATGATATGTTCTATACATAAAATGATTCGACTAGTCATATTCACTTTGATCTTAATGGCTATTGGTTTGTGACTTAACATCTTATTGTTCCATGATCTCTATTTAAAGAGTATGGAGGGTCATTTACTTAATGATCGATTCTGAGAGACTCATATGGGTGCTCGCACAAAGATCATAGCCTCAAGACTGCGTGCACGCTGCGGTTTGGTAAATCCCGAACCTCTAGTTAGGCATCCATGTAGGCCTTAGAAGTGCACACGCATTAGCAACGTTTGCGCGCTTTTATTGTGCACACACTAAGAGTGCATGCGCATTAATAGCGTGTGCACACTGCTCTGTATATTAAAATTGGGTCGAGGCCCATTTCTATTCCATTCTACCCTAGTCTGTCAGTTTCCAATTGTCCAAAAACGCCATACGATTGCTCGCACGCATCAAATCCACCACCAACACCTCCAAATCATCATCCAGTTAGGATTTTGATCCATAATTTGCGATTTTTTTTTCAATGATTTAAAAACAAAAATTCCATTATAAAATTCAACCAATATTATTGAAACAAATTCATTTTTTTTAATTGCAGTTCATCTCTTCTCCATCATAATGGCAGAAAACCAAGATCCAAACCCCCAAATAAACAACCTAGAGGATAACCCATCCATACAAAACCCCGAAGTAAACATTAACCCCGAGGAGAACCCAACCATAGAAGCCCAAATAAACCAACATTTACATTAGTTAAGAACCTTGGTTCAAGAGCTTAGAACCACTAGGGAACCATCGAGACTCTCCTTAGCCACATCCCTCGACAGTATCATTACCTCAGTTGACAATGCTCACGATCAATTGGTAAGCATAACCGAGTATAGGGATAGGATGAGAGCATATTATTCCACTGGTCTCAGTAGAGACCAAATCAAAGACTTGAATATCTCAAAACAAACTCTAGTTAGTTATTTCATTGACCCCATGACCAACCTACCCCCTGATCCATGGAAAATGAACCTTTGCATGGATTGGTGCACATATGATCCATGGAGACAAAACTGGATGAGTCAATGGTTTATGGTTTTTAACAAATCTCCTTGCAACAATAGGTAGGTTCTACTTTATTTTCTTCGGAAACAATATGCAGAGTTTGTGTTGGGTCTACATGTCAACTACTTTGACATTAGTGAGTTTCATGGGGTTGGTCTTGGATCTTCCCAGGATCGACCCACCGCCAAGCATAACCCAATGAGAGGGAAACCTACACCTAGGCATACGCCTAACCCCCCTCCACATACACCTCAGTTATTGGATCGCCTAGCCAAGACTACCACTGCCATATCACAACTTACTCATACTATATTACAACACAGTACATTTGTGGCATCATTTAGGCATGACACATCAGAGAAGCATAGATAACCATTAGGTGTAGTTCCTTTAGGCCCCATTGGTTATGGACCATCCATGACAGCTAATGGGACAAAGGATCATTTTGACACCCGAGGATTACCCCATTAATGCACTCACTGGGGCCCTACGGAGGATCCTGTACGAGATACCTTTATGTCTGAGGTTAGTACATGATTTGTAAATGGTTAATTACATTTTTAAATGTACATTTTACAATCGTTAGATGAACATTGATTAGTGTATTTAATGTGTAATTGATGTTTTTGGCATGTGCAGTTGTTTCGAGATGAAACAACAGAATCAAGGTGGTAGGACATTACTGCTCCCAACCTTGATTCTGCCATGGCGGTAGTGGAAAATATTGCATCACCTCACATATAGGTATCTAAAAGAGTGTATGGTTGTAGGATTTAAAAATTGAGATAGTTGCAATTGTCATATTTTATATGAGAAATCAATATTAATGTTGTTGTGTTTCCACAGGTGCATGTAGAGGAGATTCAACACAACTCTCCACCTGTGCTAAGAAAATCACTTGTCATGCAGGTAACTTGTGTGAAATTAATTATATATTTGACATGAAATTCATTTTGTTTGTATGGTTAATTTACATTTTTTTTCTTCTAATGAAATGTATTTCATATTTTATGTAGGTTCCATATCCCACCATACGATCACCATACACACTCATCCCTGCATATATCCCACATAGTTTATTTTTTCCACATTTCATGTCGATTCATGTGACTGGGAAATTTTCCCTTGTGATCGGCATTCTTGTATCCCCCCATAGGCTTATCCCACCCATTGTACAACCACTGGGGCTATATCACTGGACACACCCGTCCACTCATGTGTTGCCCCCACCTGTCCAACATTTGGCTGCATCCACATCAACTCCACCATTTCACATACATCTACTCCCACCCATTTACCTACATAAGCCCCTGCCCCCTACGTACATCAGCCCCCTCCACCGCCATTGCCTCAAACCAAGTTGTCCAGCCCAGTGCTCCACTTCCTATCCAGGAAGGGAAATCTCTTGCATCGTCTCCAATATTCATGGTGATATTTATAAGTTCTTTAAAATATTATAAAGCATGAATGAATTTCATAAAATAATGCATTTTGGTATTATGTATTAATGATTTTTCTAATTGTTGCAGGGAGGCATTGTTGAGAGACTTGGATCGAGGAGACAGACACCCCCATCAGGACATGTTGTCTCGTCTCAGGTGAGTACTCAAGATTTGAATTCTAATTGTATTTTTTTAAGTGTACTAATTGATAGAATTGTGGAAAAAATGACATGTTGTTGTTTCCCTTTCAGAGCCATGAGAGACACTCCACACCTAGACATAGGGGGGCTCAATCTTCCTCTAGCTCAAAGAGGAGGAAGATTGATTTTGGAGATGAGCATCAGGGTGCCAATGGTGTCCAAGGTGATTGAGACACCCACTATGAACATTAACCACGATGTGGCATTTTTGGCAGGAGATGTTTATTTGTGATATAGGCCATGAGCCTCCCTTATTCAATTTTTGGGCATGAGCATCCATTATTGGGAACAATGTTCCATTTTGTATAAAAATGTAATTTTGAATATATTTCCAATTCAAATTTACGATTTTCATTTGGTGTATATGACAGAGTGTTTATGATTTCTTACATTATTTATGTGGATTTGATGTTATATATTATGACTTTTACATGGCTCATGGTGACTATGATTCGTTCATGGTGAATGGTGAATGGTGAATGCGATATTATATGTATTATGACTATTACATGCAATATATTTTAGATCACATACATATTTCAGTCAAAATGGGAGTGTGTTATGATGAATACAATCTTATCCCAAAAAAATCAATAAAATAACTTGATCACCATATATGGCATGCATGCTTTTATTATCCCTCTTCCAATCCACATCATAACATCTTATTAAAAAGAGTTAGGATTGAAAATTACGATATCTTAGGGCCTAAGACATTTGTTTTCATCATTGGACCATATCATGACCTTGGAATTCTTGCCTTGTGTGCACAACACCAAAGTATCACTCTTGTAGGCTACAAAATCACTTTATAAGATTATCGATGGTTCAAGGTCTACTCTTAACTAAACCATTAACCCATCATTACCTTTCCCAATCATCCCACAAACCTACTTAAATCAACCTTACCCTCTAGACTTAACGACTCCATTATCTAACTTACCCTACCAAAACTACCAAAACCTAGATCATATTTAGCTTATCCATCCATAGCTTAGCCTACCATAACTGAACCTACACTACCCTCCACCATCTAACGTACCCTACCATGCCTACAATAACCACATAAAGAAAGAGAGAGAAAGAGAGAGATCAAGAGAGAGAGATTGTGGGTTAGAGGTTGAGGGAGAGAAATATTCGGGTTTACAAGTTTAGAGTGAGAGAGAGAGAGTGTATCGGATGTGAAAGAGTGTAAAGTATTGAAGGAAAAGATGTAGAAGCTGACCAATATCTAGTATGAAATTTAGGATGCTTGTTAGGGGTTGAGGGAGAGCGATATTGGGGTTTACGGGTTTAGAGTGAGAGAGAGAGAGAGTATCAAACATGAAAGGGTGTTAGGGATTGGGGGTTAGGTGTTTAGAGAGAGATTGGGGGTTAGGTATTTTGAGAGAGAGAGATATTATGGGTTAGGAGTTTATATATATATATATATATATATATATATATATATAGAGAGAGAGAGAGAGAGAGATTGTGGCTTAGGGGTTGAGAGAGGGAGAGAGGTTGGGGGTTAGGGGTTTAGAGAGAGATAGAGTGAGAGAGAGAGAGAGATTGGGGGTTAGTGTTTTAGGGGGGGGAGAGAGAGAGATTGTAGCTTATGGGTTGAGAGAGAGAGAGAGAGAGAGAATATCAGACATTAAAGCATGTGAATTCTTGAAGGAAAATATGCATAAGGTGACCAATATCTACTATGAATTTTTGGATGCCCTAAATGGAGAGAGAGAGAGAGAGATTGTGGGTTAGGGTTGAGAGAGAGAGATTGGGGCTACGAGTTTAGAGAGAGAGAGAGAGAGAGAGAGAGAGAGAGAGATCGATCGTGAGTGGGTGGCTAAGGGTAGGGGCGAGTAAGGGGAGAGGCATCTATACAGATAGATAGGGATGGGGAGGTGGTCAGTGGTTTAAAGAAATAAATTAGGAGTTATGGGTTTAGAGAGAGGGATTGGGGGTTAGAGGTTTAGAGAGTGTTAGAAAAACAGGATCGCAAAGCAATAAAAATAAACAAGATGCAAATATAAATCACATAAACACAATACAAGAGAGACACCAATATAACGCCGTTCACCCAATCTGGGCTACGTCCACATAGAAATTTCGAGTCATTTTATTCTATACCATCCAACAAATGAAGGGATACAACCTATAGCACATCCGTTGAAACTTCATCTTCGGTCTCTCTCAGTCTCTCTTACACAATCATAGAGATCTTTACAATGATACAATACATTACACAACCGTATTACAATGTTTTCCTTTTAAAGGAAATTACCATGGGAAAATACTATGGGCTACTCAATACCATGGGCCCGTAAAATGTTGGCCAACAAAACAACCCATAAAATTTCTTTCAAGGGCTTCGCCCCCAAACCTCCTTTCTTAGGGGCGCTACCCCTGGACCTCCCTGGGGGGGCGATACCCCCCCACTGGAATGAGTGTACATTCCACCTGCATATCATATAAAATTGGGGTACAAACACAACTAAAACAAAAACATCTATGAATTATAAAGATCAGGCTCCACAACCAATAATCTCCCACTTGGAGACTAATCATAGCAACTCCACCACTGCTGCACTTATTGGACTATGCTATAAACCTTGGATCTGGAAAATTTCTCATCTTCACCTTCATGCTAGAATGCCAACTCAAACCAAGCAAGAACTCAGTTTCTCTCTGGTTACTACCTTTGTCAACACGTCTGGAGGATTTTGGCTACTATGTATCTCTTCTAGCTTCAACGGTTCATCTTCTAGAACAAACCGTATGAAATGGTACTTCAGATATATATGTTTATTCTTAGAATGGAAGGATGAGTTATTTGTAAGATTAATGGAACTTTAGCTGTCACGATACAACCTGTTATCCTCCTACTTCTTACCCAATTCCTCCATGAACCTATGCAACCAAATCGTCTCTTTACTAGCCTCTGTAGCAACAACATACTATGCTTCTGTTTTTGAAAGCACAATAACCTTTTGCAGCTTCAAAATCCAACTTATTGTTGTTCCACCTACATTAAACAGATACCTTGTGGTGCTCCTCCTTCTATCTTTATCACCTACCATATCCGCATCAACATATCCCTGTAGAACAATGTCTAAACCTCCAAAACATAATGCATGAGTGGTAGTACCTCTCAAATACTTGATAATCCATTGTACTTCCTTCCAATGTTCTTTACCTGGATTGCTCATATACCTGCTCACAACTCCCACTGCATTTGCAATATCTTGTCTTATGCACACCATGGCATACATCAAGCTGCCAACTACTGATGAATAGGGAACCTTGGACATGTAATCTATCTCTTCCTGTGTCTTGGGACACATCTCCTTACTTAGTTTGAAATGGTTGGCCAAAGGTGTACTAATTGGTTTTGCATTCTACATTCTAAACCTCTCCAACACCTTTTCTATGTACCCACCCTGAGACAATGTCAATTTGCAATTTTTCCTAGCTCTTGTTATTCTCATACCAAGGATTTGCTTTACAGCATCCAAATCCTTCATCACAAATGAATTAGCTAACTTCCTCGTGAGCACATTTATATCCTGCATGTTAGACCCTGCAACAAACATGTCATCCAAATACAATAACAAGATAATATATCTTGTATTATCTAGCCTCTTGAAATAAACACAGTGATCAGAATGACATCTACTATAAACTTGTTCTTTCATAAACCTGTCAAATTTCAAATACCACTTCCTTGGAGCTTGTTTCAAGCCATACAAGCTCTTCTTCAACCTGAATACTAAATTATCCTTCCCTTTGATCTCATACCCATGTGGCTGCTGCATATAAATATTGTCCTCCAAATCCCCATGGAGAAAGGTCGTTTTTACGTCTAACTGTTCAAGATGCAAATCTTCCACCACCACTAGACTTAAAATAGTCCTAATTGAATTCATTTTAACAACAAGAGAAAATATTTCATCAAAATCTATACCTTTCTTCTGTGCAAACCCCTTTACCACAAGTTTGTCCTTGTACCACTTCTTGCCCCCATCTTCTTCCTTCAACCTGTAAACCCATTTGTTTTGCAATGCTCTTTTACCTGCAGGAAATTGAACCAAATCCCAAGTCTGGTTTCTTACCAATGATTCCATCTCCTCACTCATGCCTTGCTCCCACTTCTTTCTAGTTTTCACTTGTATTACTTCTTCATAACATTCTGGTTCACTAGAATCAGTCATCAATAAATAATACATTGAAGGAGAGTATCGTTCAGGAGGTCTACTTAACCTGGTGGATATTCCAACACTTGCAGTAGTTTGAGGTACCTACTACTGTTCTTGATTTTCTGGCACCTTTGGAACTTCATTTTCTTTTATTTCATCAAGCATTGTGTATTCTATGTTTTCCTTTTCCTGTTTCTTTCCCTACAAGTGATCTTTATACATGACATTTTCATTGAATACCACATCTCTGCTTCTAATGATTTGTTACTTTCATAATCCCATAAGCGATAACCAAAATCATCAACCCGATATCCAATAAAAGTACATTTCTTGGATTTAGCATCAAGCTGTGTCCTATTTTCTTTATCAATATGGACAAATGCTTCACAACCAAAAGTTCTAAAAAACGAGTAGTTTACATTTTTACCTGTCCATGCCTCCTCTGGAATCCCACCATCCAAGCGCTTGAAGGCCCTCTGTTTATTAAGTAAACAACAGTATCTACATCATCTTACCAAAACTATAAGGGAAACCTTGCATGCAATCTCATATACCTTGCATGCTCCATGATCGTCCTATTCATCCTTTCGGACACACCATTTTCTTGTGGTGTTCATGGGACTATCTTCTCTCAACGAATCCCATGGTATGAACAATAACTATCAAACTCCTTGCTGCAATATTCACCTCCATTATCTGATCTAAGACACTTCAACATTTTTCATGTCTCATTCAACCAAATCTTTCCATTTCTTAAAAGTAGAAAACACATTAGATTTATGTCTAATGTAATAAACCCAAGTTTTTCTAGTTGCATCATCAATAAAATTAAGATAATAATGAGAGCCACCAAGAGATTGTACCTAGTCCGATCCCCATACATCTGTATGTACAATATCTAACTTTTCACTCTTCTTCTGTTTCCCAACCCTGAGAAATCTGTCTCTCTTTTGTTTTCCATAAACACGGTTCTCATAGAATTCCAAACTTACCTGCTTCAGATCTGGTAACAACTTCCTTGAGTGGAGAATCTGCATCCCTTTCTCACTCATGTGGCCAAGCCTATGATTCCACAATGCTGTATATGTTCCTGTGGAAGCTAAAGAGATAGAACAGTCAGTATTACAAGGACATAAATACAACGTACCTATCATGTCTTCTTTTGCTATCACCATCGATCCTTTAGTGATATTCCACCACGTTTCTACAAATGTAGATAAATAACCACCATCTACCAACTACCCCGTTGAGATTAGATTTCGTTTCATAGCAGGAATATGCCTTACATCTTTCAACAACAATTCAGTTCCATTCTTTAATTTTATCCGTACCTTACCCATTCCAACAATTTTACATGGCTCATCAACACCCAATAAAACATGTCCAAAATCGCCTGGAACATAATTAAGAAAACATTTCCTATGGGGTGTATCATGACATGAATCCCTTGAATATACTACCCAGTAATCACTAGTATTATCTAATGCAAGAATCAAGGCATCTTGTAACACATCACCTGCTACATTTGCTTCCTGAGTAGTCTCCTGATGTCCATCTCCTTTCTTCTTTAGAGATTTGCAATCTTTCTTCCAATGTCCTATCTTTCCACAGTTCCAACACTCTATATTTTCCAGTTTGGACTTGGATATTCCCTTCGTGGACTTGCTGCAATTACCTGGGATCTTTCCTCTCTCCCTTTGTATTCCCCTACTCTCCATAGTCAATTCATTACCTGATGTCCCACCTGTGCTTTTCCTTCGCATTTCCTCGCTAAGAATAACACCAACAACATCATCAAATTTCAAAGTGTTTGAACTAGAGACAGATTTACTCACAACCATGACCAAGTGGTGCCAAGTTTCTGGCATTGAACACAAGATTAGAAGAGCCATAACCTCATCATCAAAGTTAACTTTTATAGAACTTAGTTGATTTGTAATCGTATTAAATTCATTTAAATGATCAGCAACAGATCCACCTTCTGACATCTTCATATTAAATAAATGCTTCATTAGAAATACCTTGTTGGAGGCCGAGGGTTTTTCATACAGCTTACCCAATGCCCTCATCAGACCCTCCATTGTCTTTTCTTTTGAGATATTGAAATCCACCAATGAATCTAGGCACAACCGTATTGTTCCCAGTTCCTTTCTGTCAAGAAACTCTCATTCTTCATCCTTCATAGTCGTCGACTGTTTTTCTTTTCCTCCTAATGATAGGAATAAATCCTTCTGATACAGATATTCCTCCATTTGTATCTTCCATAACTGGTAGTTTTGGCCATTAAATTTCTAGACCTTAAACTTTCTTTCTTCTGCCATTGCTCCCACTCGAACCAGGAACCCTACTTTCGTGCGAGTTTATTTTCCAAATATACCTTTGGCTCTGATACCAATTGTTAGAAAAAATGATCTCAGAGCAATAAAAATAAACAAGATGCAAATATAAATTACATAAACACAATACAAGAGAGACACCAATATAACGTGGTTCACCCAATCTGGGCTACGTCCACGGAGAAATCGCTAGTCCTTTTATTATTATACCATCCAACAAATGAAGGGATACAACGTACCTACAACAAATCCACTGCAACTTCCTCTTCACTCTCTCTTAGTCTCTCTTACACAATCACAGAGATCTTTACAATGCTACAATATATTACATAACCGTATTACAATGTTTTTCTTTTAAAAGGAATTACCATGGGAAAATACTACGGGCTACTCAATACAATGGGCCCATAAATTGTTGGCCAACAAAACAACCCATAAAATTTCTTTAGAGAGCTTCACCCTCAAACCCCCACCAGGGGGCCATTGTGTTGAGATATTGTAACTTCAAAGAATATTATATTTGTACTTTATTATTCCGGAGATGATTCATTCCTCCGTGAAGATCTTATTGTATATTCAGAGATGTTTACTCCTCCGTCGGAATGTGGTAACTTGGGTTATTACACTTCCCTAGTGGGGGTCAGCCCTGTATGTGTTATGTGGGTCAAAGGGTTATTAGACCATCCTAGAGGGGTCGGCCCAGTCAGTTGTAATGGGGTATTTAACCCAATGGTTAAATACGAGCCTACATGTCTTGTGTAAAAGACAAGTCGGAGTAGTGTATAAATAGAGGAGGTGTGTTCCTCATTTGATACACACACTCACTCACTTGAGAGTAGCGCACTTGTGGAGGAGAGGTCTGCTATGGTGGAGAAGGAGATCATGTCTTTGGTTTGCATCTTTGTATATTGTTGGTCATCTATATTGAGGAAGCTTTGCTGGGTTTTTTACCCCATGAAGGTTTCCCAGGATAAATCTGTGTCTCTTATGTTTATGCTATGCTTGTTGTTTCTTCAGTGATCCTGTATATGCTATTATTGTGAAATGGAATGTAATGCTGCTATTTTCTGTCTTATCATATTGAATTTTAACATGGTATCATATCTAACCTGAAGGAAGGCAAGGTATGGCACTTATGACACTTGCTTCACTTGCTACAATTTGAAGGTTTGGGTTTTATATAGAAAAAACCAGTCATCGTGGAACTTTCGCCATAAATCCATTTTGGAGAAGTTTCAGGATCTGAAACCTTTACAGGTCGTAGATAACATCTCCACGTATCTTGTGTCCAAAGGGTACCCTCAGATTCGTTGTACTTTGTAAGTTATGATTAGTACAAGTTAGGGTTTCTGCCTCTTCCATATCTCAGTCAAAATCAGGTGACCTAGGAAAAAAGGTCATAACTTGGGCTAGGAAGCTCCAAATGAAATTCGTAAAAAGTGACAGGTAGTACATAGACTGTACTATCTCAGGAAACATTTATAGAGGCCGAAGCTGAACCAGTGATACGTGGCATGCCGTACAAGTTCGCTCTCCTGTTTTATCCCATAAACAGGTCACGTTGCGACACTTGGCATAACTTGGGCTAGGAAGATCCAAATGAAATTTCGTAAAAAGTGACAGGTAGTACACAGACTGTAATATCTCAAAAAACTTTTTTAGAAGCTGAAGCTGAACCAGTGACACGTGGCATGCCATACAAGTTCACTCTCCTGTTTTATCCCATAAACAGGTCACGTTGCAAAACTTGGCATAACTCTCTCTCAGAAAATCCAATTGAGGTCAGACCTGTCAGGATGGAAAGATGATAGGTCAGGATACTGTAGAAAAAGTTTTCAGACCCTGTGGAGTGAAAATTTCAGATTTATAGCAGAAACAATCAGGTACATATTTCTGTCAAAATATAATTATTTTTGGAGCACCTTTATTCATGGCTTCCGGAATTTAGGGTTTCGAAGAAAGTTAGAATTTTTGGAATCGGAATCCATGGCTGAATGTTACTCAGGAAAATTGAAATTTAGAGACCAAGATCAAATTTTTTGGTAGGGTAGAAGACCGGGCTTGATCAAACCCTAGTTCGGGATTTTGATCGGAAAGATGGAAAATTAGGGCTTCAGCAAAAGTTGGAATTTTTGAAGTCTGTAACCACGGCTGGAAGCTCCTCAGAAAAATAAGAGTTTAGAGCCTTGGATCAAAACTTTTGATTGACCAGAAGGGTGGGATTCATCAAACCCTAGTTCGGGATCTTGTCCAGAAGATCCAGAAGTTTCAAAGGCAATTTTGAGGGGTCAAATTTTGGAGATTTCAAAATTGAAGTATGCTAGTTTGATCAGCTCAGCAAGACACATCCTTCCATCCATTCGGAAGTGTGAAAGTCAAAGATTGAATTTTTAGGGTTTCTCTAGTAAACCCTAATCAAGCTCCAGATCAAGTTTCAAGGGGAGTTGAGGCTAAGGCCTTACATAAGAAGACTACAAGAAGTCTTGACAGGTATGACTTAAGGAGGTTCAGGTATGTCTTGAAATCTGATTCTTGATTAAGTTCATAATGTGTTTGTCTTCATGTTATTTATTAGTACAATCTTGATTAATGTTAGAATTGTCTTATCACCCTAGTAACAGTATGAATGCATGCGAATGATCGAAGACATTCATTGATTAGGGCTATATGATTGTACTTATGCATTATGGTGTTGTGTGAGGTTGATGTTGTCTACTAACAAGATACAGGTACATCACAAAAGACAAATCAGGTTCCATGACCATGACATCACGAAGACAAAGACTCATCCATAATCTTTGTTCTACTTACGAGGTATGTATAACTTTGTTATATTATGCTTAACCTATGAGACATGCAGGTTCTAGCTCAGGATCTCTAAATCATTGAAAAGATTGTTTAGGTATGTTTTACATAACTAAGCAAGTATACTAATCTAGGTATGTTTTCCTATGTCATGTTAGAATCTTACCTTGTATACTTGGTATGATTGGTTATGCTTATTCATAAAGTTAGTAATCAAGGGTTTATGCATATTATGTCTCTTATCTTGGTTGATGATTTAACTAACTAGATCAAACAAGAATATGCATGAATAAAAGAAAACTTCCCTGAAACCTTGAATATTATCTATAATCATGACTATACATTTTCAAGATTATTTAGAACTATAATGTTGAGAATATACTAATGAATGTATGTTTGTGTATGAGATCATGAGGATGACACTTGAGCATGCACAGTGGTACAGAATGAATAGAAGTTCAAAAGACATACAGAAGATCAAGCGGGAGGCAACCACACAAACATAAAAGATAAGTATTTGAGTTGTTATTTGAAATAGTAAATGATATTTTCTGTAATAGGTTGTATGCATATTTGTATTCCTATAATATATCATGCTGAGTGTAAACATTCATAGAGCATTGAACAGTATACTACTAACATGCATATGATTGGTAAGTTGGACAAACATTCCATTGTTGCTTGTCTAGAATGAAACCTCTTTGCTGACATGCTGAGAGCTGTGCACACTCTCGATAGTATGTTCTGGTAGAGATGGAAGGCATCTAGATAGCCACTGTATGCATACAGGATATGGAAAAGTGTTGTGCCAAAGTATTGGTCAAGATAGTTGCATAACTATGTAAATGATATTTGTATGCATAATAGGTTATCATGTCAACATGATTTCATGATTATGAAGTATTACTAATCATGTACTTAATTTTGATATGTAGGAAAGATCATGAAGAATGATGAACACCGCACAAGTGATGGATGTTCAACAAGAATATTTACAAACATAATATAGAAGGTTCATGGCTAAAATATTCTCTTAGAAAGAGGAAGAGAATCATGACGAGATGTTTGCTCCAAGTGACTAGATAAGACCATTCTGTTAACGATGTAATTAAAGAAGAAGTGTGAATCAGGTTCTGTATGGGTACCCAGGATCGGTAGCCAATTGATGAGCTTAATGATCATCATGGGTGATGTGGATCTCAACCTTTGCTACAAGGTTGAATATGGATTCTATACACAGATGACATGGATGCAAGAAGGAACTCACCACAGAGTTCGAATGCTGTTGAGGTTCATATCAGTAGACCCATCTAACGAGAGATGGCACAGATAGATGGCTACATAAATGAAAATGAAAGATCTCAGTTTGATACATTACTTCCTAGGTCTAGAAGTATGGCAAGGCTCGTAAGGAATCTTTCTCAACCAAGGAAAGTATGCTGAGAAATCTTGGGAAGACTTGATGTGTTGGAATGGCCACTCTCATGGATTCCAACTGGAAGCTGTTAGCAGATGACTCTTCAGAGTTAGTGGATATAACTCTGTACAGACAAATTATTGGGTCACTGATGTATCTGATAAATACTAGGTCAGATATATGCTTTGCTGTAAATACCTTGAGTCAGTATCTAGTGGAAGCTAGATGTGTTCACCTATTAGTTGCAAAGCATGTGTTCAGGTACCTAAAGGATACGATAGACTTTGATCTATGCTCATGACTTCAGATGACTACACAGATGTTGATTGAACAGAAAGTGTATCAGACAAGTAGAGCACATCGAGAGGATGTTATTGTCTGGGAATAGCCATGATATTGTGCTCTAGCAGGAAGCAGTCTAGTATGGCTCTTATCACAAGCGGAATATATGGCTGTTTGCTCTGCTAGTTGTGAAGTAGTATGGCTACAGGATTGTTTGACTTAGAGATAGACCCAACTGTGATACTATGTGACAAACAGAGTTGTATCAAGATGGCAGAGAATCCAGTGTCCCATGATAAGTAAAGCACATAGAGATCTGACATTTCTATATACAAGATATGGTGCAGAAAGGAACTATAAAGTTCGAATTTGTAACAAGTTACCGATGTACTAACCAAACCTCTACCTCAAGTAAATTTTTCCGAGAGCAAGAGGATTGTATCATCCGTGGAATTTAGTCCTAAAGTGATCCGTAGACAAACAAAATCCTGAATGAACAGGTAAGGGGATTGTATCGTCCTCGGACCATAGTCCTGTGAAGTGAGCCGTAGACAAGATGTCTTCGAGAACAAAATCCTGAATGAACAGGTAAGGGGATTGTATCATCCTCGGACCATATTCCTGTGAAGTGAGCTGTAGACAAGATGTCTCCGAGAACAAAATCCTGATTGAACAGGTAAGGGGATTGTATCGTCCTCGGACCATAGTCCTGTGAAGTGAGCCGTAGACAAGATGTCTCTGAGAACAAAATCCTGAATGAACAGGTAAGGGGATTGTATCGTCCTCGGACCATAGTCCTGTGAAATGAGCCGTAGACAAGATGTCTCTGAGAACAAAATCCTGAATGAACAGGTAAGGGGATTGTATCGTCCTTGGACCATAGTCCTGTGAAATGAGCCGTAGACAAGATGTCTCCGAGAACAAAATCCTGAATGAACAGGTAAGGGGATTGTATCGTCCTCGGACCATAGTCCTGTGAAGTGAGCCATAGACAAGATGTCTCCGAGAACAAAATCCTGAATGAATAGGTAAGGGGATTGTATCGTCCTCGGACCATAGTCCTGTGAAGTGAGCCGTAGACAAGATGTCTCCGAGAACAAAATCCTGAATGAACAGGTAAGGGGATTGTATCGTCCTCGGACCATAGTCCTGTGAAGTGAGCCGTAGACAAGATGTCTCCAAGAACAAAATCCTGAATGAACAGGTAAGGGGATTGTATCATCCCCGGACCATAGTCCTGTGAAGTGAGCCGTAGACAAGATGTCTCCGAGAACAAAATCCTGAATGAATAGGTAAGGGGATTGTATCGTCCTTGGACCATAGTCCTGTGAAGTGAGCCATAGACAAGATGTCTCCGGGAACAAAATCCTGAATGAACAGGTAAGGGGATTGTATCGTCCTTGGACTTTGGTCCTGTGAATTGAGCCGTAGACATGAGGTCTTCGAGAATTGAATGATAGGACTGGATCGTCCCTGGACCTCGGTTCAAAAGGTACATGGTAGGACTGGATCATCCTTGGACCTCGGTTCAAAAGGTACATGATAGGATTGCATCATCCATGGACCTATGTCCTAAAGAGAGCAGGATTGATCATCCTGTAATATGATCGTGTGTGTTGCAGGGTATGCTGCTTTTGTGTGAATACTTGTATTGATGATGTGTATACTTGTATTGATGATGTGTACACTTGTATTGTGTATTGATGATACTTGTATTGTGTGGATACTTGTATTGATGATGTGTATACTTGTATTGTGTGGATACTTGTATTGATGATGTGTATACTTGTATTGGTGTGGATACTAATACTGTAGATCGAGATGATCCAGATGCTGTAGAACGAGATGATCCAGATGCTGTAGATCAAGATGATCCAGATGCTGTAGATCGAGATGATCCAGATGCTGTAGATCGTGATGAACCAGATGCTGTAGATAAAGATGATGTGACGATGCTGATGATCGTGTGATGACGATGCCGACGATCGTGAGGATTCAGATATTGATGTTGCTGTAGCTATTTGAGTGCTGCAGAAGATAAAGACTCAGTATAGAAGATGTTGATGTTCCAGTATTGAAGATGTTCCAGTAACTGGTTGAGTTACTGATGATGTTGAGAAAGCTTCCAATGATTTATAGATGTATCATGTATGATGTTGATGACTCCTTGCTCGTGCAGATGCTGTTATAATATCCTTCTCGTTAAGAGGGAGTGTTGAGATATTGTAACTTCAAAGAATATTATATTTGTACTTTATTATTCCGGAGATGATTCATTCCTCAGTGAAGATCTTATTGTATATTCGGAGATTTTTATTCCTCCGTCGGAATGTGGTAACTTGGGTTATTAGACTTCCCTAGTGGGGGTTGGCCCTGTATGTGTTATGTGGGTCAAAGGCTTATTAGACCATCCTAGAGGGGTCGGCCCAGTCAGTTGTAATGGGGTATTTAACCCAATGGTTAAATACGAGCCTACATGTCTTGTGTAAAAGACAAGTCGGAGTAGTGTATAAATAGAGGAGGTGTGTTCCTCATTTGATACACACACTCACTCACTTGAGAGTAGCGCACTTGTGGAGGAGAGGTCTGCTATGGTGGAGAAGGAGATCATGTCTTTGGTTTGCATCTTTGTATATTGTTGGTCATCTATATTGAGGAAGCTTTGCTGGGTTTTCTACCCCATGAGGGTTTCCCAGGATAAATATGTGTCTCTTATGTTTATGCTATGCTTGTTGTTTCTTCAGTGATCCTGTATATGCTATTATTGTGAAATGGAATGTAATGCTGCTATTTTCTGTCTTAGCATATTGAATTTTAACACGTTGCCCCCCCCGCACCGCCCCGCTGGGATGAGTGTACAATACATCTGCATATCATATAAAGTTGGGGTACAAACACGACTGAAACAACATCTCTGAATTATGAAGATCATGCTCCACAACCAACACAGAGAGAGAGGGATTGGGGTTTAGAGAGAGAGAGATTGGGGATAGGGGGTTTATAGAGAGGGAGAGAGATTGGGAGTTATGGGTTTAGAGAGAGAGAGAGTGAGAGAGGAGGTGGTTAGTGGTAGGAGTAGGTGAGATACCAATAGAAAGAGAGAGAGTGGGTGGTTAAGGATAAGGGAGGAGTAGGGGAGGAGGGATATAGAGAGAGTGAGAGGGTTGGAGAGATGGTTAGTGGTAGGGGAGAGAGAGAGAAAGAGAGAGGGGTGGGGGTATGAGGGTGAAGAGTGGGGTTTTGGGGAAGGATATATATATATATATATATATATATATATATATATATATATATATAGAGAGAGAGAGAGAGAGAGAGAGAGAGAGAGAGAGAGAGAGAGAGAGGTTTGGGGGTTTAGAGAGAGAAAGAGAGATCATGGGGTGATGGTTAGTGGTAGGACTAAGTGAGAGATCGAAAGAGAGAGAGAGTGAGTGGGTGGATAAGGGTGGGGGTATTAAGGGGGAGAGGTATATAGTGAGTGTGTGGTTAAGGGTAGGGGTAAAAGGTATATATATATATATATATATATAGAGAGAGAGAGAGAGGAGGGGTGGTTAGTGGTGTGGGTGAGCGAGAGATATAGTGAGGGATAGGGGTAGGAAGGTGATGAATGGGGGGTTAGAGAGAGAAGGGGAAGAGGAGAGAGGGAGGGTTATAGAAATAGAGAAAGGAGGGGGTTAGGGTTTAGTGTAATAGAGATATGGGGGGCTTGGGATTTATGGTATATGTTTTTGATGGGGGGCTTATGCTTTATGGTAAAGGGATAGATGGGGGGTTGAGAGAGAGAGGGGGAGTGGATTTATAAAGAGGGAGGGGGCATGGGATTATATTGAGAAAGGGAGATATACTTAAAAAGAGGGAGAAAAAAATATATAGCATTAGCGCGCACGCTAATAGTGCATGTGTGCTATTAGTGCATGCACGCTCTTAGTGCGCACACGTTAATAATGTGAGTGCACTATTAGTGCGCACTTCCAATTTTTTATTTTTTTTGGCACGCTTTCCTTTTGCCACACCGTGTGTAGTGAATTGGCAAGTTTGGTTCTAGTTTAGGATTGTCAAACCTTGTGCCTTGGATTGCATTACAGCAAAACACATCATGTTCTGTAACTTCATGTTATTCAACCTCGAATCTGTATATGCTCCACTTGTCCACTGCTAATGAAACTGCACACACTTATAGAACTCTCTACCCATATTCCAAATATCTATTTTTTGAATAAATTTGTTAGTATTTTCTATTTAAATATTCATTTTTGTTTGCAATCATGTCATATTTACATCAAACATAGGTCATGTATTTCAGATATAACTTTTGACTAACTTGTCTATTTCGAAAACAGAAAAGAACCCACACAAGTATATTGGAAGACCCGCGCACTAAAAAATAAAATAAAATTGACTATGTTAAGACCAAGATAGCGAGGCTTTACACTCAACCTTGTATTTTTAGGGCTTCACTGACTTCCCTAATTTAAAAAATATATAAAATTAGCTTGGAAAATTTTGGAAAAATAGCTCTACACTAGAACTGCCTATTATCTACAACTCTACATAATGTTTTGTACAAATTTGGACAATTTACATACCAAATGCAGGGCCTAATGCGAACATATGCATTATGTTTTAGAAAAAAAATAACATACCAATCTTAGAAGAATTCCATTTTTCTGAGTTATACATATTTTCCATAAATAAAAGTTATATATTCTAGAAGGTGATCCGCTTGTCTATGTTTCATCTTTTTACACCATTTTATAAAAAGTTGTGTAGGTACCTCTAAAAATTCATTTTAATGGTCGAATTTCTGTTTTTCAGTGATTCCATTGCAACTAACACGTCATAAGTGGGTATCATTACCTTGCATTAGCCCATGTAAAAAATATATTTTTGCATTAATATATTACCTCAAGTATGTGTTTGACTGAGGCCATGGAATATTGACCTCTCTGAGGGTTTTAACCATGTAAAACATCAGTGTGTTGATTTGTGTTTTGTTTGTGTGAATGGTTACTTAAGTTACTTGACCTACATGGAAATAAGGCTATTTTAGTCAAACATTACGCTACCACTTGTCCAAAGGTGCCCCAAATTTCTATTTTCGATGATGATACAAATAGTTATACTTGTGATAGGTTTTGTTCCCTTTTAAATATTTTCCTGTTATTTCCAGACTATCCTAGATAAAGCAGTAAACATAAGTTTTTTAGTAGTGTAGAAATCATTGTTAAGGTAAAAATTTAGTTTAAAGTTAAAAGGCTGAGCAATGACAATGTTCTCTTCTATCGTTGGTTTGGTTTCCTTAGTGTTAGGATAGCCACATTTTGATATATACAGTTATTTTCTAAAGTAATATAATCCTTCCTAGGTTAATAAAAAAATACTTCATTCATAATTGTTTATAAATTAATGGATTCATAACTAATATTATTGCATGATTTATCAAATGTTCAAATGCACCCATGCTCAAATTCCATTACTAGTATGGGTGGGAGGGTTGTGTCTAAAAAAATTGTACATATGATCCCACTAAGTGTTAATATATTTAGACACTTAAGATTTATTTAAGATCATTTATTGGTCTAATTTGTCTTTAGGTAAAGTGTGTTTCTTTAGTATGCATCTGTACTTGTGTAAACTGACAGTCATGATATGATCTATCATGGGTAAATTTGAACCCAAAATCCGACGGCATATTTGTCTAAATTTTGACAACACTCCGTCTAAGATCCGACAAAGTATTTTTTTTTTAAACGTCGATAAAAATTCGTCGGATATCCAACATGTACACATCGTCATTGTATAACTAACAATGCCTCGTTGAATCAATAATTCCAATAACCGACGTCAATCTCATCGCATATCCAACAACATTTACTTACCAGAAGGTCGGATAACCAACCAAAGGAACATCGAATATCTGGCACATTCGTAGTCGATTAACCGACAAATTTGACGTCGAATATCTGACACATGAGTAGTCGATTAATCGACAAAAAATCCATCCCTAATTGTCGAATAACCAACATGTTTGGACCACAGCCCCAGAACAAAATCCGACGACATTTTCCGTAGGAGGTATAGCAACCTCGTCAGAGCTAGTTGAGTTGTCGTCGGATGTTCGGCGGTATTGAGGAATTAAAAAAAAAAATCCTTGGATGTCCACTTCAATGCTATGGTTTTATAGAATCCTCTTATATTTCATTTTTTTCCCAAATGAAAATTTTGGTCATTCTTATCATAAATTTGTATGATGTAAAATCACAAAATCATCTTCGAAAGTGGTTATCTCTCCATACAATATCTCTTCAAAAATTAACTTGATCTAGTTGATTTGCACTAAGGCCCAATCTAGAAGCTTATTGGCATCGTTGACCTCCATATTTTTATCCATGTCCATATGTGCTTCAACCTCTTCCTCATTACCATTGCTTGTAGATATTTTCCTTTTGGGAACTAGGGGAATCATATGTCCTATTTCATTTTTATAGCTATGAGGGTCTTCCGCATCACCTATACCACCTCTAACTTCATTTTATGACTACTACCCCTTCCTAACAAATATGAGCTTGTCTTGGGGGTGGTGGACACATTTATGGGGGAATGGGAAACTGATATTCCTCTTCATCTAAGACCTAACTTACCTCTTTGTCAACCCTCCTTGATGAGTGCTTTCTTCTTTTCTTGCAACAACTTTCTCCTAAATCGAGTGTTTAAGCTCACAAGGGTGTTCATGTCATCGAGGAACTTAGGATTCTTCATTCCATCACTCATGCAAGTTTCTAAAGTGTGTCCCATTGTATTCCAACCATCATCCTTATTGTTCCCTACTCCCTCTTCACGTTCCTATGCTTCTAGAATATAATTACCATAACCAACTGAAACAACATGACGGTTGTAAAAAAAACTCTCCATGTCAAAACCTGTAAAAAACCTCGACTTCATTTAAATAAAATGTATTAGAAACTTGAGAAATTTCTACAAAACTTGCTATACTCTAATTGAACATCCAATACAATTTAAAGGTAAAGAGATGAATTTCCTTTTCTTGTTCTTATTGAAGAATAGAAACCATTTTTTATACTATCTACATGATTTAATCAAGATTAACCTATTGAAAAATAATTGAGGGAGGAATTTTTCCCTAAAATGCATATAGTTGTTACACCTAAATCTTGCTACCCCGAGACTCAGTGTAAACATCCCTGAAGTTCCCTGTGACTGGAGGGTTTAACTGACCTACTTTTCAAGGTCGTCGCAGGTTGTCCTAATGCAGTCTGCGACGATGTCAATTAGTTGGATAAAAGAGCATCTTCGAGCCCATTCTCGAAGGAGAGTGATGCGGATCCCTATCTCTAGCCTTTAGGGGAGCTGGCATTCGGTTCCCTAGACTTTGGATGAGATCCCCTAACCCTCTCCTACCATATCTCAACCTATCCTATCCTCTTGGTCCTATATAAGTGAATCTCATTCCCATTCCAAAGGGAGGAAGTCTATAGTATCAACATGTTGATGAAATTAGCTTAGGAGAGATATCTACTCATCCCTTGAGAGATCCATCATCTCTTTGGAGGCTTTGGCATTGGCTTGATCAAAGAAGGATTGCTACGTTAAGTCATTGGTTGTAATCACTTCCTTCTATGTACTTTCCCTTTTATACAGTAATATAAATGCTTTCCACCAAATCTCATTGCTTTGATGATGTTTTGTGTAGTTTTCCTGCTTAACTGCTTACTTAGATCTATTATTGTTTAGGTGCATTTTACTACTTGTTTTGTTCTGTGTCATCTTGACAGGTTTTGCAGCTGAGATATGAAGACCATCAAGCTTGGAGCAAACATTAAGGAGAAAGGATCAGTGATCTAAAAGGTAAAGCATCTATCTACTCGATCTCTAATTAGATATAGGAAAGTATTCTATGTTCTGTCCTATTTGTTCTAGACTTACGTTAAGCTAGGGAGATCAGGCCTCGAGTCTGCTCTTGGTAGATTGTTTGTCAAACAAATATGGAGACCATACTAGGGAGTACTTTGTTTTAGTTTTCAATTTGAATCCCATTTTCAGTTGATTTCTTTTGCAAGCCATCTTATTTTCCTCCTAAGTCTTTTTCACCATAAGATCTTCACTTTGAAGAGTCTGTAGTCCTCTTATGAGTCTGTACTCACAATATTTAAGCCATTTTATTGCTCATTTCCTGGATATCTATTGATCCTAGAGTTTGGATCTTGCCCGTCGCACTTGGGAAGTGGAACTAGAGCGTTGATTTGATCTCTGTTCTCTGTCCTTTGGGCTGTCGTCACAACCTATCCATTAGTGTCCTACAACATCGTCTCATTTCCCGCACTAGTGACCTACGACAGTCGCTCTATGTGTGAACACAAACTATGCCGATCTGCTAAAATTGGCATGAGGGCATCCCCTCTCCATTTTTTTATTTGAGTTTTGATTTGGTGTGCAGACCCTCTCTGTGCTACAATCCAGTTAGAAACTTATTTTTGATTTGTGTGTTGAAAGTGTTTGGTTTTTTGTGTGGATTTGTATTGGGTCCCATTTTAACAAGCTTGAGTTTGGTAGTGGTGGACATTCTACCCCCATCTTCATCCACTTGAATTTGTTTTTCCTCCTTTCCCCACTTGATCTGATCCTTCCATTGGATCTGATCCCAAACTTCTTTTTTGCACTTGTCATTTAGTTTTGTTTGCATTCAATTTTTTGATTGAGTGTTTTGAAGTGTCTTCAGTTCACACGAGTGCTTGTCATTTTCTGAGTATTGTCTTCAGTTCACACGAGTGCTTGTCATTTTTTTTTCTCAGTTTTTGTGCTTAAAAATATCATTGTTATCAAGTTATTATCTTGGCATATCATTGGAAAATTGAAGGTGCATCATTTTTACTGTTTTCAAGTACATTTGAAAATTATTGTAGAAATTGCTTCATGCATTGGAATTGGTCATTCATTAATATTTTGCAAAAGTTTGAGAGAAAACATTAATCATTTGTACTTTTCGGGAATTATGAATCATTCATTTTCTTGAAAAAGTCGAGTGAGATCAAGTTTTTACAAAAGTGATTCCATGTTTGGAGAGATTGTATGAATTCTTGATTTTTTATGCTTTTAAGCCATTATAGTGAAATTGAAAAGTTAGAGTGCTCTCGATAGGAAATTTCTCTCTTTTCATTTCTTAAAGTTTTGATTCGAAAAGACAAAAGAAAATGTTTGGATTTGGTTGTCATGCTTGTTGATTTTTTGAGTTTTGATTGGAAAAATGGAAAAGCGAAAAGAGTATTTTTGATCAAATTTGGTAGATTTTGGGATTGTGTTGCATTGTGTTGCTTTGGTAAAATCACTTGGAAAGAAATTTTCTCCCTCCCATACATAGAGTTCATCAAAATAAAAGTACATTTTTTGCATGTAGTTAGGGCCTGCATTATGTTTACATTTATGTACTCACCTCATGCATTCACCTAACCGTCCAGATAAAATTAACGGTAGAACTAGGGTAAAATTTTTTGTAACTTGTGTGTTAAGTTAGAGACGTGTTCTGGCGTCGTAAAACGTGGTAGCTGTCCTTACTTGCCAACATTGTATTCCGGGGGTATTGTAGTCTTCCACATACTTATCGGTATATCGAAACTCTTTCACGTACCAACCAGGTATATCGAAGCTCTTTCACATACCCACCAAGTACTTCGCGTACTTGGCGTATATCGAAAGGTGTTTCACGTACTTGGAATATATAGAAAGGTGTTTCACGTACTTGGTAGTATATAGGAAGGTCTCGTGCCGTACGGTTTTGCATTAGACAACACCACTATGAATTTGAGCTCCCACGTACCTTGCGTATATCAGGAGACACCATTAGGATTCCTGAAACCAATTGAGTTAACCATTTGGCCGTCTTGGCAGAGAAATACACTGAGAACAGCACTCGGGGATATTACTACGCACATACTGTCCAGGTAGTCGGGTATTCAGGCAAGGGTACGGTCCCAATCCTCCTTGTCGAGTTTTACTGTTGGACCCTGTAGTATATAGCGATTTGCGAAGCCTTGATAATCCTGTGAGGTTCCATACTTTTGAATCCAATCCTATCAAATAAGTTTGCTTGCGGCCTTAGTTTGTGTAGGATTTTTCTGGATTGATTTTCTTTTGTTTAGCTTTCCCTAGGAGAAACTTTTGTCTCAGTCACTCTGGATGAATTTCCTTGGATAAGTTCCCATAGGATTTAGAACTTACCGCCCGAATATCCCCTTAACCAGGAGGTAATTTAGAAGGTAAGGATGGACCCACAAGATATGGTCATGTCATCTGAAGTAGAAAACCCTACTTTGAATATTGGAGCAGATATGTTTCCTCCAGATTCACCTGCCTCCCACCCCCTGCAAGGTGAAGAGGCACAAACTTCTACTCCACAAGACTTACCTCCTATTTTTTCTGGGAGAGCTTGGATCGGTGGAATGGTTAAATCCACCCTAGGACGACCCTGCAACAGCTGTTGATCCTTCAGCCACTTATTGGACATCATCCCTAGGACACCTAGTGGCCCATTTTTCCATTGCATCCCCACCCAGTTGGCCTACTCCTAAAGAACTCTTTGGACCCATTTGTGATCGCTTGGAACGATTATGTACCAGGGGTGATGAAATTCAAAGACAGAGTCTTTCACGAAGGGTAGAATACCCGATGTTACATTCTTATCAAACACTCCCAAGTCGCATTTTATCTTATGATTCACTGGAATCATCCACACAACACGTGTTGGGTAAAATATATGCTATCTAATTCAACATTTAAATTGTCAACTCGAGGAGGTAGCTTGTGAGATGCCGGCACAATATGTGAAGGACTGAAGACATAAACTAATCTAAGCTAATCTAAAGCTAGTAATCTATCTAAAATTGAGTAAGGGTTCTGAACTATTAATCAACTTGTCAAACAGATCTTCAAATGGAACTGCATTCAGACACCACATACAACATTACATTCAAACTCTAACTAGGATTTCAAATGTAAAACTAATCTATGCTATCTTAACCTATGGACGAGAGCTGAAATTGCAATAAAAGAAATGACTAATCTAGAAAGTGGCGCTTGGTATGAAAGCGAACTAAATAATGGAAGCAAAACTAACTACTCAAACTTGCAGCAGATTATCTAATCTATGCTATGAATGAGAAAAGTATTCTACTTATGCAAAAGTAAAGATCTATTAAAGAATGCAATTACAACTTGATTATTAAAGAGCAAAGCTAAGATCTAAGCTATAAGAATTTATAAACTAATTACTTTAAAATGGAAACTATTCTATTTCTGAAGAAAATGAACTAACTACCTGATCTATGGAATTCAACCTAATTATTTAACTATGGACTCATAGAAAGCAAAGCAAACATTATTCTAAAGACCAAACATAAATAAATGCATTGTGAAACAGTAAACTAATTGAAAGCAAACTATTTAATTAATCTAATCTAATCAGCAACTAACTATGAATTGACAGAACTGAATTGAAATACTATTCTAAAGTCTTACTATAAAGCGATAAACAACTTGCAAGTAAATCTATTTAACTTCTATCTATACATTCTATTGCGAGAAATAAAGAGCAAGTAAACCCTATGCTATGTAAACGGAAAGCAAATACACTATTCAATCAAAGCAAATCTATTTTCGATCTATGGCTAATGAAATCAAACAGAAATGTGCTACCTATTCTACTTCTACAGTAGATCAATCCATAAGCTAAGACATTTTAATGAGTTATAAAAATATGATGCAACTGATCTCTAATTGGAAATCATAACAATAAATTGGAACTACTACATCTATATGAGATTCAAATGAGACTACTAAGCTTTAATTGAAAATTGATTTCTATTCTCTTAACTTACTGAAATGAAATAAATTGAACCAACAATGGAACTAGCAAAGTCTAAAGTAATAACATTCTATGTGAATAGAGATGAAATACTAACTACAAAGTCAAATGGGAATGGAAATGAAATGATGAACCTACTGAAAATTGACAAGATCTATGATAACATATTAAACAAATTTATGCTATTCTAAGTTCTGAGCATGAAAACCAATGAAAGTAAATTATAAACTACCTAAATCATAAACCAAAAGACAACCACTCTACTTTACATCCAAATTAGAACTATTTCTTATTACACAGTAAAAATGGAGTTTAAGTGTAAGTGGATTTCATCCTAACTACAACTGAAATAATTAATCTATGTATTAATATAAATTTGAATATGAAATGCTGAAGATGGATTCGAATCCTAACTAGTTGCAAAACACAATAAAATACTGGAAAACTAATTCAACCCTAGCTAAACTACAAAGCATAACAAAATACTGGATATTCATAGGAGCTCTACGGCAAATGAAACCAAACAAAACTATCCGAACTACTCAAGCTCTAAATCCTAACACTATCTCTGTCAATTGACAGAAGTATAAAATGAGAGTGCAAGTTTACGGTGAAGGAAACAAATGCATTCGATTGGAAAAATAGACAACACAATTCTAAAACCCTCTAGCTATTAAAGAAGGTGTGATGAAAAGAAAAAATGCAAAAGCAATGAGAAAGGGCAAAACGCATGGAAAGCAACGCGATCTCAAAACATGATGGCAAAACGCAGAGGTCTGTTCGGCAACATTTTTCTCCCTATCTGTTAAGCATTTCTAGAAACTATGCGTAGCTAGGTGTAAATGGGCTCATTTGGGAAGTGGGTTTCGAACTGTTTCCCCAGATTCCTTACGGTTTGCTCAAACGCTGCCCCCAAAACTTGTCTCCTGGAATGATGACGAGAATGTGCAAAGTGATTAACTACAGCAAAGGAAAGATAGTGAATGGGCAGAGCTCTGCAAACTAAAGGGAAAGAAACTAATCTATCAAGCATGAACTAATGTAATCAACAACACAAATAATTAAGCATATACTGAACTGATATTTAAGAAATAAATTGCAGAGACAAATACTTAGCTGACATAGACAACAAATGAACCAAACGAATAGGTTGAATCCGAATTCTACACAGAGAAGAGATTGCAACCTCTGGTGGGCCCCCCAGAGTCACAGCCTGAGACTATCTACTTCCCCAGATGAACATAACAAAGAAAACCAGCTTCTATTGCAATCAATTTCAAAATTACAGAGTTCAGCTCAAGTGTGAGCCACAGCAACAATGACAATAGCTACCACTACTTTTTACATGGCCAAAAGCCTCTCTATATATAAAAATTTACATATGGGCGTTTTTCCCCAAATCGTGTACAAAACGGGTTCCTTCATTTGGGCAAAAAATCCCCATGATTTTCGTAGATGAACACACAACTTGGGTGGAATCTTGGAGGTGGAGAAGCATGAGAGGACCGCCACGGACAAAACCCACATTTTCGTTTCTGCCATAAATGCCTCTAAGTACCTGAACCAATGATTTCGGAGGTGCGAACGACAGTCCGGATGGATGTCTGAATGGGCATCCGAATGACCCATAACGGAAATTAGTTTATAAACCTAATTTCTGAGTGGAATTTTTGGTGAGTTGTTTTCCAAATTGAATGTTGGGTGCTAGCTTCACGTTGTGGTTGAGTTTGAATGGTTGGGTTCTAGATTCTCTGCCTTTTCATCCATATTATGTGTGCCCTCTTCATCCTCACGTGAACCCGCATAAAAGAGTCCGTTATTTTTTTTAATATATGGAACAAACCAAGCAAATCATTCATTTAATTCATATGGTACGAAACGTTGGATGGATATGGTTTAAAATAATTACATATGGTAGCTTTTTAATGAATATGACATTAAAAATAATTTCATATGGTGGCCCTTTTTAGTGGATTTCACGTTTGTTTTTGGAATTATAATTACCATTTAATCATTCCTTTTATCTTATTAGGTGGCATGTAAACTAATGTGGTTATAATTTATGGTTTTAAAGTTTTAAAGTGGCAATGTATTATGATTTTTAAATTAAAACAAATTTATGAATATCTTAAAACAATGATTATTTCAATATATTAATTCTTCAATTATCTATTTGTTTGAAATTTGAAATATCCCAAAGCTCATGATCATAGTTTTTTATTTGCACATACAGGATCAACATAACTAGAAAGAATAGGAAGATAAAGGTATCACAGGATCAACGAGAGACGAAAGAAAAAGATAAAGCAAACCAATAACCCCATATTGAAACATGCCATCAAACTCAGTGCAGAACTCATGATCAGAAGAAAGGTCGTATAAAGGGCCAGATGGGGTACCGAAATGCTTACCATTTGCACAATATTGCATTTAATACATTAAAAATAACATATTAGGCTCACTTTACATTTACGAGATTTTAATTAATAAAACAAGGTAAAAGACAACCTTATTGAACATAAATGTATTAAATCACTGTAAATAGGCCAGGAAATTAATGTAAATAAAATCATTATAAATGACAATTCCGGAGCCCAACAACACGTGACCACTTCTGAATCTGGTCAACCATTATTTCCTGCGCATACACCTCCTAGACAGGAGACCAGTTCTATACCTCCAACGACCCAACCTGTTGAAGGACAACAGTCCAACACACCTGTTACTACCACGGTTACAGCACCTGCTCCTCCCCCACCCCAAAACTCACGGGGAGGATACTCTTTACCCCCTACCTTCCTTACCGATAATGTTAATACTACAGTAGATAATCAACAACCCGTGTTGGGTCAACCTTTACTTAGTGGTCAGCAAGAGCTGCTGGGGGGAAACCCCCATCTCTTAACCATAATACTGCAGGAGGAGTTCCCATTAGTCCTTCCGTTGGAAATTATTTACCTCCCGGACCATCCACTACGGGATTATCCCATGTCAGGGGACCATCCAATGTAATTCAACCACCATGGAGTCAAGCGTATCCAGGTTATCTTAACCTTGTGTCGGGATAACTCAATCCTGGAAACGCACTCTACGGGGTAACCTACCCCGAAAATCCATACACTCTATGGGGACAGCAAAATGTTTTTCAACATGGACCCCCACCTACAGTCCCTCAAGTCCCACCACCCCTGTTTGGTCCATCCCCACCTCCCATTGGAGGCAGCGAGCCGCCACACAACTCCGGAGGAGGGAGACCTCTACCTTCGGGCGGAGGACCACCTCATTCCAGTTATCACGGCCCAACCCCCTTGGTGGCGGAGGTGGAGGCCCTCCCCCTTCAGGCGGAGGCGGAGGACCCCCCCCTGGTGGTGGAGGACCATCCCATCATGGTGGTGGTGGTGGAGGACCACCATACTATGGTGGAGGTGGCAGAGGAGGCCATTACCCTTCCGGCGGCGGCGGTGAACCACCACCTCCTCCCGACAAAGGTGGTGGAGGCCCACCCTATTCCAGCGGCGGCAGTGGACCACCACCACCTCTCGGTAGAGGCAGTGGAGGCCCATCCTATCCTGGCAGTAGTGGCGAACCCCCACCATTTGGAGGCGGCCCACACCCTCTCGGCGGTGGAGGCAGGCCCCCATCTTATCGTAACGGGCCACCTTACTATGGTAATGGGACGCCTTTTTATGGTGGCAGAACTACTTATGGTCTAGGAATCACACCCCCTTACGGTCAATTTCCTCTGGGAACACCCTACAATCAGTCAATTCAAGGTCCTACCGGTCCATACATGCCTTATCGGTACTATCAGTACCCGCAGCTGAACCAACAGCTGCCCTTTTTGGCTACTTTGGACTTACCCGACCTATCTCGTCTGACGAATGATCCCATTTTCCATGGGCACAACTGGTCGCCCATTCTGGTTAAGTTACCATCAGACATCCCCAAATTGGATGGCAAGCCTGGTGAGGATCCCAAAAACCATGTGATGACATACCATCTATGGTGTTCATCCAACTCCTTGATGGACAACTTGATCCGTCTTAGGTTATTTCAATGGACTCTCACCGGCCCAGCTGCCAAGTGGTACATTGAGCTACCACCCAATTCTTTTCCCAACTTCCAATCTCTTTCTATGTTGTTTTTGACCCACTTCCAGTTTCCCATTCACTATGAGACTAGTATGGACTTGTTGACCTCCCTTCGCCAGAACACTGCCACTCATATTTTCGATCATATTCATGAATGGCGGCGAAGACGACATCTTATTAAGGCTCATATTCTGGACCAACTCTTAGCTGACTGGTTCAAAAATTCACTTTTACCCGTCGTAGCTCGAGACGTAGCTATGGGAGGATCCATCACTGAGGAACAGGCTATTTCCCGTGCCCATTAATTAGACTTGGTCTATGCTCAATCCGACACATTGTACGAAATTTTTCCTGATGCACCTTGCCCTACGTACGATCTCACGAAACCACCCAAGGGACCACAAGATGATGGCATCATTGGTTCCCTTGCCTCCCAGCCTTCTATTCAAACTGGTGGCTCGTCGAACCCCCAAGGTTCTTCCCCATCACCACCACAGGCTAGAAACAACACTACCAAGTCCACCACTCATGCCTCCACTGAGGAGGTGAATTATGTGCAATCAGCTTCATCTTAGAAATCCGGTGGTAAGAAGAAGAACAAAGGGAAACCTAAGAAATCTTCTAACCAACAAGATCCCAATCTCACTCAGGAAGACACCAAACAAAAGAGGAAGTTAAAGTATCCTTGTTTGCTGTGCGGTGGAGACCATTTCTCAAAGGAATGTCCCCAACGAGACGAAGTTCAGAAGTTTCTCAAGGGAAACTCTACTACCGCAGTTCTCAACGATCCCTTCCCCACTCAAAACCAATAACTAATTGCACACACCTCTCCTTCCCAAGGAGAAGCATCCTCCACTGCGCATGTTCTCATGATGTGTAGTGAGACCATCAACTTGAACAACTATTCTCGTTCGTATGACTCTGTCTTGCCAAAGGAACCCGTTGGAAGTAATACTGAAAAATATTCCACTTCGGTTCCCGACGTCACCATACCGCCCGCTTCTCTCACCATTGAGAAGCCTTCTTTCGATTCAGTGTTGCGTCTGCCCAAGAGCATGATTAGAAAATCTATTTTCAATCTCAATGCTTGGGCCACTCAAAACTATAATATTGTAGATGACCTGGCATAGGCTCCTTGTGCTATGTCGATGCTTGAGGTCTTGCAGAATTGTCCTAACCAACGCAAGACTCTCCTCGCTGCCATCGGCGTGGTTGATCCGTATTCATCGAATACCATCATGTTCTGGCTAGAATACTTTAAACCGAGGCATTCCCATCAATTGGCATTTCAAGTTTCCACAAACATTACTGGGAAGACAATCCATCGTACCGTCTTAGACGAAGGTGCCTCTACTTCAGTCATGTCGATTTCCTGTTGGAGAGCCATTGGCTCTCCCGAGTTGAACCGTTCTCCTACCACCTTGAAAGCATTCGATGGATGTGGCTTTCAACCTGATGGGCTGTTACAATATTTAGCACTCGAGTTGGGGGGCAAGACCGCAACCATTAACGTGGAAGTGGTCGCTGCCCCATTAGATTACGAGATTCTGCTTGGTCATAATTGGTTTTACGCCATGACTGCGGTCACATCATCTGTCTTCCACATAGTACAATTCCCCCACCAAGGACAAATTGTTACTGTCGACCGACTGGATTTCTGTACCCCTGGCATTGCTACTCATCCGAGCAATAATGTTCCATTGCTTGGACAATCTTCGCATCCTTATGAGAGTGTGGGGGTTGGCATCATCAAGGACTCATCCCTTGTGGGCATTTTTCCAACTGCAGATCCCCCAAATCATGTTGCCACGGTGAACATGATCTCCTCTCGGATTTCATCTATCCCCAACTCTACTAATCAATGGCTTGTACCTGATGAAGCCACCACACACCTGATTGGAGACACTATGCCTCTTTCACCCACTGAACTCATTGACGAGGCTATCCAGTCAGCCCCAAAGGACCAATTAGCTGTGGCCTCCACCTCCTGTTCTCTACAGCAGACATCATCCATACCCGATCCTCTGCTGCAGACTTTTCATTCCGACGAGTCCATTATGGAAATCATGAGTGTGGATGATCCTCTGTGGGAAGACCTCCATCATCGTTCATCTTTCCTTCCTTCATTGGATACTGTGGAGAATAGCATTAGCACCATCTTTACACTAGATGTCTACCCTTGCTCTCAGTCCTCGATACTCACGTGTCAAACAGACTCTGAAGGTAACTTGGCCAACATTGAGCCTACCATTTTGGTCGACATATCGGTTACTCCTGGTGTAGTGGAACACATTCGTTTAGGCCAGAAGTGTTCCCCCAAAGAAATTAAAACGTTCACGACCTTGTTCAAGCAATTTTGGGACGTGTTTGCTTGGACTTATGAGCAGATGCCCGGGATAGACCCCAATATTGTTTCACACATGATTCAAACCTATCCTGACGCTAAACCAGTCTGACAAAAGTTGCAATCGGTGCACCCCCGAAAGACTGTGGCAATCAAGGCAGAGATTGAAAATCTCTTGAAAGATGGTTTTATTTACCCTATCCCGTTGAAATAATGGGTCTCAAACGTCGTCCCTGTAGCTAAAAAGCAGGGTACCATTCGTGTCTGCGTTGATTATCGGGACCTTAACAAGGCTTGTCCTAAGGACAATTACCCAACTCCCTTTATCGACCAGATCATCGACAATTGTGTGGGAAGCGCCATCTTCTCATTCAGGGATGGATTTTTCGGCTACAACTAGATTGAGATCCACCCGGATGATTAGCACAAGACAACTTTCATCTGTCCTTGGGGTACGTTTTCTTATCGCAAGCTCCCTTTTGGTCTTAAAAATGCTGGTGCCACATTCTAGCGGGCCATGATGTATGCCTTTCACGACGTGAAGGAATTTGTGGAACCTTACTTGGACGATCTACCTGCCCATTCATGATAACGCGAGTACCACATTGATCATCTGATGACGGTATTCCTCATATAAAGGTGGTATAACATCCGCCTGAACCCTCACAAGTGCATCTTTTGCGTCGAGTCTGGATGCCTCCTCAGTTTCATAGTCTCAAAATACGGAATCCACATTGATCCCCTGAAGGTGGTAGTCATCGTCGCTCTTCCACCTCCCATTGACATCACGAAACTTCAAAGTTTGCAAGAGAAGGAAACTTATTTAAGGCGTTTTGTATGTAATTTCGAACAAAAGACGCAGGGCTACATGAGATTGATGAAGAAGTATGTCCCATTCATATGGGATGACCAAGCTCAACAATATTTTGAAAGCTTAAAACATGCTATCACGCATGCCCCTGTGCTCCAACCGCCCAATTACTAAAAGGATTATATCCTTTATCTTGTCGCTTTTTCCACCACGACCGCCATGGTCTTGGTCCAAGAACAAAACAACGCCCAGGAACATGTGATATACTACACAAGTAAGGGTCTCATTAACACCGAAACTCGATATTCACATGTCGAGAAACTCGCTCTCGCGGCAATCATTTCCATCCAAAAGTTCCGACATTACATTTTTCTCCACACCACCACCATCATCGCCGATTCGAACCCCGTGTACCACATTTTGACACGTCAGGTGCTTGGGGGAAAGTATTCATGCTGGATCGTGATACTGCAGGAATTTGATCTCCTATTCAAAAAGGCTAAGTCTAAAAAGTCTTTGGTGTTTGTTGAGTTGATCTGTGATCTTCCCCGTGCTTATGTCGATTTTGAGCCCAATGATTCTCTTCTAGATGAGTCATTGTTCCTCATTAGCATGTATGAACCATGGTATGGAGATATCACTTTATATCTTCAGACCCAACGTTTCATCCCCCAACTCTCGCGGGACGACCATCGTCGAATATGCCACCATGCAAAGTATTATCTAATCATCAGTCATACTTTGTACCGTCGTGGTATTGATTCTATTCTTCGACGTTGTCTCACTCATGAAGAGGCTGAACACGCCTTAAATGAATGTCATGCTAGGGAATGTGGTGGTCATCTCTCTGGGATGGCTACAGCCCATAAAATACTTCGCGCAGGATATCGAGGCCGTAAAAAAATGTCCTCCATGCCAACACTTCCAAACTAAGAAGTGCACCCACCCAGCCTCGTTACACCCGGTTATTGCCGTTGGCCCCTTCTCTAAATGGGGCATTGACTTCATGCACTGTAAGCCTACCTCGGTCAGGGGTCATGGTTACGTCATAGTAGCCGTGGATTACTTTACAAAGTGGGCCGAGGCTATGCCTACATACACAGACGACAGAAAAACCACCGCACTCTTCATGTTTAATCATGTTATAGCATGGTTCGGAGTTCCTCAAGCTATAGTTACTGACCATGGTTTTCACTTTATGAACCACATGGTTGACGAATTGAGCACTAGATTGGGTTTTCACCATGAAAACTCAACACTGTACTACCCACAGTCCAATGGACAAGTAGAGGCCATTAACAAGGTCTTGAAAACCATG
The DNA here is from genome assembly GCA_027924585.1 of Larix kaempferi. Taxonomy (NCBI): domain Eukaryota; kingdom Viridiplantae; phylum Streptophyta; class Pinopsida; order Pinales; family Pinaceae; genus Larix; species Larix kaempferi. Next base: position 17,962,094 of record BSBM01000442.1, read on the forward strand.
GTCCAACACATAGTGGGTACGCACAAGTCCAACTGGCATAATATGCTCTTCTCCGCACTATGGTCTTATCGAACTTCCGTTAAGACCGCCACTGGATTTACCCCTTTCCAATTAGTTTATGGAATGGAGGCTGTCCTACCGATTGAGTGTGAGATTCCGTCCCTCAAACTCACAGTTGAACCTCTCCCTAACACTACTACTGAGGAAGAACGCTTCCTCTACCTAGATAAACTCGACGAGACTCACCGCGATGTCGCTCTTGCCAATGAGGCTCATAAGAAGCGCATCAAAGTGCAGTACAACAAGTTGGTAGAACCTCGCATCTATAGTGAGGGTGATTTGGTCCTCACATACGACCAAATACATGATAAGCTGGGGGCAGGAAAGTTTGAGTCCATGTGCAATGGACCCTACATAGTGAAACGCGCCTTAGAGAAGGGATCCTACAAGCTTGAAGACTACGACAGGATATCTTTAGGTGAACCCTACAATGGGATTTACCTGAAGAGGTACTATGCCTGAGCCTTTCATGCATAAGTACTTTGTATATACTGTACATGGCATGTGTTTTGTGTGGTGTGACGCTTTGTTTTTTTTGCGTGCTTAGGTCTTGTTTTGTTACTTATACCATGTTCTGTCTGTGTGTGCAGATGGCAACTTGCTATGGATTCGCGGACAGTGCCAGCCGGCATACCCGCAACCTTGCCTCGGAATCCTAGGTGTTATATTCACCTACCGGCGAGCTTATCAACCTAGGAGGAATGTGTCTAGGATTCACAACCAACAATGCTGCGGAATATCAGGCAGTCATTGGAACCCTAACCGACGCTATTTCTTTGGGTATGGACCACATTGTCATCCATTTGGATTCTCAACTGGTGGTCTCTCATCTTAACCAGGTTTACACCATCCGCGATCCTACCATACTCCATCTCTACAGATGATTTCGTCTTCTGGAAATGTCCTTCGAATCCATTCAGTACCTGCACATTCCACGAGACGTGAACACAGTTCCCAACTCCATGGCCAACTTCATCTTAGATTGGTACATTGCACACACATGAGCATATTCATGAACTGTAAAAGTAGACATAACATGTAAATAATTCATCACATAAGCAAACACATAAACAAGATCTCATATCAAACACAAATGTATAAAGCCGCCAAAATGTCTGTATGTATATATAACCAAGATAAAGTAGTGTTGATACAAAATCTGAAGCCTGATAGATTTTAGTAGTACAAAATATGAGGCTCACAAGCTCTCAGTACATACATAATAACATAAATCCTAACGCCTGGCCCGTGCACCCCTAGGTCTTGCATCTCTCGCCTGATTACCGTGGAAGCAGTCTACCGCTCTCGCTACCTTGCGAAGCAACTCGCTGAAGCACAAGGTCACACCAACTGTGTACCTCTGCATGGGCCTCGGTAACTCATGCACTGCTGCATCTAGAACATCCAATTTCAACCTGGTAAGGTTCTCATAGACGTCCTCCATATCCACGATGGGATCATGCATGGATGGAGCTACTGGTGGTGCCTCTCCTCTCCTCGCGAGAAGTGAAACTCCCACTAGTCTTGAAGGACCCACATCTGTACACACATGTTATTAACTCATCAGCACTATCCAAAAAAATTATAAATACACAAAAATGAAAAAGTACAAGGGTCATTGTTCTTACCAATCTATCCCCACTCTGCTCCCTCAGGAAACACTAGGTCTGGATCCTCCCTGAAGTCCGTACCATTGTACGGATAGTCCTCAATCATGAGTAGCTGGCCTTCCAGCCAGGTAAAGAATCAGGAACCGTATCCGATGATCGGACCCCCGCCACCATGGCGGGCCATCACCTCCATCCATTGAGCCATGTGTGGATCCCTGGGATCCCTGTCATCCAAAGTCACCTACGGGCGTAAGAAGGGAACCCGCTCCAACAAGAATGAGATCACTACTGATCCATACTCGAATTGCTTGAGCTCTCCACGCCGACACTTGGTTAGCTGAGCTCGAAATTTGGTGAGGAGTCCCTCACACTAGCTGAACACCTTCGGAGACATGCAGTCCTATGCATACAACATTTGGGACTTCGTAGCCAAGTGAGCCGCTTGGCTCCCTACTATCCTCACTATGGTGAAGAGTATAACACGCAATGGATGATCTCGCACCTCTTTAATGGGAATTTTCCCACTAGAGGCACGAGCATGTGGAGTACAGTGCTAGGTGATCAAGTCATATACCATCCGATCACTCCCTTATGGTCCAGTGAGCGATACATTATCCCCTCTCTGGGATAGTCCTATCAAGAAATAGATGTCATCAACATCTATAGTCAATATATGCTCCACCATCATGAAGTACTGCTGCGATGCATCCCAAATCCGAAGCATATGCTCTAGTAGTAGGACTTGGGCCCTCATGCCCTGGACCTGGAAGAACTTCAACAACCCACAGTTCCTTAATGCCTCCACACACAATAGATCATTTGCTGCTTGCACATCTTCCACCTCATGTTCACGCTCGTGCCATTCTAGAACCATGTTGGAGGCCACAAACCTGTCAAAGGAAGCATTTAAACATCATTAGAACTCACCCAAACCATTAAGATTTTTTCTTGTGGGCTAGGTTTGATTTTTGAGATGGATGTTTCCGCCATCGCACCCCATCTTTGCAGACAGGGTGACATCTTCGCAAGATGCCTGTTATTCCTAAAGTTGAACATGACTGCTAGGGTCAAGCTTAAGGAAATCTTAGATGGTAGATATCAGACATCTACTCAGTAATTCTTATGCAATTTTGGTGGCAAATGAATCTATGGTTCAGGTTGGATATTTAAAATCAGATGACAGAGATAATATGAAGTTTCAATACTCAAACAGAAACAGAAAAATGACTATGATCATAAACATACAAATGTAAGAGCTTCAAATTTCATTTCATAATTGGGGCATAGTTGTATACTTGTCAAGAGAATCGCAACATGAAATTGAGACCATGAATTGACAAAATAATGACAGTATGTACTTCATAGATTAAAATAAAACGGCTCAAAGATTATACTTTACTTCAAAAACAGTCACTTCTGATAAATATAAGATAATACAAGTACAACCCTGCCTCAGCCCTCTCGGTTGGAATTCTCTCTCCTATTACATTCTAAATTATAACAATTTATAGAAAAAAATTCTTCTAGGATCGGTTACAATATCCAACTTTATCTCTGATTCTAAACATAGAAAATACAGAGAATCTAGCATTCTGTTGTGAGGGATTTCATTCCTCTGCCTCTCCGATCACATATGTCTTTTATGAGAAGGTTGATTACTCTCATGCTTTGGTATTCTAGAAATGATCTTTGAATGGTGATTCAATGTTGTTGCCTTGTATTCTGGATTTAACCATAATTCTTGAGATCTTGTATCTTACAGGTGTTCGATTATTTGAAGATTCCCATCGAGCTCTTGGATATTCAAGATGCAAATTCTACCCTTTGACTGCTAATTTTACTCTCGGATCTGAATGATTTGATTTCTGTCCTAAAAATATGGAAATGATTTCTAGTAGTTGATCTGTCGCTTGGAACTTTGCACACATCATTCTTTGGCCATTTGCTGGAATCTACATTTAATAGCTAGCTGCATATTCAATGCATAGTGAACAAGCATCTAAATGCAAACTCTGTTGACGGGATTTTCCATTTGGCTATGTATTTTGTGCATTCATCTTCAGGCATTCTCCATATATATGTTGTGTCATTGGCTTTAGTTCCAGAACTGTCTTCAATTTCCATAATCTTTGTAGTAAGAAGATCAACCAAAAGTTGCAGGGCACCAACATTTCCACAAACCTCCCATATTGCTTCTTTGATATCTTCTTTACTATCTCTGCCACAACCAAGCGTATCAAAATAAGACCAGAAATTAAAGATGCATCCGTGAACATAATGAATACATCATTCCATCTATATGGAGAGATAAACCCAGTCAGAAGTGACCCCAAATTAGCCCCAATAGATCCAGTATCATCTATAATGGCCATGACAGTTGCCAAAGCTCTCAAATTACCCTTAAGTGGGCTATGTGTACAAGATCAGCTGAAATGACTATGGTAATGAGGGCATAAGGTCCATTAAGAAACATTCTGGTAATCATTATCAACAGAATATTGCTAAACATTGAAATGCCTCCAAAAACCCGATATAAAATGAGTGTTGGAATTGCACAGTACATGAAACTAGCAGCCGTGATATCCCTGGCATCAAGCCTATCAGAAATATGGCCTACAATAATTCCACCTAGTACTCATCCCAAATCGAATAAAGTTGAAAGGTCTCCAGATGACTTTACAGACAAATACTCACCTCCAATAGCTATATTACTAATGTTAAATGGAAACCAGTATAAAAATGTGTAAGCTACAAGCTTAGCAAAGAAGAGACAAAGAGAAACTGAAGCACATTATGTAGCTATTCCTTCAATCCTCTGCATATGGTGAAATTCATCCCACATAGAAAATATAAAAGAGCTTTAATTTTATTTTCACATGTATCACTGCTTTAAGTTGATGTGTTGGGCAATAGATGACCTATGGGCTCTATCCAAAGATGATTCATACATTAAAAGAAATTTGCAGAATCATTTAACAACACAATGCTGTCAATACTGTGAAAATGCTACCAGGATCTGAAATTTGATGGGATAAATATGGAGATAACATCTGGCCTTATTTGGGGATGGCATGCTCCCTGCGAGCTGCCAAGAACTTGCAGATCTATGCCTTACCATTGGGCTATATGGTCAACTATTTAACCATCCTCTGAAAACTTCTGAAATTTGTCACCACTTATTCAAACCAAAATAATTGATAAGCCTGCTAAAAATATGATCACACTGTAAAAACTGCAAAAAATAAATGCTCATGAACGAGCTTATTTATCCACACATCTAATCTGCTCTTGGAGAGATCAAGCTGATCATGTGTAGCTCCATTTCCAATGAAACCAAGTTAAAAACTGAATTAGTAATTGTAATCCTAGAACATGCTGCTGTAAAATAAAGATTGAAGAACTTATATGCAATTCGTCATGGATCTAAAGCTCATATTTGTTGCTGAACAAAACTAAATAGTTTGAATTGATAAAAACCTCGAGATAAGCAGCTACTGGATCATAAAAATAATTAAAAATCATGTTTTGATCAGATATCCCTATTTCTTCTTCAAGATAAGCAAGCCGCCTCTGGATAAACTCTGACCTCACTATCTCCATAAAACCATCTTCTTCACAATCATTTGAAAACCACTTTCTACTTTCTAAGATATGTATATTTAATTCTTCATTCAAAGCCATGCACATATCTTCAAAAATGCTTGAAACAACAGCAATAATACTAACATCTTGAGAAATCTTTTCTGTCTCAAATGCTTTTAAAATATTCTTCAAAAAATCAATTTTATCTTCTTCACTATAAATGTTATCAGAATCTAAAAAAGAAGGCAAATCTTTGTCCCATTCATCAACAGAAGACATACTCATCCATTCTTGAAAACCTTGAAGAAAAACATGATCTACCTCAACCCCTGTAGTCCTAGTACAGGAAGTAACTCGCTCAGCAACTGAATCTTCCATTTTGAAACCAGTAGAGTCACCAGGTGAATATCACAACCACTATGTCATCATCCTTTGTTCACCATCAAAGTCTGGATATATTCATTGTCGTACATCCCAGGGAAGTATGTCTTCGTTCCTCCGTACCCGGCAACGACGCCAAAAGATGTTATCCCTAAAGTTGAACCAGACTGCTAGGGTCAAGCTTAAGGAAATCTTAGATGGTAGATATCAGACATCTACTCAGTAAATCTTATGAAATTTTGGTAGCAAATGAATCTATGGTTCAGGTTGGATAGTTAAAATCAGATGACAGGGATAATATGAAGTTTCAATACTCAAACAAAAACATAAAAATGACTGTGATCATAAACATACAAATGTAAGAGCTTCAAATTTCATTTCATAATTGGGGCATAGTTGTATACTTGTTAAGAGAATAGCAACATGAAATTGAGACCATGAATTGACAAAATAATGACAGTATATACTTCATAGATTAAAATAAAACAGATCAAAGATTATACTTTACTTCAAAAACAGTCACTTCTGATAAATATAAGATAATACAAGTACAACCCTGCCTCAGCCCTCTCAGCTGGAATTCTCTCTCCTATTACATTCTAAATTATAACAATTTATAGAAAAACATTCTTCTAGGATCAGTTACAAGATCCAACTTTATCTTTGATTCTAAACATAGAAAATACAGAGAATCTAGCATTCTGTTGTGAGGGATTTCATTCCTCTACCTCTTCGATCACATATGTCTTTTATGAGAAGGTTGATTACTCTCCTGCTTTGGTATTCTAGAAATGATCTTTGAATGGTGATTCAATGTTGTTGCCTTGTATTCTGGAGTTAACCATAATTCTTGAGATCTTGTAGCTTCCAGGTGTTCGATTATTTGAAGATTCCCATCGAGCTCTTGGATATTCAAGATGCAAATTCTACCCTTTGACTGCTAATTTTACTCTCGGATCTGAATGATTTGATTTCTGTCCTAAAAACATGGAAATGATTTCTAGTAGTTGATTTTTCACTTGGAACTTTGCACACATCATTCTTTGGCCATTTGCTGGAATCTACATTCAACAGCTAGCTGCATATTCAATGCATAGTGAACAAGCATCCAAATGCAAACTCTGTTGACAGGATTTGCCATTTGGCCGTGTATTTTGTGCATTCATCTTCAGGAATTATCCATATATATGTTGTGTCATTGGATTTAGTTCCAGAACTGTCTTCAATTTCCATAATCTTTGTAGTAAGAAGATCAACCAAAAGTTGCAGGGCACCAGCATTTCCACAAACCTCCCATATTGCTGCTTTGATATCTTCTTTACTATCTCTGCCACAACCAAGCGTATCAAAATAAGGCCAAAAATTAAATATGCATCCGTGAACATAATGAATACATCACTCCATCCATATGGAGAGATAAACCCAGTCAGAAGTGACCCCAAATTAGCCCCAACAGATCCAGTATCATCTATAATGGCCATGACAGTTGCCAAAGCTCTCAAATTACCCTTAAGTGGGCTATGTGTACAAGATCAGCTGAAACGGCTGTGGTAATGAGTGCATAAGGTCCATTAACAAACATTCTGGTAATCATTATCAACAGAATATTGGTAAACATTGAAATGCCTCCAAAAACCCGATAAAAAATGAGTGTTGGAATTGCACAGTACATGAAACTAGCAGCCGTGATAGCCTTGGCATCAAGCTTGTCAGAAATATGGCTTGCAGTAATTCCACCTAGTACTCATCCCAAATCGAATAAAGTTGAAAGGTCTCCAGATGAATTTACAGACAAATACTCACCTCCAATAGCTATATTATTGATGTTAAATGGAAACCAATATAAAAATGTGTAAGCTACAAGCTTAGCAAAGAAGAGACAAAGAGAAACTTAAGCACATTATGTAGCTATTCCTTCAATACTCTTCATATGGTGAAATTCATCCCACATAGAAAATATAAAAGAGCTTTAATTTATATTCACATGTATCATTGCTTTAAGTCAACGTGTTGGGCAATAGATGGCCTATGGGCTCTGTCCAAAGATGATTCATACATTAAAAGAAATTTGCAGAATCATTTAACAACACAATGCTGTCAGTACTGTGAAAATGCTGCCAAGATCCAAAATTTTATGGGATAAATCTAGAGATAACAATGCCTTTACAAGTTTTGCGACGACCTGGGTTCGTCGCAGTTCCCGTAAGGGAGGCCTGCGAGGACCCGAGGGCACACAAACCCCTCACAAATCAACTCCAAAAACCTAAAAAATGGACAAAAAATGAAATTGTAAACCACTAGAAAGATGCTGGCTGAGATTTAGGTTTACCTGCTCCGAATGATTCGTGAAATGGTCACTCATAGCTCTGGAATCGAAAAATGAAATCTATGAGGCACCTGCAACAATTAATTAATACGAATATGCGAAATAGCAGAAATGACAGAACTCAGAATCACTTTTATATTGATCACAGGCCACTTCGAGGGGGCAACCTCCTATGAGCAAGCTCAATACAAATAACCTCATGGTGCCTTCATAGGTCTCAACACACACTTATATACTAATTCTAGGCGCCAATACTATGGGTCGAAACCATGGGCCGTTACAAACTATGGATCAACAATACTACAGGCGACTTACAAAGCATATGCGCCAACAACAATAACATAAACTATTGATCAACAAATACTACGGGACGACTTACAAAGCATATGCGTCCAACAACAACATACTAACAAAGTAAAGACATGGGTTCCTAACATCCCCTCCCCCTTAAAAAAAAACTTTGTCCTCAAAGCTTTAGATGTGGAAATTGTTGTTGAATCTGAAGGAGTGGTTCCCATGTAGCATCCTCTGGTTGCATGCCGTGCCACTGAATTAAGACCTCTGTGATAGAGTGAGAGCGAAGCTGACGCGTGCGCCGATTGAGGATGGCCTCTGGCTCCAAAAGGATGGATCCTTCATTATCTAGTTCGGGTAAAATCGTTTGTCCGCTGATGTTGGTGCCAAGAACTTTCTTCAGACAAGAGACATGAAAGACTGGATGAATGCGGGAAGAAGGAGGAAGTTCCAATTTATAAGCAACGGACCCAATCTTCTGAAGAATCCGATATGGCCCATAGAACTTTGGAGCGAGCTTATGACGCCCTTTGAGTTTCAAGGAGGATTGCTTGTACGGCTGGAGATGAAGAAAAACCATATCGCCGACTTGAAAAGTGCACTCCGAACGGTGCTGATCAGCTTGTTGCTTCATGCGATTTCTTGCCATGTGAAGATTGTCCCGCAAAATGCGAAGAATCTGATCGCGGTTTCGAAGGACCGTGTCAACTTCCTGAACTGGTGAACTGGTGGGGGTGTATGGAAGAAGAGCTGGAGGTGCCTGACCATAGACTGCTTCATATGGGGTCATTTTAGAGGCAGTGTGGTAAGAGGTATTGTACCACCATTCAGCGAGAGGGAGCCACTTTGCCCACTAATGTTGTTGTTCCGAGGTGAAGCAACGAAGATAAGTTTCCAAGCATTTATTGACAATTTCTGTCTGACCATCTGTTTGTGGGTGATACCCTGAACTCATCTTCAGTTTGGTGCCAGTGTGGCGAAATAGTTCTGTCCAAAAATGACTGGTGAAAGTCGCATCACGATCCGAGACAATGGAAGAAGGGATGCCATGAAGACGAAAGATCTGGTCCAGAAAAATTTGAGCGACGGAGGAGGCTGTATAGGGATGGTTGAGAGCACAAAAATGACTATATTTGGAGAGGCAATCAACCACAATGAGAATCATTGTCTTCCCGCCAGATTTAGGGAGCCCTTCAATGAAATCCATAGAAATATCTGTCCAAATCCGTGTAGGTATGGGTAAGGGTTCAAGCAATCCTGGAAGGAGTGTTGTTTCACCCTTATTGCGCTGGCAGGTATCACATTCGGTCACCATCTGTTGAATTGTCCTTTTCATGCCCTGCCAAAAGAAGTTACACCGTGCTCGTTCATACGTTTTGAGGAACCCAGAGTGCCCTGCTGATGGAGAAGCATGGAGTTCATAGAAGACAGCCTGTTGAAGATCTGTGCTCTGGGGAAGCACCAGACGACCCTTGTATCACAGAGAAGCACCATCCCAAGAGTAATGTGGCACAACAAAAGGGTTGTTGGTCAAGCATTGGATGATTTGAGATAAGGAAGAGTCATTGACATAACCCTGTTGAACAGATTGCAACCAATTTGGAACAGGCATAGAAATAGCTGAAAGAGAACCTTGGGCATCAAATGTGCGAGAAAGAGCATCTGGCACAATATTGTCTTTACCCTTCTTGTAAGTGATGTGATAGTCATAACCCATGAGTTTGCTAACCCATTTCTGTTGTGCCGGGGAGGAGACACGCTGGTCCAAGAAATATTTCAGACTCTGATGATCAGTCTTGATGCAGAAATGATTCCCTAATAGGTATGGGCACCACTTCTGTACTGCATGCAAAATAGCCATCATTTCCTTCTCATAGGTAGAGGCAGCTAAATTCTTACCTGAAAGGGCTTTGCTGGTGAACGCAATGGGGTGTTCATCTTGAAGGAGAACAGCACCAAGTCCATTGCCGCAAGCATCACTCTCAATAGTGAAGGGCTTGGAAAAATCGGGCATAGCTAGCACAGGTGTAGTACACATAGCTTGTTTTAGTTTATCAAATGCACGCTGAGCAGCAGGTGTCCATGTAAAAGCATCCTTTTTCAATAGAGCATTTAATGGAGCTGCAATCTTCCCATAATCCTTGACAAACTTGCGGTAGTAGCCAGTCAACCCCAAAAAACCACGAAGTCTCTTGAGTGTCTGAGGATGCGGCCAATTGTTCATGGCATCGATTTTGGCAGGATCCACGCGAACCCCTTGTGCTGAGATAATGTGCCCGAGATACTCAACTTCCTTCTATCCAAAAACACATTTAGACTGCTTGGCATGGAGATGATGGTTAGAGAAAAGTTGCATGACAAGATCCAGATGCTGGAGATGTTCATCCCATGTTTTACTGTAGATGAGGATATCATCAAAGAATACCAGAATGAATTTCCACAAGTAGGGTCGACATATTTTATTCATTAAGGCCTGGAATGTGGAAGGAGCATTAGTGAGGCCAAAGGGCATGACCAAAAACTCATAATGGCCATCATGTGTGCGGAAAGCTGTTTTAGGAATATCATCCTCATGAACCCGAATTTGATGATACCCCAAACGAAGATCCAACTTGGAGAAAAAGTGAGCCCCATGAAGCTCATTAACAACAGGAATTGGAAACTTGTCCTTGATGGTGAGGTGATTAAGTGCTCCGAAGTCAATGCAGAGGTGCCATGACCCATCTTTTTTGCGGACAAGAATAATTGGACAAGAAAAGGAACTAGTGCTTGGGCGAATAATACCTTGCTTCAATAAGTCCCGAACGAGCATTTCAATCTCCATTTTTTGGTGAAATGGGTAGCGATAGGGCCTGATGTTGGGAGGAACGCTGCCAGGAAGGAGCTGAATACGATGGTCTTCTGGCCTGGAAGGTGGCAATCCCACTGGTTCAGCAAAGACACCTGTATATCGATCCAGAATTTGTTGTAGATCCAAAGGAGTAGTGGAGATCGCTGATGGTTGCATCTGGATGGAATGGATCTGAGCGATGACACCATGTGAATTCTTCTTGAGGATTTTTTCCATGCGATGTGAACTGATGATGCTGAGAGAACCTGGTTGTAATCCTGTCAATGTGTGTTTTTTTCCATTGAGGGAAAACTGCATCCAAAGTTCAGCAAAATCCCATAAGATAGGGCCAAGTGTGCGTATCCATTGAGCACCCAAAACCACATCACATCCGCCTAAGGGCAAGGCAAACATGTCATAGTGCAAGGTATAATCTCCCATAGATATACGCACATTTCGACACTTCCCTTTGCAAGGTAAGGTGCCCCCATTGGCAACCATGACTTCAAAGTTGGAGCAAGGATGGATAAAACAATCAGCTTGTTTGGCGATCCGAGGGTCAATGAAATTATGAGTGCTACCAGAATCAATGAGTATTGTAAGAGGAAGATTCTTGATGTAACCCCTGACCCTCATTGTTTGGGGGGTGGTGATTCCAGCTAAAGCATGGAGAGATATCTCTGGCTGGTCATCCTGAGACGGAGGGTCAATAGGCGGTTCCTGAATGTCGACCGGAGCATCCAGTGTTTCTGGATCTTCATCACCAATTTCAGAGGCAGCCAGAGACTCCACATCCAAGAGATAAAGCTTTTGCTGAACACATATATGTCCCCGAGTGAATTTCTCATCACAATTATAGCAAAGCCCCTTTTCTCTGCGTGCTTGCATCTCTGTTTCAGACAAACGCTTGATAGGAGTCGGTCGAGGAGCCTGCGGTATAGGTGGTCGCTGAGAACCCATATTTTGGAAGGGAACAAAATTGGGCTTGGAGCGTTGTTGGGCTACAATCTTGTCTTCTTCCAACTTAGCCAACCCGAGGGCTTCCATCATTGTGTTGGGATAGAACATTTTGACCTCAGAGCGGATGGCATCCTTTAGACCACTGATAAAACAACTCCGATAAAAGTCATCAGACAATCCTTCGGTGTGGTTGGCTAGATTCTCAAATTTGGTTTGATACTCTCTCACCGTGCCAATTTGGCGAAGTTTAGTGAGGGCTCCTGTGAAGTCATCAAAAGCACTAGGACCAAATCGTTGCAAAAGGAGCTGGCAAAAGTCTGGCCATTTGGGCTCTGGATGAGCCTTAATGTACCAACGGTACCATTGAAGAGCTTCCTGTTCCAAGTGAAAGGATGCCAGCGGAACTTTGTTGACATCAAAAGTATTATGCAGACTGAAATATTGTTCTGCACGATAGATCCATCTAGTTGGATCAGTACCATTGAAGCGAGGAAAATCAAGCTTCGGACCATGGAAATTGCTGGAAGAGGAGAACCCATTGTCTGATGAAGACTCGGACTGCCGTTTGTTGTTCATAGCTGAATGTTCAAGATGGAGGCCGAGAAATTTTTCATCCAAATACTGGAGTTTGGCTTGGATGGCTGCAAGTGCTTCCTCCATGGTCTTTGCTCCTGCACGGGTGACAACCATAACCAGGAGTTGTTTTTTTTTTATTTTTTTTTATTTTTTTATTTTTTTTATTTCGGTTGACTGGGTAAGAAAACAAAAACAGAAACTACTTCAGTAAGGGAAAATCTGGACTAGGGAAAAAATATGAAGGGTAATTGGGGTTTGACTAGGTTTTGGACACTATTGAATAGATAGGGAAACAAAAATGAGAATTCCAGAAGTGGGGTGAAAGAATGGGAAAATTTGGCAGAGGGGAACAAAGAAGCAGAATTCAGAAATGAACTCTGTGGTAAAATTTGAGGGTGATTGGGTGAAATCTGAGGAAGTTATGGCAAACCCTAAAAATAAACAAATGTGGGATTTCGGGCTTTGGGAAGGGGGATTTTGGATAGGGTCCTCAGGAATGAAATATGCAGAATGGGGTGACAGGGGTTCCCCAAAAATTTCAAGGGAAATAGAGTGAAAACAAGGGAGATATGGAGAAAAAACTGAATTTTATACTCTTTTTTTCTCTTTTTTTTTTTTTTTCCAGACTGGAGCGGCTACGGCTCGAAAGGGATCTGAAACGGTGCTGAATGGATTGAAAATGGCTGGATCTGGAACGGCTTGCAAAATGGATCTGAACAACTGGATGTAAAACGGCGCAGCATGATCGACGACAGTTCAGTTTAAATTAGATATGGACCCCAGGTATGTGCGGCTTCCTAACAGTTCAAGGGTTTCACTCGGCCACCAATGCTGTCTGACGGCTTGCATATTGGGGCAGTACCCCTCACTCCACGGCTCAGGTAAAACTGATAACTGCTTTGCCACAAACGACAGCTCTTGGTTTACCTCACGGGTGGGAACTAGTCAATCAGGTAGGGGTCGTTGCCCTTTTCGCTGGCAGGTCCTCTCAATGGGCCAGCTACTTCGGGGTTCCTGTGGTACTCATCACAATGAATTTTAGGGCTTATGCCCAAGTACCTCCCACAGTTAAGCGGATAGGGATTATTCCCAAATCCGAACCTGCAACAGATGCGAAAAAAAAGTTTGGCAGAAATTTCACCCAGCGAGCCCAAGAAAGTGCTCTGATACCAGATGTGAGGCACCTGCAACAATTAATTAATACGAATATGCGAAATAGCAGAAATGACAGAACTCAGAATCACTTTTATATTGATCACATGCCACTTCGAGGGGGCAACCTCCTATGAGCAAGCTCAATACAAATAACTTCACGGTGCCTTCATAGGTCTCAACACACACTTATATACTAATTCTAGGCGCCAATACTATGGGTCGAAACCATGGGCCGTTACAAACTATGGATCAACAATACTACGGGCAACTTACAAAGCATATGCACCAACAACAATAACATAAACTATTGATCAACAAATACTACAGGACGACTTACAAAGCATATGCGTCCAACAACAACATACTAACAAAGTAAAGACATGGGTTCCTAACAAAATCCTGCTCCAAATGGCGCTTTCTTCTCCCCAATTTGGTAAATAACAATGGTAACTATATTTGGTCATTTTTTCTATTTTATAAAAAAAAAGGGAATATTCTTTTTCAAATTTAGATGCTTTATGGGTTATTTGCTATAGTTTGGATCATTTTTACTGCATTTGAATGCCCGATTGACTATTGACCTAGTTTTCACGCATGCAGGAGACGTTAAGTGTTTCATTTGCGTCATTTTCGCATCGTAGCGATCATCTAAAGTATGAACAACCCGTTGAATAGTTTTGTTGTTATTTTCACCCGTTAGATTTCAATTATTTAATGATGATGAGCTTACTCTTTGTTCTTTCTCGTGCTCTTAAAACCATGAGAATAAGTCACCGAGTTATGATTTATCACTTTTATGGGCTTGTTAAACTCCTATGGAAAAGGACCGCCCCCCCGAAGTCTATCTTTAAGCTATTTTCAGGCTCTCGAAATATGAAAAGATCACCAAGCGAACTTATCACGTTCACGCTTGATAAAGTATTTGAACGGTCGTCTCCCTGGTGATAGTTTACCCCTTTTTCGGACCAGGGGGCACTATTTACGAAAAAGGAATACTCCAACCAATCATGACTGGAAGAGTCCTCTCTCACGTTGTTTTACCCTTTTTTGGGCGACGAGGCTAACTTTACGAAAAAGGACCGTTGGAGTCTTATTTAGTTCTTTTTAGACTCTCTAAACATGAAATGATGACCAATTTTACCTTCTATGGACTCGTTAAAATCTAACATTGAAGGGCCCACCATGGGACGAACCCCTCCTCTCCTAGGTTCGGAAAAAATTTGGGATTGGACTCATCTATGAGATGAGCTATACCGAGCATCTGGTTACCCTCATCAACCTCATAAAAAACACATGAGGCACTCATCATTCATGATGGGGAAAAAGGAAAGCTTTTATGTTACACCTTTATCAGTGGCAATACCTAGCCGTTCTTGAACATGGCACTCATTTGCATTTGCATACTGCACTTGGATAATCCGTTTGTCCTCGAGTTTTTTCTACTTCCTGAGTCTTGTTACTCCTTTGGGTCATCCAAAGAATAATTCCACCATCAGTTGCATTAGGAGTTGGTGTCGTACTCGTCATGTCAATACTGCCAAGTCATGCCATGCCCATGTTCAAGAACATTTTCACCACTCATTATCTACAGTCAGTACACCTTCCACCATATCAGTCTACTCTGAGTCAGTCCTGTATGTTACTGTACCATCCGATCTACTCCAAACATCTATTGTCGATTTTCATGTCAATGATGGGGGATTCATCATGGTCCTCCTTCGATGGATTCATCCTTGTCGAATTCAACACATCATCCGAGGATTGACTCTAGAAACCAATCAAGTACCTTGGGCCTACATGCCTCAATGGCAGGTTACCTCGCTTTTGACATGAGTTTACATCATTGACTCTTGATTGAAAGATTTCGTTAAGCGTTCGACTTCAACTCATTTATTCGCGCTTGACGATATGTACTGTGATACCTTGGGAATCATTGGCATTAATGTTGATTTCCCTTGTGCTTGTTAATGGTATACATCAATGACCGGTAATCAAGTGGTTTCTACCATGTTCGACGTTAAGACATTTGTAATCACATGGATAGATTCGTATCATTGCGGGTTCCGCTTGAAGACCCTGGGGAGTCATGTTTTACCCAAGTTGCGATGGAGATTGTTTTGAGTCATATTACACGGGTCCACTTTTGTATTGGTCATGGCTGTGTTATCATCTCATCATGGATCTACACTTGTGTCTAGTAGCCATTATTGTGTTCAGTCGGTCATTACTACCATGGATCTGCATTATATTGGTCGGTAGCCATGTTGTGAGTCATATGAGACTTGGTACTCAGAGTCAGTTGTACTACAACAGCATCCTTTGTCCAACAAGTCCATTGCCATTCCTTTTGTCAAAGCATTTCACCTGTCAATTTTCAACAACTTCATGCTTTGGGGGGGATTCTGTTATACCTAAATCTTGCTACCCTGAGACTCAGTGTAAACATCCCTGAAGTTCCCTGTGACTGGAGGGCTTAACTAACCTACTTTTCAAGGTCATCGCAGTTTAGCCTTGTGCAAACTGCGATGTCGCAGGTTGTCCTAATGCAGCCCACGACGATGTCAGTTAGTTGGATAAAAGAGCATCTTCGAGCCCATTCTCGAAGGAGAGTGATGTGGATCCCTATCCCTAGCCTTTATGGGAGCTGGAATTCGATTCCCTATCCCTTGGGTGAGATCCCCTAACCCTCTCCTACCATATATCAACCTATCCTATCCTCTTGGTCATATATAAGTGAAGCTCATTCCCATTCCAAAGGGAGGAAGTCTATAGTATCTACATGCTAGTGAAATTAGCTTAGGAGAGATATCTACTCATCTCTTGAGAGATCCATCATCCCTTTGGAGGCTTTGGCATTGGCTTGATCGAAGAAGGATTGCTACATTAAGTCATTGGTTATAATCACTTCCTTCTATGTACTTTCCCTTTTATACAGTAATATAAATGCTTTCCACCAAATCTCATTGCTTTGATGATGTTTTGTGTAGTTTTCCTACTTAACTGCTTACTTAGATCTATTATTGTTTAGGTGCATTTTACTACTTGTTTTGTTTTGTGTCATCTTGAAAGGTTTTGCAGCTGAGATCTGAAGACCATCAAGCTTGGAGCAAACATCAAGGAGAAAGGATCAACGATCTGAAAGGTAAAGCATCTATCTACTCGATCTCTAATTAGATCTAGGAAAGTATTCTATGTTCTGTCTTATTTGTTCTAGACTTACGTTAAGCTAGGGAGATCAGGCCTTGAGTCTGCTCTTGGTAGATTGTCCATCAAACAATAGTCTAATGTATGTATGAATTTCTTCCAAAATATATTATCCTCTTATGAAAATAAAGGTATTTTCTTCCATGGTCACCTTTTGGGTTCCTTCCCTATCAACATATGCCTACACTTCTTGACAAAATAATTTTGGACATGATAAAATTGAAATGGTATTGTGTCTCAATATAGTCAGGTACCAACATTGGATTGGTTCAATTTCATAAAGAATATTTTCTTTTGGGCTCATTGCTTCAAAAGTATTACAGAAAACCAATGCAAATACCAAATAGACCATCACAAAGAATCTTTTAAATTTGGTTAAATTTGTAAGTTGATGAGATATTTCATTTGAGGAAATTTGTTCCTAGTTAAAAAACAAATTCAAGCACAAAGTGAAGTGTAACACATACAACACATACTTGGGAACATATTTTGTAGTCTCCTAACCAACCAAGTGGGTGAAAATCCAAGGCAATTCATTATATGGGTCCGTCATACGACTGACTACAATTTGGCAAGGGATAAAAGAACTCATTAATGGCTATGCAAGATATTCTTTTAAGAGGTTCAATCTTACGAGCCCTAAGATTCCAAAAATTTGTCAACTTCAAGAAGTTCCAAAACTCTATTTGCATTGACATGTAGAGAAGAATGCGAAGGCCTAAGGTTGTGAAATTTGGATAATGACTTCCACATCCACAATAGGATGGGATGAGAAATGCAAGGGAATTGATAGAGAAAAGGTTCAATGGATTTCTCAACACTGGATAAATGAATTCCACATCCACAACATGGTGGCCAAAGGAAAGGCTAGGCAACTTTGTCTGCATTCGCAAGCATAAATTATGCAGAATGCAAAAGACCAAGGTAATGAGAAAGATGACGGTTGTTCTTCACATCTACAACAAAAAGGAATGAAAAAAGGAATGCAAAGGGATGGAACTAATGTCTCATTCAATTTCTTATTGGTTATGAATGGGATTAAGAAAGGTATGACTTGGGACAACCTATTCTATATTTGGGAGGGTGTAGTGTGCCTAAGTTCAACTTTAATAAATGTGATAAACCACCTAAGATTATAGATTCCCAAAGAAAGAATGGCAATGTAGTAAAAGATCTGAACAAGAGTTATTAGTCAAATATTGATACCTTGTTCTCCATCCATATTACAAAGTTGGTCCACTTTTTTCTTTATAATTTTTTTTTTCAAATGGCATTGGATGCCGGCCATGTTTCTCCTCCTGTAAAACACATGACACATGGACTAGTTAAACTAATTATTATGCAATCATTTACTTTTTTCTAGGAATTAAAAAAATATCGTTTCACAAATTAAATATACTTACAAAAGTATAGATCAAGGCCTATAGAACTTTATGGCCACTATGATGCGTGGCACCAAGTTTGGCAAGCCTAGCCTTGGAGGCCTTGTCCTGAAACATATATCCAATCAATTTAAGTATGCACAAATAAAGCATAAAAATCGTTTAATAATTTTGATATAATGTTATGAGCAAATTTAATTACCTGGGTACTCTCCTCTCCGTACTTCCTCCATGTATCTGACTTTTCATATGCTTTTACAAGTTCTTTCCATACTTTAAGACTTATATCAATTGGACTTTTTTTAGCCTTTGCTCGGGCATGATTCATTTTATATTCTTTGTTTGGTTGCACTAGAATCGCTTGCAATATTGAGACATTTGATTTTTTGTATTCTTTATATACCAACCTGTGCCAAATTCAGTCTCCATGTCATGGATGATTGATTTTTCAGGTGCATCAGTATCTTTGAGAATGACAAATGTAAATGGTTTTTGAACCATTGAAGGCATGATTCCTTCAACATGTTCACAAAATATTTTCTAGTATGGGAAACTTTAGGCATCATAATCATTTAATCTCTAGTATGGCCAACTTTATACGATTTTGGAAAGACTATATATTGTATAGGGTAGGTTTTAGTGGTGATAAATGGACCTATTGTCTACAAGATCACTAACGCGAATACTTGGAGCTTGATGTGAGATGCTTTGTTTGGAGGACTTGGAGCTTGATGTGATGTCATGATTGATGGAGTTTGGAGAGATTCCTTTCTTGGGAACGTGATGTGATGATGTAGTTGGATGTTCACTTCTGTGATACGAATGACGAAGCAACCATATTTGGTTGGAATTGACTTCTTATAGCTAGGGGGAGTTTATTGGGATGAAATTTACTTCTTGATGTTTTGAAGGACAAATATTTTTGTTGGTGAACCTAGGCATGGTTGTTTAATGGTGAAACCCTTGTGTGATTGAGATGATCACTTGCACGTGCGAAGGATTTGATGGGTTGAAACCTAGTTGATATTATGATCATAAGAGTGTGGTCTCACTTATGATAGGTACTGAAGCTACTTCATTGGTGGTAGGTATAAATACCTCATTGAGCTCCTCTTTGTTTCGAGAATAATTTAATATTATATACTGAACAGGTCCAACCATGTGAAGGTGGAATCTCTTATGGCCCCTCCCCCCCTCACATCACTCTCAATTCCCCATACCCAATGCATGCACTTGAAAAAAAAATTAAATTTATGTGCAAACATGCAGATTTCATCATAAAGAAACATTTACCATTCATTCATTAAAATATAACATTCATTAATCCACTCATTCATTCAATAGGAAAAAAATAATGCATGACATTATATTATAAAAAATAATTATAAATAGTGTTTCTTCAGTCACTTCTTTCTAGGTTTTTTTCTTTTGACAAAATCAGCAAGCAACTCATCTTTTGCAACTTATTGTTCAGTTCTTGTGGCATATACAACTTGTCGTATTGTCTTCCTAGTAGAGTACTCGTGACATGGATGCTGTTGCAAGGGGTCTGTATTTGCTGCAATAATGTAAAAATGTTACAGTGATATCTTTTGTTATTATAATGATAAGTATTTCATTAAAAAAAAAACATTACATAGGTGTTTTTTACCTGATGTGGTGACATCATGTACTTCATATTCCTGTCTAGGCTCATCTTGTATAGTATGACCCTCTACATGCTCTGTAGTTGAAACATGGAAAAGCACAATTAATATTCACCATTTGCAATGCAATATTTTAAATTGTAGCATATGGATACATTCATTACCAATATTCGAAGCATGATCTTCGATGGGTTGTTCTACATCCTCAACATTAAGTGGATCGTTGCTTTCCTGCTCAAAACAGAGTCAATATTTTATGGAAAATATTTATAATGAATAGATTGCACAAGTAATCAATCTTAATTAAACTTCATTGATTTTATATACCTACGTGCAAGATGGATCACCAGAATACTGTGTTTTCCCAGACAAGTTTTTTTCGGCATTCAACAATAGTTCCAAAGCCATGCTGGAATCCAAGCTTCAAGTCTTCCTCTATGGGAACTTCCTTGAATCTATCGGCCTGCATATTTGCATAACGTCATGAATTTACCTTTTACAGTGCAATAAAATGAAAATAATTTGCAATTTATTATTTGGATATAATATTTTTTTTAATACTTACAATTCATACCAGCAAATTCGAATAACCACCAGGCCCAAGCTTGTGTTGTCCAATTTTTTCTTGTCTTGCCTTTGTGGCCTTTGACGTGTCTAACATCCTATGAAAATGTTGAAATACGTTAGATGTTTCAGATTTGATCTAAAATTAATAATAATAAGGTTTATAATTACATTGTGGAAAGTATTGCATACCTTCCCGTGCCCGGTGGGAGCTTTCCTTCTTTTCTCAAAGCCCTCTCCTTTCCATCTTCCACCAAGGATTTCCACTCTCTTCCTGGAATAATTGGAGGGTGCTCATACCTAGGGTTCCTTTCTAGATGAACCCCATAATGGTCCCTCACAATCTTCATATGTTGGCCAACCTTCTTTAGGACCTCGGTTCGATTAAAGGTCTCACTGCCGAACATGCCAATCAAGCGATTAGTGAGCTCATATTTTAAAGTTTTACTTTGTTTATCCCACCTTGTGTGGATGATGGGCCCAAATATCTCCAATGACAAATCATTTAGATTTTTATAAAAAAGATCACTTCCCGCAAGACGATCATGTCATCATTAGTTAAAAAATAATGTTTTATGAGTATATTACAATCAAATTATAAACAATAACTTAAACAATGTATAAATATTTGGGATATTCTCTATCTTTATGGGAACAAGATCTTCTTCCACAAAAAATGTGGTTTGTAGTGTACCTGTGCTAGTGACATTGGAAGATCTAGGAAATGTTGCTCGAGCAATATCAATACTAGTCTCTGCATTGACCCCTTCTTTTGTATGATCTGGCGTGCGCCGACCACTAGCAGGTGCACTCACATCTGGCCTCGGAGGTGTCGTGGAATTTGTTGCTGACTGTTTAGTTGACAACAATGGCACATGAGATGCAAGTGGAGTCATTTTCTCATGTGACGACTCTCCACGAGCATCACTAGTACCAACACCACCTTGACCACTAGTGTGTGGGCGCAAAAAATACTATAAATACAAACCATATTTTAGTTCACGATCATATACAAGTAAAAATTATAAAATCCTAAATGAATTTATCTTCTAATAGAATATCCCACAACTTACTTTCAAGGCCTGAGATCTCTTTACCGAAACATCAACCTTTGCTCTAATATCATTTTCCTGCGACCGAATTGTCACGTCCCTTTCCATCAATCTGGTGCAAGGAAGGAAACGTGAACCAAACATGGGGTGTCTAACTCGTCCCCAAGCCATAATGATAAAGTTTTTCCATTTAAAATAAGATGCACAATTCATTTACACAGTGGAATTAAACATAATAACATACAGCTAGAATGGAATGCATCAGCATACTATTCACAAACAGGTGATGAATTATAATGTGAGGAAGTAATCATATTCTCATGATATACACAAACATCATGCCAACTAACTTAAGATAATCATTTCATCCGAGTAACATGAGTAATTTAACATACAGGATTACCACATTGTTGAACACATAATGCAAATAAATTAATCCACAGAGAATATTTATCTTGAAATGCAAATGTCCAAACAACTGGCTACGTGAGAGCAACGTTCCACCCAACCATAGATCTTTGTCCAGCCTGTATTCTTTCAGCTGAGAGATCACCCCCGAACTGGGCTGTGTATCCACTAAGAAGGAACTAGACAGGCTCACTTACAGCCATGGATTCACTCAAACGGTCATACTAAGCCAACACATAGTTGGGTTTATCAAGCATACCAAAAGGAAATGGAGGAGGATGCTAAACCGGTGAGCTCAACCACAGAGTTGCAAACATCTCAAGTTAAATTCAAGCAATCCCATCCTCTATTCAAACATCCACGCTTGGATTTCTCACCATTCTGGCAACAAATAACTCAATCCCGTCACTGGGTTTCTGGGCTATCAAAACTGGGTTTTCCAATGGATTTCAGGGTAGCTAATGCTCCCAAATTCGCCCCAAGGTTCATACCTATGGATCCCCCATTGGATTTCACTATCAAATACCAATTCTTGGCGTTTTTGGCTCTTCAAAACGTGGGTTCTTTCAAAGTTGCGATTTCTGGTTTTTTTCTCTCTGCTGGCAATTCGTTTTTGGATGGAAAATGGTGCTGGTAACTTCCACACTGGAATGGGGATGAGGAAGAAGCAACTCCCATGAGGTAGAGTGGCTTGTGGTATAAGAAAATAGAGCCCATACTTTGCCATACGAATTTCTAGGTTGCCCATGCTCCATTGAAGCCATGGACTGAATTCCTCAACCACTTCCTTTCAATAGAAATAAATGTCAGCAAGGTAAGTCAAACGGGTTCTCAAGGTGACATATGGCAGCCTATGGTTCAATCCCACAGCCCCCTCACCACTCCCTAGTGGATACACATGGCCCCTTCTCATTCGTTGCCTCCATAACCAGTTTTGGTATTTTATTGCATGATGTTTATTTACATCATTTTTACAATGTTCCATGGCTAAATAGCACATGGGAAACATAATGTCTAATACTTTCCTTTAAATAAAATTTGAGCTTCCACTAGCGGGGCCTTGGCCTTGAGCTCCACGCTAGGAAAACATACATCACATGTACACAACATTTACATTAAAAGCTAACATATCCTAAGGGTCAAAATGGGTTATTACACGAATGAATAACAGACGAAGGATATACTCATAAAATTTGTTAAGGTCTTCTCTATCATGTTAATTGGGTCTATCTAATATCTGATGTCAACATCACGCATGAGATCATCCACATCAATATCTATTGATTGATCTGGTGCTGGATCAAATGACAAATCAATAGCTTGCAACAAAAATATATAAAACATTACTGACATGAAAGCAATAAACTAAGAAAAAAAACATAATACAGAAACATATTGCTCATGTTATATTTCTAAAATTACAATTAGTTATGCCCGATGCCTCGAGGCTAATGTTGTCTGATCCACAACTGGGGACTTTCGCCGATCATCACCCTACAACAAAAATGTAGAAAACATTATCATAATGAAACTAATATACACAAGAAAAAGACATAACAAAAAAAAAATATTGCTCATATTATATTTGTACAATTACAATGAGGTATACATGTTGCCTCAAGGATCGTGTACTCATCTGATCAAAGTCTGTGGACTTGCCCCCATCACTTCCCTGAAACAAAAATTGTATAAAATATTATTGAAATGAAACCAATATAGTCACGAAAAAAATATAATAAAAAAGAATATTTCTCATATAATTATATATGTGCAATTACAATGAGGTATACTTGCTTCCTCGAGAATGGTGTACTCCTCTGATCAACTATAGGGGAGATGCCCTAATCACTAGCCTGTGAAAAAAATATATAATTCATTATCGAAATGAAATCAATATACTCATGAAAAGTTATAATAAAAAAACATATTGTGCATATTATAGTAGTAAAATTACAATGAGGTATACATGCTACCTCGAGGCTGGTTTTGTCTGATCTACTACTAGGGAGGTGCCTCGATTAGCACCCTCCAACAAAAATATAGAAAAAATTATCTAAACGAAACCAATATATTCATGAAAAAAACATAATAAAAAAACATGTTGCTCATATAATTATATTTGTGCAATTTCAATGAGGTATACCTGCCCCCTCGAGGATGGTGTACTCCTCTGATCAACTCTCAGGGAGATGCCCCAATCACTAGCCTGTGACGAAAATATAGAATTCATTATCGAAATGGAACCAATATACTCATGAAAATAAATAATAAAAAAACATATTGCGCATATTATAGTAGTACAAGTACAATGAGGTATACCTACTACCTCGAGGCTGGTCTTGTCTGATCTACTGCTAAAGAGGTGCCCCGATCAACACCGTACAACAAAAATATAGAAAAAATTATCTAAACGAAACCAAAATACTCATGAAAAAAACGTAATAAGAAAACATATTGATCGTATTTAAATTGTACAATTACAATGACATATACCTGTTGGCTCGAGGTTGTTGTCGTCTGATCAACATCCAGGTAGTTTCCTTGATCAACACTCTTCAACAAATATATAGATAACATTATCTAACGAAACGAATATACTCATGAAAAAACATAACAAAAAAACTTTTTGTTCATATTATATTCGTACAATTACAATGATGTATACCTGCGGCCTCGAGGATGGTGTACTCCTCTGATCATCTACTGGGGAGATGACCCAATCACTACCTTGCAAAATAAATATAGAAAATTTTAATGAAATTATAACAATATACTAATGAAAAATACATAAGATATTAGATTCATTAATTAAAGGTTGGGTAAATTGTTAGATGTACCACTCCCATAGTAACCGTGTTTGTATCTATTCGATTCAAATTGTAATTAATAAGCAACTCTTCCCCTGCAGCTATTGATTTAATGGAACATACAAAAACACGGTTTCATTCACACCCCTCAAATATGCAATTGGGTTGCTTAATTGTAGACCCTTGTTGTGTACTGTTTATAAAACTTGCAATATTCCTTGTAGCTTTTAGCCTTCCGTCAATGTACATCATTGTTCCTTTATTTTGATCCTTGTCTTTCAGCTATAAATAATTTGCAGACAATCCATATCTATGCATACTTCATGTATATTGGACCAGTCACATCCAATCTTTATAGTTGTAACAGGGTCCAACATACTCCATCAATTTAGTACATTTGTCATAACCGACCTTTATGCCATCCATGCAAAACAACCCCAAACCATGTAATGACAATGGTGCAATCCGATATATCCTCTCGTTCACACAAAAATCTGTGTTTAGTTTAGGAATATCCTTGGGTATCCATTATTTCACTAGATGTTTGTACCTCAAGGGCACCTCGATGTCTCCTATGGTATCATCATCATAAGAACATGACCCCCCTTCAATGAGAAAAATTTTCATGCATTTATGGAATTTTATTCTGATATTTTGACACCTAGTTGATATAACTCTTGTAGACCTACTGGATGTCTCACTTTCCTCTAGTATTCCTAAACTCCCCTCACTCGAGGAAGACAAATCTGACAAATACCTGTTTGGTTCTACCTGCACCATGGGAAAAATGTTTCTCCAATAAACAAAGCACTTAAAGCACTTAGGCACATTGACATACTCTTATAATAAAAGCATTATCACTACTATAGATGAGGATATTGTACATAGTTTTTAGGTAACCCTTCTCCCCAGTAATGTCTTAATACTAAGATGATACTTATTGATAAACTATGAAGTGAATTTGAGAGGAGGACATCTTTAAAAAGGAATAATGTGAGAGGTGGATGAGATGTGAAGTACCTCCATCTATCTCAAACAAGTGAGAGATATGTAAAAAGTACAGCTCAAAAACCAAGCTAGGTACACAAGTTCCAAGGGTATAGTTGATCCAAGAAGAGTATAAACTTGTAAGAAAAATTAATGGTGATATTGTATCTCTCTAAGCGAAGCATATCTTAATATACAAGTGGGTGTTGATCACTTTCATCACGCATATGCTAATCAAGAAACCTTAGATAAAGTAGAAACACTTCTAAATAAGCAAAAAAAATTCACTTCTGACATTTAGGATCTAAGGATTTCATTTTTTCATCAAGAATGTGCACACAAGCTTCACTACGCAACACAAAAAATTGTCTTACATCATGTTTAGTGTTTCTCCATGCTTCTTCTAGTGTTATATTTTTAAAAGCCTTAGTGGGAGTGTGATTAACTATGTAATTAACACAATTGATAACTTCCACCCAAAAGTGAAGTTGTAGGTTCTTAGGTTAAGTCAACAGTTCTAGTATGACAACAGTTCTAGAAAATTCTTGGGCTATTTTTTTAATATAGAGTCATGATAGTTGGCCAGACTTTCTCTTGTAATATATCTAGTTGTATCTTCTTCTAATAATAAGTTTTAGAGGGCATGGTTTATGATGACGTTTCATGTGTTTGTTCATAGCTTGAATGATTGTAACTAAACTTAGGAAACTAAATGTTGGGCCATGTGTAAGGAATTGTCAAGATGCAAGCCACTAGGTTGATTGCAAGTCAATTTCACACAAATAAGAGTGACACTAAAATGAAAATAAAAATAAAATAGTGGGTCCAAACAAATACCATTTGGAGGAAGGAACATATCATTCCACTTAGAATTGACTGTGAAAATCCTCACAGCAGATCTAAGAGATGATGTGTACCTCACAAAAGTAATTATGATTAAGCATGAAAATAGAAGAAGAGTGAACAATACAGTATAATGAGCAACATAATAATATGATACAATAGAACTCAGAGAGAAGCAATAATACTTCACACACACTAGTTAATTAATCACAACATGGACAAATAAATAGTACAATGGTAGAGAGGATTCGAATGCCCAAGGTGGCAATTCGAATTAGCCTCTCAGAGTGATCATAAGATCAATAGAGTGTCATCGGAGCACAACTAGGTGTCCTCATGATCATCGGAGCGCAACTGGAAGTCTTCATCATCATCAGTGGAGTCATCAATGCTCAAGTAACTGTCAACCATCAGTCAAACTAACTCTGGTAGGTGTAACTGAGTGTAACTCAATGTAACTAAGTGTAACTGAGTGTAATTGACTGTGACTGACTATAATTGACTGTAACTGAGTGTAACTAAGTGTAACTGAGTGTAACTGAGTGTAAATGACTGTAACTGAGTGTAACTGAGTGTGACTGAGTGACAACTGGACTGGTAGGTGAAGAAGGGCGAGTTGCTCCCTAAAATCAAGGAAGAAGGGTGCATTAAGCAACTGGAGGGCTAAAACTGAATAGTGAGAAGCTCTTGGGGGATGGCTAACTGAGGGCTAGGTGCTGGACTGATGACTGGGATGCATGCAAAATGCATGCAAACCCTAAAGGTGCATGCATGACTGAAAATGTAAATGATCAAAATACTGGTGGGACTAGGATAGAGTATGGGAATATCCTAACACCCCCCCTTAATCCATCCTGGGCCCTGGTAACTAAGACCAAAGGTCACCCAATACAATGAATAATAACAATCAATAAACCAAGGAAGTGGGAAAATTCCATGGGAAACATACCCCCTCCTCAAAAAATAGACTGTAAGGCACACATAAAAATAAATGCTCCAAACTCAAGCATATGTGATGCTTGGTCATATGTCTAGAGGTATCTTCTTCTTGGGAAGAAGTGGATCATGCTCAAAAAGCATGTGCTTGTACTTGCTCTTCAGATCAAATGTGATGAGAACAAATCCAATAGTATGAGAATGATCCTTGAACCTGTGATTCGAATCAGCTGAGGTAGGATCAAATCTGTGAAAGTGCATATAGTCTTTTGTCTTCTCCTTCGAACCACCATGGGTGAGATTATGCCAAAAACAACTATTACATGTTTGCTTGAAATCAAAATCAGATTTAAGACTTTCAAAATAGTTTCTTGAGATCTCCTTTGAACTAGCAAGGGTGAGATCAAAACTATCATATGCATGAGAAATTATCCCAAGCAGTAATTGCTTAGAACCTAATTTAGATACAAGACTTGAATCATGGTTTCTTGAGATCTCCTTTGAACCATGAGAGGTGAGATCAAAACCAGTAGATGCATGAGAAATTATCCCAAGCGAATGGCAATGGCCATATTCTTCAATGACCTTCTGAAAGCATGAATTTATGATCATATAGTAGTATAAAAGAGGAGATAGCTGGAGAGGAGCGAATGCATTACCTTCAGTAGCTGTTTTGACCTCTGAAATAATCATGTGATCACGATGCAAACCAACAGGCTCTGGTGCAAGAGAGGATTTAGGACCTTCTACAATATCTAGAGTGTGAGCTGGCACAGAAAGAGAAGAAAGTTTGAGCATGAGCGGAGAATCTGCAAGTTCTTTGTCAACAACTTCAATATGAGATGATACTGGTTCATGATCTGAGAGATCATCAAGGGGAGCGAATGCAACATGATCTGAGAGACCATCAGGAGGAGCGAATGCATCATGATCTGAGAGACCATCAAGAGGAGCGAATGCATCACCTTGCTTGCTTTTGAAGGGATTTGGACCAAATCCATCATTCTTTTTGCCGAATCTTTCATCCAGATGAGCCCATAACTCTTTTGGAGTTTCAATATCAATGATGGTCGGGTACAATATGTAATCAGTCATAGTAAGCTTCATTCTTCCAATGTGCATGTCACCTTTATTCAACCATTTAATCTTCTTTGTAGAGGATTCGAACTCTCTTTCAAAATAGCAATCAAAGAGATCATGGCTCTTTAAATATGCTATCATTTTTGGTTTCCATTCAACATAGTTGAGTCGAGAAAGAGGAGGGATTTCTTCTAAATTCATTGAAGATGTAGAGGACCTGCAAAAACAATATAGAATCACTCCAACTGCTACTGCTGCACTCGAAATCTTGGTAATAACCTGCAAAAAACTCTCAAGAATGGAGATAAACAATACTCTCAACATGCTCTGATACCATGTGAAAATCCTCACAGCAGATCTAAGAGATGATGTGTACCTCACAAGAGTAATTATGATTAAGCAGGAAAATAGAAGAAGAGTGAACAATACAGTATAATGAGCAATAGAATAATATGGTATAGTAGAACTCAGAGAGAAGCAATAATACTTCACACACACTAGTTAATTAATCACAATATGGACAAATAAATAGTACAATGGTAGAGAGGATTCGAATGCCCAAGGTGGAAATTCGAATTAGCCTCTCAGAGTGATCATAAGATCAATAGAGTGTCATCGGAGCACAACTAGGTGTCCTCATGATCATCGGAGCACAACTGGAAGTCTTCATCATCACCAGTGGAGTCATAAATGCTCAAGTAACTGTCAACCATCAGTCAAACTAACTCTGGTAGGTGTAACTGAGTGTAAATCAATGTAACTAAGTGTAACTGAGTGTAACTGAGTGTAACTGACTGTAACTGAGTGACAACTGGACTGGTAGGTGAAGAAGGGCGAGTTGCTCCCTAAAATCAA
Organism: Larix kaempferi; assembly: GCA_027924585.1. Classification (NCBI taxonomy): domain Eukaryota; kingdom Viridiplantae; phylum Streptophyta; class Pinopsida; order Pinales; family Pinaceae; genus Larix; species Larix kaempferi. The sequence goes on from BSBM01000442.1 coordinate 17,991,632, forward strand.
GGAAGAAGGGCGCATCAAGCAACTGGAGGGCTAAAACTGAATAGTGAGAAGCTCCTGGGGGCTAGCTAACTGAGGGCTAGGTGCTGGACTGATGACTGGGATGCATGCAAAATGCATGCAAACCCTAAAGGTGCATGCATGATTGAAAATGTAAATGATTAAAATACTGGTGGGACTAGGATGGAGTATAGGAATATCCTAACATTGACAAGTGGTAATTACACCTTTCATGTACTCAAATTTTTACAATTTTATTAAAGCCATAGAATTGATGTAGTAAGATGAAGCAATGAATGAAAAAGTATTGGAGTTGTAAAGCTTGATTTGCAAAAATAGGATCTCAAAGCTAAAAAATCCATAAAGTGCATGCAATCAACTGATATCATTTTTCAAATCTTAGAAAAGAGTGGAAAAACATTTAATATCTTGCACATATATAGTACCATGCATGGATTGAAATGTCTACTTTCCAAGTAGAATATAAAGGGTTTAGAGGAGAAAGGAAAGGGACATCATGAAGTGAGAGAATAAATACATTAGTTTTTTCAAAATGGAGTCATAAATCCTAGTACTTCACCTTATAGGTCATCCGTAATCTTAGTGCCCACAAAGGATTGAAGTTGGAGGATGTGTATTGACTATAGAGATTTGACCTCAAATCAATTTATCACCAAGTGAGAGTGATATAAGAAGATAATTGAAAGTCAACATTCAAGACAAGGCATGGCTTATACAAATGGTTAAATATATTTTTGAGATTAAGTAATGCACTTGAAATTTTTATGTGTTTGATGAATTATGTGCTAGGTTCATTTATAGATTATGTTGTAATTGTATATTTTGATGATCGACATACTGATATTCATTGCTACTTGGAAAGAGAACATATCACATTTAAAATAGGATAGGATACACTTAATAAGAACCAACTAATCACTAAACTATGGATACATCATATAAATACGGATATGATGTATCCAAGAAAGAACTGCGAATACATACTTTATGAAGGGAGAAGAGCAGCAATAGGAAAAGATACCTCAGCCATAGTCGCAGTATAACAAACCCCAGTACAATCAGTGATAGCCACAGTATACTCAACCGCAACCAGAGTATAATCCACCGCATCCGCAGTACAATAAATAGCAGTATAATCCCCCACCATACAATCCGCATCAATTCAATCAGAATCCAGGAGGATTCAGAGGAGGATATCACGATGGTCGCAACAGAGTCTTTGGTCGTGGAGTAGAACCTATTTGAGTTCGAGGACCCATTACCTGTTATAATTTTGGGGTGGTTGGACACTATCGAAGGGATTGTCCGCATTCGGCACCTTTGTGATCCTATTATAGTGCGGTCGACCACACTATCGAAGAATGTCCACAGCTAATTGCGAACTGGCAAGATAAGAATGTACCACCACCGCAGCTGAACCCAAATCAGAATCAAAACCAGAACCCTAATCCAAACGTGTAGAATATATCGGCTGAGACAAGGAGTCAACCAGTGAATGTCACAGTGGTGACCAGAGGAGGAGCTGCGACAGGAGAAGGTAGGACAGTGCCAAGTGTTAGGCCTATGATGTGGAAGCAGGTGAAATTTTATGTAGAAGTAGAAAAAGAAACCTTCTTGGAGGCATGAGATGTGTTGATAAGAAACAATGGTGAGTTTTCACCTATAATCCATCAAGATCCTGTCTTTGAAATGCCACCAATCTTTGATAAGACAAATTCTTATAGGCCACCAGGAAAGGTAAGCACTCTAAGGAACTTTTTAGAAAATTTTCTAACATTAGCGAAAGATCAAGATGCGCTAGCAGAGATCGCTAGCCTACTGCATCGATAGGGACAAGGGCGATACGAACGAACAGTTAATCGCTTGCACAAAAAGAAAACTAGGAGAGAAATGAGGATGAATGCCCAAATTGGCGCATACGATGTAGATTCTATCATCTTGGACTTAGGATCAGACGTGAACATCCTAACCAAGCAGACTTGGGAGATGATGGGGAAGCCACAAATGGTATAGTCCCCTGTGTAGCTGCGTCTGGAAAATCAAAGCAAGGTTACACCAATCGGGCGATTGTCTCATCTACTCGAAATAGAAGGGATGAAAACATACACATATTTTGATGTTATAGAGATAGTCGACAATATGAACCCGTATCCCACACTGTTGGGAATAGACTAGGCGATGGAGAACCTGGCTGTTATTAATTTTAAGAGAAGGACAATGCCTTTTGAAAATCACAACATGAGGGTCATCGCCCCACTGGATCCATTTGAAGGACAAGGTTATGTCGAATCGATGAGAGATGAGTTTGTAGAAGGATGGGACAATGTCTACAATGTTTCAGAATATTATGTCAATCCAACTGTAGATGGAGAATTAGGGTGGCAGAGTGCCAGATTGCATCCTCAGAATCCAACGAAGCTCTAGAAAACTGGCAGAATAGACTACACGAGGTGTCATTTAGAAGGTGTGCACAAATTACAAAGTCGTTGAGATGGGTAGCGACAAAAATATGCGATCTACCAATGTATAAAGGGTTTCCTAATTTATAAATATTTATCCAGGAATTTGAAGACAGGGTATCAGAACCTCAGCGCCTACTGGCACTGGATGAAGCAATGAAGGCTACCACATCAAGATGGTGGGCTCTACACAAGCCATCAATAGCGAATTGGAAACTATCTCGATGTCTGATGGAAGTCCGATTCGGGGAAGACGAATGCTACAAAGGGAGGAAATATGATGGAAGGAGTGATCCTAGAGATCATCTTGGAGAGTTCCAAATTACATGGAACATGAGACCGAAAAAAGAGTGGGTCGATGCATTCATCCATACGCTAGATGAAGTACCATGGAACTAGTACATCGCAGCTGAATTGCGATGGGGAACGACGACATGGGAAGAGTTGAATACCAATTTTAGTCACACTTTAATCTTTGTAGATGAGAACCCTTTATCCACAGTGCGTTGCAGGACATCCACGAAAAGGTACTTGAGATAGTTCCAACCGAACAACCAATAGGGATGCAATGGACAACAACACCGCAAATGATGATGGAGTGCTACAACGTGTTGGTAAGACTTGGAGACGAGGAGGATACTAGGGCAGTATACATCCCAGAATCGGAGGGAAGTCGTGATGTCGAAGCACAAGAGATGCCATTCGACAAATTCAAGAAACCAGTAAAAATAAAGAAGGTATTTATATTGTCTCATAAGAGAATCCAAATTTCACAAGAAATGGAGATTATTGGGATGATTCGAGAATTGGAAAGGTCACTGACCTATTGCATGAATTCCAAGACCTGTTTCCGAGAAAGTTTTCAGATATGAAAGGAATATCCAGAGACCTGGGTGAGATGAAGATCCTGCTAAAACCTGATGCTAAGCTAGTAAAGCAGCGACCATACAGATTGAATCCAAGATACAAAGAACGGGTAAAGGTCGAGATAGAGAGAATGTTGGATGCAGGGATCATTGAACCTATCAAAGAATCAGAATGGATTAGCCCAATGGTCATCCAAGATAAGAAGATGAGTGAAATTCGAACTTGTGTTGATCTGAGGAAGTTGAACAACGCATGCCTTCATGATCCATTCCCTACGCCATTTACAGATGAATTACTTGAAGGTGTCAGAGGACAGGAGGTATACTCATTTACAAATGGATTTTCAGGCTACCATCAGATCAATATTGTGAAGGAAGACCGACACAAGACCACCTTCGTAACGGAATGGGGATGTTTTCAGTATACAGTGATGCCTTTTGGTCTAAAGAATGCCCCAACAATATTTTCAAGACTAGTTATTGTTGCATTTAAACACTTCATCCATAAGTTTTTGGCGGTTTATATGGACGATTGGACCGTATATGGGTTAGTGACAGACAATGTCGCAAGTCTTAGGATGATGCTGGAAAGATGTTGATAGCATTAGATTTCGCTGAAATTGAAGAAGTGCATCTTCTATGCACCATTTGGAATTCTATTGGGCCACATTGTATGCAAAGAAGGGATGTTAGTAGATCCAGCAAAGATAGCAATTATTGTCAACCTTCCAGCACCAATGACAGTGAAACAGTTGAGGGATACTTTGGGTCACACAGGATACCACAGGAAATTTATAAGGGGATATGCAACGATCACCGCACCAATGGAGAAGCTGCTGAAGAAGGATGCAAAGTTTGAATGGAACGATGAGTGCCAGAAATGTCTTGATATACTAAAGAAAAATATGGTCACAACACCGATATTGGTATTTCCTGACTGGAAGAAGGAATTCCATGTCCATGTAGACGCTTCATCAATAGCGCTGGGAGTAATATTGGCTTAGTCGGGAGAAAGTTCGATTGATCGCCCAATCGCATTTTCGAGTTGGAAGTTGTATACTATGGAGAAGAACTACACAGCGACAGAAAGAGAAGGCTTGGCGATGGTATACGCCTTGCAGAAGTTTCGACATTATCTGTTAGGATGATACTTCAAAATTTTTATCGACCACTTAGCACTCAAATACTTGGTCAATAAGCCTGCATTGGGGGGGAAGATCTATCGATGGCTACTACTCTTTCAGGAATTCGATTTCGAGATAATTGTGAAGCCGGGGTGACTGAATGCAGAGCCAAATCATCTGTCGTGAATTGATTCAGGTGAAGAACCAAGGAGTATTGACAAAGGCTTTCCTGATGCGCAACTATTTAGGATTGGAATGGTTGATGACCATTACGAGTAGATCGTTTAGTTCATGGCGACAGGGAAAGCACCTGAGGAGTTCACCACCTGCCAGAAGAAACAGTTAGTTGTCAAGGCCGCTAATTTCCAACTAATTGCAGGACAATTGTACAAGATGGGACCGGATGAAGTTCTTCGTCGATGTGTTCTTCTGCATGAAAAAGAAAGACCATTGGTGGAAGCACATGATGGGATTGCAGGAGGCCACTATGGAGGTCGTGTAACAGCCAGAAAGATACTAAGAGCTGGTTTATGGTGGCTGATAGTACATGGAGATGCAGCATATTATGCTAAAAGTTGCAACATATGTGAAAGAACAGGTAAACCGTCGCTAAGGGATGAGATGTCGCTAGTGCCGCAATTGACATTACAGTTATTTGACAAGTGGGCAGTAGATTTCGTGGGACCTATAAACCCACCAAGAAAACGAATAGGTGCAAGATACATTATTGCTGCGATGGAGTACTTAGCAAGATGGAATGAAGCAACACCAGTAAAGGATTGTACAACTGTGACAGCGGCAAGGTTCCTTTTTGACAATGTTGTGACTAGATTTAGGTTCCCAAAGATACCGATGAGCAACCAAGGGACCGATTTCGTCAATCAGACAATCAAAGCGATGATAGAGGAATTCCAGATTCAACATCGCAGGAGCACATCATATCACCCACAAGCGAATGTAGCACTTGAAGCATTCAACAAAATATTAGAGAATGCACTCACTAAAGTATGCAACATAAACCGCGATGATTGGGTTTAAAGATCCCTGTGATACTATGGGCCTACAGAATGACATGAAAAATATTGACAGGTCAGACACCTTTCAAATTGGTATATGGTCAAGAAGCTGTGATGTCTATGGAATATATTGTGCCAAGTATGTGCATACCAACAACAACAGGAATGAGTGATGACAGCTCACCATTGAGGAAATACTAGCATAGTTGCTACAGCTTGAAGACGATTGCTTCATCGCAGGATTTCATCAACGGGTAGAGAAGGATTGATAGAAGGCATGGCATGATCGCCATGTGAAGGAAAAGCATTTTTAGTGTGGAAACATGGTTCTCCAATATGATAGTATGTTTGCGAAGCATCCAAGAAAGCTTCAGATGCATTGGTTGGGGCCCTATGTCATAAATTTTATTACTGACGGAGCTGTGATGCAGTTGAAAAAGCTAGATGGAACACTTTTTCCAAAATTAGTGAATGGAAGCCGGCTAAATCCCTATCGGGATAGCTCGGCGTAGCAGGAAAATAGGGAAAAAAAAATTGTCGATAAAAAGAAGTGACAAAAAGAAAAAGAAAAATTGAAAAAGGGAAGTGACATAAAGAAAAGGAACAATGGAACAGGAACACTGCAAAGATCGAGAGTCTGTTGAAGACATACGGCAACAAAAAGGTTAAGTTTGGGAATCTGTCGAAGTAACTACGACAGGGTTGGAATTTAGATATGTGTCGATGGGATAGCGAAAAAGTTAAAACAACGACAAGGTGAGGATCTTGTCGACGATCGGTGGGGCGCGAACTGGTCAAATCGGGCAATAAATGTAGCAGTTAAGACGCAGCAAGCGATGGCGCAAATGGAGGAAAACATAATAAATGATCGATCGAGACACAATTAAGACCAATGAGTGCGCACGATTCGGGAAATCGACAGAATATTCAGTAAATCAATGGAGGATTTGGAAATCATTGTCCGGAATCAATTAGATGGACGTGGAGCGGGAGATGGACAGTTATAAAATCATTTTGAAGTTAACAGTTCGACTCACCGTGTATTTGGAGAATTGTAGCAGAAGAGTTAGAGAGAAAATAAAGAAAAAGAGCTAGAGACAAGAGTAAGTTGAGAAGCTACGATGGCACAGATGATTTCCAGCACAATCACACAAGAGGCACCAGTTGTGAGGGAAACAATTGTCCAAGAACAAGCATAAATTGAATCAACGCACTCATATAGGAAGAAAAGGAGTGCCAATCGATCGTCGAGCTCAAAAACAAGACCCAAGTTGACCCGTAGCTCTACATGGGAAATAGCTACAGAAGGTGAAGTAGGCACTTCGGCCATCGCGGAGGAAGATACAACAACAAGGCTATGTGCCACCAAGGAAGGAAGGCGCACCGGTAGTGCGACTTGGTAAGAATACCAAGTATACCATCAAGGAGCCGATGACACCAAAGGGTGTCCACGAGATAGGAAATATAATACCACGATTGAAAAGATTACAGTATAGAGACCACGACATATTGACGTATCCAGAATGCATGAACGACACACATGACGATGTACTGCATGGAGAAGGCGGTCCGATCACAAGGGAACCAGTGCAGTGGGCATTGGGGCTAAAGCAATCAGGCATCTTAAACATCATTCATATGCTGCACTTCGGGAGATCGGTAGAGGAAAATGCATGTGTGAAGCAGCTGCTATCCTGCTTCCATAGTGGGTATCTATGGTTGGCCACAAAAATTACAGTGATGGTCGACCTTATTGCGTAGATAACAATATTACCTAAGGCCGGGGTAGATCCTTTGCAATACTTCAAAGGGAAGGATAACGACAAGCGACTAGGTTCGAAGATGAAAGCGAAATACTGGGTGGTGAAGAACACTCGAGGGTACCTGATAGACGCAATAAATGATCAAGCCGTGAGAGTCGCAGCAAAGCTGCTAGCAGTAAAAATCGTAAGGAAGAATCGCCCAAATCAATATACATCTGGGGTGATTTCACCTGCAAAGCAGTGTGCTGCAGGATTTAAAATGAATTGGTCATTGTTTCTATTGAGCGAGTTGATGGAAGATGCGATAGAAGCATAGGAGAAAGGAAATCCATTCACCTATTCATGGCTACTAATTTTAATCGCATTGGTTGGATGGAGGGAAGCATCGCACTATCAAGGAATGGAAACAGAGTTAGTCCAATTGTAACGAGGGGCATGATACAAAACTTTATGGGCACTAGACGACAAAGAAATACAAACAAACAAAAATATCCAATTCTTTCTTTACTTGGAAATGTTGAAAATAGACGTGGAAGCAATTCCACGATTAATAGAGGAAGCAACAAGGAAGTACAGGAGGATTGCAAGGTTGTCAGTAGAGACAGGAAATATACATTCAAGCGCATGCAGACCCAAGTAAGTAGTGGTTTTTGATGCAGTATAAGTTGAGCGACACAGAACTGGACTCCAATGTGGAGGAATGGCCAGAAGAGTGGAAAGTTTTGATAGCAGAAGAAAATTTGTCAGACCTAGAATATGGGCAGTAAACATATGGGACAAAGGGTCCAGAAGAGACAAAAGACTCAGAATATGAAGGGGACAGTGTGGAAGAAGGTGGAGGTGTGAAAGAGCACTTGTGCACCGCAAGTTACAACGGGGCGTCATTTGCGACCCCAACAGACTCAGAGCTAGATGCCCAGAGAGAGGAAGCAAGGATGAAGAAGAGGTTTGAGAGAGGAGAGGGGAGCACAACTGTCGATTTCCCCGAAGAACAAATGGAACTTTTTTTTGGAAAATATAACAGCGGTGGAAAAAGAGAACCGCGTGAAGGCCACCCAGCATGCGACATAGTATTTTCATCAGGTGACACAGCTACTACAAACGTTGACCAATGTAGTCACAGAGACAAGGCTACTGCAAGGATAAGTGGATCCAAGCACGTCGATAAGCAGGATCGAGGTGGACATAGGCACAAAGCAAAGGATAGTACAAATATTGCCTAATGCGATCACAATAGGTGACGAAGACCTGGATTCCACGTTGAGAGGGCATGACTTGATCAGCGTTGATTACAACATGATACCAATGTTTATGCTGCAGTGAACAGACACCACGGAAAGTGAAGAGATCAACGTCAGAGAAGCAGCGACACGTGACCAAATGGTGAGTTACAAAAGACAAGTGCGGATCACCAAGGTAGAGGTGCAACGACTCCAAGAAGAGAAAGACACAATTCTGAACGAAATGAAAAAGGCAATTAAAGATAGAAAAAGGTTGGAACATGCCATATCCATGGCATGCGAAGAGGCGCCCGAGGCAGATTAAGACATGCCAGCGGAGGCAAAAGCAATGAGGTTAGGTGCAGTCATTACAGACTTGCGAAAAGAGAACGAGGAACTACAAACAAGGGCGGTGTCAAGCACACTATCGGAACATATTGAAGAAAGGAAGGGTGCGATCGAGGAAGCTGTGACAAAGATCGCAGAACTAGAGAAAATAGACCAAACAATCGCAGAAGAGGTCACACAATTTTGGGGCAGCTTAGTGCAGGATGAGCAGTTGCACTAACTGAATGTGAAACTCGGCAAAGCAGAGGTGCAACTTGAAGGATTGAGGGGATCCCTTAAGGAGATGCCCCTATTAGCGCAGGTGACAAAGGAAACAGAGCTGAAATAACTACAGCATCATGTCAACAAGGCACATACACGACAGCAAAGGAGAACGACACACTTGGATGACCTACAGACAAAAGCAGATTAGTTGGCGGTGAAAGCATTGGAAGGGATGACACAGGTTAAGCAAGAATTGGAGAAAGCACAACAGATGGGTGGTGAACACCCAACGAAAAGGAAGTAGAAGATTGCGCAGTGCTCAAGGCGTCGGCAAAGGAAGCTATCGACCGGGTTAAGGCAGCATATGAAGATTTCAAGTTGCAGGTAAACACACCAGTAGTGTCCAGTTGAGGTGGCTCGAGGGTGAGCCACAAGTTTGTGTTTGGGTCCTGTTGGCACGGGTCTAGAGTGCACAAAGTGCAGAACCGACAGCGATGGAAGGGTCATCGACGGAAGCAAAGGACCGGTCACGAAGGATAAAAGGTCGACAAAAGAGAAATTTTTTTGTTAAGTTAGTTAGTAATGGGTCATTTGGACCATTTTGTAACGGTCATGTGTGCCTATAAATATAAGTACATTTGTAATCCTAAGGGCATCCGATCATAGTTGCATATTTGGAATTTTTTGGCATCTTCGGATCCTTGAATTGTCTAATGTTCGATATTTGCATCTTTTGTCTGAGTTTTGAACTGGTTCTGCAAAGTGTATTCTACGATGTATGAGATGAGTTAATGAATGAAGATGTTCGATTGTGCTATATTTCTATCTCTCTCTCTTTTGTGTCGCAGTGTGATTGAATGTGAATTATTGCAGTATTCGATGGTTCAATGTGTTGTATGAATGAAATTGTAGTTATATGATGTATCTCATATCTCTTGATTATGCTTAATTATACTTTCATTTTTTTGATCAGGTTAACTTGTCGATTGTGAGATAATAATGTTTTAATCAAGTAAATCTGGTTGTTAGTTTGACAACATGTTGTTTTGATGCAGATACGAATCTCTAGTTTCTGTTGCGACTAAGTGTGGAAAGGTGCATGTCTTCTTAAAACTACAGAAACTTGGTTCCTGCAGCCCCCTTATATATCTTGGGTGAGACTTCACTCGCTCCGCAGGTGTTGCTGGAAAGGGTAAAACCTTTCTGGGTCGATGTCTACGGGAGTCTGTGTCGATGTTTATTGACAACAGTGCAAAGTGAATCCCTGTCGACAGAATTGTGTCAACACTACTTCTGGAAAAAAATTCAACACATTCCATCAATGATAGTTGGAGGTTATGATGGCATCAATGAGTATGGATTGCATGGTTCTATCACACATAAAACTAAGTGTGACACTACCATGTTGATGATATGTGCATAATTAGCCTTGAGTGTGAAAATACATGCACTACAAGTGTGCCTTGGTATACAAAATGGAATTTATTAGCTATTAGGCCATGAATAGACTATGAGACCCAAATGACTAACATATACAATAAGTATATGAATTATACATATACTATGAGACCCAATGACCAAATTGTCATATGCATGACTATCCATAGATATGGACGTTAAGAAGTTACTTCCATCCTTTGTGAATGTAGAGTCGATGGGTTTTATGTATGGAAGCAACCTTTGGAATATGAGGAAAATTCCCTTCACTTCACTTGACCAAATGTCATTGCTTATCATATACAAAGAAACATAAATTACCTGCTAGATATTTATTTGCAATTTTATTTTCCCCATTAGGTCGTGTACAATAAGAGGAATAGTAAGATAGTTGAGTACCCAAACAATAAAATAATTCAGTGCAAAAATTTCCATTGAAAATTAGATCTCCCTCACTTACAATAAACTTGGGATTTCCATGTAGCTTATGAGATATTTCCATGAATTATATGACCATCATACTTACTCTAAAAGGATGAAGCAATGAGGGAAAATAGGCACACTAATTAAGTTGTGTGTTGAACAATTACCACCATGGTGACATTCTTCTCTTTATATTTTCACAAATTTGGGATAAAGTACATTACCACTTGCTCCAAAAAACTAGATGCATGAATGTGCATATTGAAATAATTTTAAAAGAAACAACTAAAAGACATTGTACTGGCACTAGACATGGGAAACAATGACATGTGAATGGGGCCAACGTTAAAAAAATTTCAAACTATTTTTGTATGCAAATAAATTTGGCATGGAGAGATTGTTCGCATGCCTTGATGATATGGGAGGGTTTCCAGACTAAAATATGACTCGGACACCCAATACTCTATATCTCCAATCTTATCCTAGTTTCATTTGAACTTTATCAGATTGTCATGCATGGAACTCCAAACATACCCATCCACATCATGGTCGTGTTGATATTTATATTCATCACCTATGTCGTTCAAAAATAGAATAATTCCAATTACGAACATTATTTTGGTGGCAAGAAGAAGTCATTAGACGACTTTTCATATTTAAATAACGATTGCGTACAACTCTATATGGAGAAAAAAACTTAGATCAGAGCAAAAAACAAATACAAGAAATAACTGATGAAGCTTGTGCAATTGATCAAGTACTTGTTTATTGACCTTATTTCCCTTGCATTATATGCGTAAACATACCCATCAAGCACTGAATTTGTGTGATAATGTTGAACTAAACTGACATCTCATAATATCCTCATTTCATTCATGCATTAGTCAACTATATTTCTAAAAGGAATCACTTGAAGTAGTGTGCCCTCCTCTTTTCCTAAATAAATGTGAACTACACTACATGATTCATGTGATCATGTGAATTCACTAATGAGGTGCACTTTTCTAGATGAAAATATCTCAAGTAGTAGTTTGGAAAAGGTAAATTAAATAATAATATTTTTTCCAGTTGAGCAACATTTAAGAAAAGAGATATTATCTTCCACATAAGGGTATACAACCAACCACCAAGGATATTTCTTATCCATGCAACAACATATCAATTTGTTTCCAAAGAAAGGTTTTGAGAACATATCTTCATTCATGTAGTTTTCAAGCATAGAGGCCACAAAATACTTATAACCATGCCAAATTTCAATGCATGCATCTAGTCTAACCATGCCAAATTTCAGTCCATACAAGCAAAAATTGAAAAACTTTCAACATTGGCCCCGTGCAGTACATTAATTATTCTATAGGTTTGTTTTTATTGTCGAATTATTTTTGCAAGTCATGTTTGAGTCCGGAAACCCTCCCACACTGTCAATGCATGCATCTAGTCTAACCATGCCAAATTTCATTCCATACAAGCACAAATTGAAAAAATTTCAACGTTGGCCCTGTTGATCACATGACAGTTATAATATGCGGGGTCAAGTACATGAGCAGGAACTCCTTTTGGGTTATGAAATATCAGATAAAAATGAAGGTGAAGTAATTAGCATGATAATTGTGCATTGCCTTAGCGAGCTTTTCTTTGTTTCAAGAATAATTTAATATTATCTACTAAACAGGGCCAACCACGTAAAGGTGGAATCTCATCTGACCCCACCCGCCTCACGTCACTCTCAATGCCCCATAACTTGACAAAATGTATGTACAAAAAAATAATTTATTGTGTTTTTTGTCATACTTAAGAAGCAATGTCTCTTATAACATATGTCAACATAGAAGAAAATGGAAAATAAACTTAAAAACAATTAATTTATATGTACCAATACAAGTCAATAATTCTATTGCAATATTAATTCAAAATATATAAAGTAGATATATTAAGGCATACCTCATACAGTTGAATGGACTTCATCATCTTCTTCATCCAAGTCATCATCTGTATCATCTGATCCAGATTCAACATTGTAAGGATTGGTCATATCATCATCGTCATCGATGTCATTTTCAATCATCATGTCATCGTCGATATCATATTCATGGACATTTCCTGCTACATCATCTGATTCAACCAATTCTTCGACATCTTCCTTTGGAACGTGATCATCTAACTGATGTTGATCGTCCTCAACATCATCTTCTTCTTCAAGACCCTCTTCATTATCTTCCTCTACATTATACTTTACCGACCTTCCCCTTGGATTGTGTATCACAACAAATGACCAACCCCCTCTACCTCGAACCTTAGAGTAAAATACTTGTTCACATTGGCTTGGAAGAACATAGGGCTCCATTCCTGGCTCAAACAACGTTGTATTAACCATGGTAAAACCATTATCACGTTCAATAATAGTTCTATCGGGATCACGTTGATTCAATCATAACTTGTACCATTTGACAACGAACAAAACTAATTTGAAGGAGTTAAAGTCATACTGAATAATATCTTCCAAATACCCATAGTATTGATTTTCTGAGAATTTAGGATGTCTGTCACTTCTAGAGGAAACATTGGTCACCTCAAATATTGCAGTTATCCCACAATCATATGTTTTCTTTGTTTCATCCATCTTTTTGATGCGAAATTTATGACCATTGCACCACATAGCCTTAGGGTGTTTTTCCTGCAACAAGCCATACACATAAATATTACATCCTAAATTGATCACGATTAAGTGCATGTTTATGCTCTGCATGGAAAAAAATCAATGTGTACATCAATATATTTGAAAAAAAATAAATAGTATCGCTAATTAATATGCTTTCCTGCTTATCTTTTAAACCATATTCTAAATCGGTTTCCTTTTTGTGTAAGATTGGTATCTCCATTGCGATGAGCTTCTTTAACCATTGAAGCCACACCTTCCCATGATATTCCATGACCAGATTGTTCACGTCGTTCAATCCATACCTTCATCCAATCAAGATTGTTTGTGATGTATAAATGAAGTGCATCCCACACTCGACCAACTGCTTGATGAAAATAAAATTACAATTCAGTAGAAATTCAGTCAAATGTACTACAGTTAATCTCCACTAACTAATAATTACCTTTCACCTTCCTCGATCTACCTTTCCCTTTCAGGTACTCCCCTTTGAAATTGTTGTTGGATTCTAGATCACAAATGCGACCTAAATTGAGCTTTGACGCTAATTTAGGAAGATATTCACTAATATACATCATGTTCTAGTATACCATATATCCCTCCACCATAGAACCCTCAGAACGCGCTCGTTTTCTAACCAGACCCTTCAAAAATTTCAAGTGCCTCTTAACCATCCACATGGACCTTGAGTGTATAGGTCCACACAATTCAATCTCCTCAACTTGGTGTATGAGGTAGTGTTCTTGTGCATTGAAAAATGCCGAAGGTAGTTGCTTTTGCATTTCACACATGAGACGAGGAATTTCTCTCCTCCAATACTATATATCTTCTTTACGGATTTCTTTAGATGACAAGCATCTACAAGTGATGCAAACAAATCACGAGATTTAACAAAAATAAACATTATATTACATAACAATTAGAAAAAGAAATGTCAAATATAAGTTCTACAATGAATTAAACAAACACTTTATGCATGCAAAATATCGCTACTTACCTCATGTATTTTCCAAGATCATATATAACTTGTTTGACATTATTGTCAAAGTTCTCCAGAGAGAGATAGAGGTAGAACATACTGTAACAATATAAAAATAGTTTCATTGTTTTTAACAAAAAGTGGACAAAAAAATACCAACAATATGCACTAGAATAAAAAAATATAGCAATATATATATATACCATAATAATTACCTTGATGAAGATATTCCAATCATGCATTTTCATCCCCGCAAAATCACCTTTCTTTGTTATGATATTCTTCATGTTCAAACAAAATCCAGTGGGAAATTTAATTTTTCGCATGACTTCTTTTACAACATTGCTTTGCTGCTCCGTTAACAACCATGGAAGTGAGTTTATATTAATTTGGTCTCCGTTGCTATATAATTGAATGCCATATTTCATTGCATGATTGGCTTCCTGAATGTCATTGCAAATTTTGACAAATTTTTATTTGTCACTCCTTCCATCCAATATTCGCCATAATGTTTCAGCCACATTCTTTCTGATATGCATTGTATCAAACAAATGAGCAATTTGTAGGACCTGCTCATAGTGGGGAAACCTACTGAATTGTTTAGGATAACTTTTCATTCCTCGTGGAAGTCCATTAATGCCTTCATGATCATGACAACCATCATGAATCATAGTTTATAAAGAAATTATAGAAATCAATGTCAATTACAGTAAACAACACACTAAAAAAATCAAAACATTTCATATATGATAGATATACAATTTGATATGTACGTACCTTGACGATTTATATTATAATGCAACTTCCATAGGTGAGATGTCATTCTCTGCGGTTTTAATGCAGTCTCTTGCTTCCCATTGAATAGATGTTTTTCGATAGTTCGATACCTATGATTCTTAGAGAGGAATTTCCTATACTCATCAAACACCTCATTTCCTAAACTTTTTGAATGACGAGATTTGATCTTAGGACCACAAAATGGACATGCAAATTTTCCCTTTGTTTGAAGACCTACATAAAGAGATGGATTAATGATGTCAATTTTAATTATATAAAATGAATGTATTATTTAAAAAAAAATGCATGCATTATATATCAACCTCATAAAATTAAATACTATTAAAGTGGACGTTATAATTACATACCGCAAAAATGGGTTAACCCTGGGGCATCATGTATTGTCCATACAAGCATTGCATGGAATTGAAATTGCCTTTGTCGTATTGGTCTAGATACATAATACATAGTGATGCCATTCCATAGCTTTAGTAGCTCGTCAATAAGAGGTTTGATATATACATTCATATATTTAACTTGGTACTTACCTGATTGATTTAAACATATAAAATATATAATTATTACAACCATTTAGATATATAAATAATATACAAGAGAAAAATAAAATAAAAATATATGACATTATGCAACAAAATACGACAAATGAGATGCCACTACATTAAAATAAAATTGTTGTAGACACATACCTAGAATAATCATTGCCAACATTATGTGCTCCCTCTTTATTGACAACCATGGAGGAATGTTATTGTTGGTAACAAAAATAGGCCACATCAAGTAAATAGATATCATCTCTGCAAATGGATTGACACCATCTGCTGCCAAAGAGATCCTAACATTACGAGGTTCTTCTTTAAAGTGTGGCCATTTTTCCTCCATATCTCTAAATGCAAAACCATTTGCAGGCATTCGAATAATGTCATCTTGAATTTTGTTCTGTGCATGGTAATCCATAAATTACGCTATGTTTTTGCACCTGAACAATCATTGCAAACGTGGAATAATGGGAATATAAAAAAGAACCTTGCGAGGCACCTTTTTTGTTACTTGATCTATTCGATATCTACTGATATGACATTCTATTTCAAATTCATGCTGATTATAATATATAATATGGTCATTGGGGCATGCATCAATTGCTTCATACTGCATTCCAATTTCTTTTATGATGAAAAATAAATCTCAATATGTGCGAGGTAAAATATTTTACGGTGGTAACAAAAATTCAGATATCAAGCTACAACAAATTAAATAAAAAACTAGTTAATATAATCTATAAATAATATTAATGAAACATATTTTATCCGTATTAATTTTACTTATGAATTAACAATAAACTTTATTAGAGGAACACAGATAACCTTTATCACGATCATATATATGTGATGGAATATATTACATACCTTAACATCCATGTGACTGATGTATTTGAAAGACCATTCATAACCTTCAAGTTCATTATCAACAATATAGAAGAGAGAAGATTTGTGTTGGAGCCCTCGTAAAGGGGTTCGTATGCCTTCTCAAGAAGAAGTAAATCATGAACATCATTGAAAGTCATCATTTTCATGATCAACATCATCATCATCCATTATAACATTAAATGTATCATGGATCAATGTATTTGTACCATCATCTTCAACTATGTTATCAGTATGATCATCTTCTTCAATATGATCATTAACTTGTTCTCCATTATTCATAGCTCCATGTTCTTTCGGTACTTGTTCTGAAAACACATCCTCTGGGTGATATGTTGTAGGAGGTCTCTCCTTTATAATTACATGAAACCATCAAGAGATATTAGTTAATATAAGAAATATTAAAATGACACATATCTTTACACAAACGATCAATATAAAGACATATATAATGAAAAACTTACCAATAGATGATAGTCATGTCCCCCCTCAGCGTGTCCATGTTCCCTGCAATGTCTTTTGGCTGTTGTGATATTTATTCTTCTCCTTTTAAAGCCCTTGCATTGACTACATGGACAATAACATTTCCCATCACCCTTTTTTTTCATTCAATCCCACAATTTAGCATGTAATTCTCAATTTTGTTCATCTGGATCAGGAATATTGTTATGTGACATTTTCTGATACCGAGCTTGACTAATGATTATCGATCTTAAAAAATAAATCTCCACACTTCACTATTTTTAATCATAGTAACAATTGAAATAATTGTGGATTTTTGTATGGAAAACAGTCCGTGCAAAGGTTATAATTTTCGCAAACAGTTGCTTGTATAGAAAAAATGTCAGAATATTTCTATAATTTATAGTTTCTAAAAATAAATGATCGTCGGATATCCGACGATGTTAACATAGTTACCATTGTAACCTGGATACGTCGTAAAACTGACGACCTACGTCGAATATGTAATAACAAAAAAAAACTCATAAAACCAGTAATCAACAAAGAAGGACCAGCATGCAATGGAGATCTATTAACCTGAAAATAACATTCTAAGAAAATTTAAAGAGCCTTACCTGACTAGATGATGACCTGGTATTTACCTTGACAGCCCCAATGCCGCAATTGAAGGTGGGGGGACAACTCTCCACCTAACCAACCCTTAGCCAATGGTTGAGCCCCCCAAAGCCCCAACAATTAACCTTGTGCCAGAGATTTCTTGCTTTCCTCTTTGTGTCAGACTCTTCCTTCTTCCTTGGCTCCTCCAAGCTCCTCCTCCAAAATTCCAAAAAGACCAAAAAAGAATCCCCCTCTCTTCTTGTCCTCCTCCTTTTATCTCCGCTTTCTCCCATTTTTTAAATTTCTTTAATGCAATTTGTTTTCCTTCATTTTTCTTTCATATTCCTTTTTATTATTTACCTTTTATTAATTATTATATTTTATTATAAATATTCCACAATATGCATACATGAGGGTTGTTACATAATTTCCTCCTTCAAGAAACTTCGTTCCGAAGTTATAATCTTCAAGAAATAAATACAATACTTATTCAATCGATCAATCAAGTAAATACTAGAATATATAGGTAGCTAGTACTATTGTGAAGTTAAGAGATTTATATGTGTGGCCACCACATAGAAGTCTCCAAACCACACTAATACAATCAAATGCTCTTAAGTAATTCCCTATGAGTCTAGTATGCAACCATAACAACAATTATGCATCATACACACAGAAGCATTAGACAATTAATTAATAATTAATAACTGTGTATTTGTTTACTTCATCTTTCCTTACTCACCCTCTCCCTGAGAATCATACCATCCGCCACCTCCATAAACCTCCCATGCAAGTTTACCAAAAAATCCATTTGCAATTACTATCACCATGTAGTTGATATCTCAATAATTAATGTGTAATTGATATAATGCTCACTTATTCCAGTGGCAAGGAAGAAATTAAGCGACTACACCATTAATTTTATAATGCACCCACATAATATTATGAGTGTGAGTTACAACATTATGAGTGTTACATGTAACACTACTTTTAGAAGGAATCAAAACGATCAGTACTTAATCTCGAAGAGTGGAAACAAAACAGAAAAGGAGTGGAGAAACTTAATCGTTGCCCATCCAATTACATTTCTTTGTCTTAGATTATGGAGAGTTGTACGTTATGCAAAAAGAAATCTTGTGCAAAAAGGAATAACATGAATGCGGATCAATATGAGTTCGTTGTTTGTATCCGATTATGGATATGATACCATACAACAAAAATATATATCTGAAAAATGAAATAGTGGGCAGGTATGGGAATATACATCTCACAAATATAAAATAGTAAAAAAATGCAAATTTTTTAAAATTTAAAAATAACATTTACTGGAGTGTAACTAGTTTGGATTCAGATATATGGTAGGTGTAGGGTGAGGTTATTATTTCAAAGGTACATGCCCCCTAAAAAAATGATACAGATCTACTGATAAAAAAATAAAATACTGTAATGTCCCCACTCAAATAATTGTATAGCAGACAATCCCCATCAATCCTACCAAGTTCCCTAGGTTGAATGGGTACATTGGGAATTGTAATAAGGGAGAAAAGGAATAATGTTTACACATTAGAATAGTCCATTTTTTTAGTAAATAAGTTGAATAAATGAATCCAAGAGGAATTATAGGTGGAAAATGGTCTTGAGGACATTTGGAGGATGTGGGACCCCCACTAGCTTGGTTGCTCACTGCCACATGGCAAATCTCACTTGGCATTTCGAATCCATGGGAAGGAAAACATTATTGGGTGAGTTGGTAAGGCATACACATGGCATGGATCATCTTAGGTTGAAATGTGATGTAATAGTAACCTCCATGGAAGAGGAAGAGTCAAATTGGAGACTAGTGGACACTTGGGCTAGATTCCCTAGTCTTATGACAACAATGATGAAGCATGTATGACATCTATGACAAAATTCAGATCTGACTTCTTACACCTGACCATTATGACATGTCAGCCCCAAAAATAGGCTCAAGAAGGCACTCATGGAGTTGGGGGAAGCTAAATAGACTCCTACTCGAATTTTGGAGAAGATGGATGGTTGGAAACTAGGAGACAAGTGGCAAATGTGGAATATTTCCTAAGTGGAAATCTCTAGAAGATAATGAGAGGATTTAGACCCTTAGAAGGCTAATTTTGGTTATAAAATGTATAAATCAAGTATGAGAATGGATTTTGATGATTTGAGAAAAAATGCATTTGTGAAGAGAGAGCTAGTGGATGACTAGTTTCTTGCCTTAGCCAATTTCGAGGGTGAAAGATTCCCATCCAAGTTGGTGTTTGGAGAGGCCACTCAGGTCTTTCATGGTTCTTTAATGGAGTTTGTATTTTCAGGTAGCATCTATAGGAAGTTTCATGGTTTGGTTTAGTGCAGCACTTTCTCTCCACCATTTCCAATTTTGAAGGCATATTCATGCTCCTTGAGGGATTGCGCTTTGGGTGAGCACTTGTACTCATTGGGAGAGATTCATATAATGTATTTCTAATTGTAATAGATTCATATCATCTTTTATTCATATTGAGAAAGTCTCATTTCTAAATACCCACTGATTGTATGCAAAAATGTTGATTAATCAGCAAACAATGTCCATTTCCCCACCACATTGATGTATAGCATGATAATGCTGATGATTTAGAATAAATGGATGATTATTTGATACATTTATGATTAATATACTTCCATGGATGTCTTTTACAAGTTTCATGTACTGTACTTGAGCATTTGAAGTATTTTTACTCAGTTTAATTGCATTGGGAGAAGAAATAATGCCATTTCCCCAAGGGTCGAATTGATGATTTTTGCAGCTGAATGAGAGAGGGTTGGAACAAATATAATAATAAATTAATGATGCACATGAGACCCTAATAACATACTTAATACATCCCCTACCTCGTTTCAGAAATTCGATGGGTTTCGGAAGCATTTGGGAGGCCATTTCAGTGTTTACCCAAGGGGGATTTGATGCATAAATTGCTAGTTAAAATACCATACATTGACCATAATATAAATCAAATTTGCAGAAGTATTTTGAGAGTTATAAATCATCCCTGAACCTAATATTCAAGTCTAAATATCATTCATATACTCTTACAGAATATTTGGGATCATTTGGGTTAATTTCGAGGCTAAAACAACAAAACTAGTCAAAGGTTGAAATTGGAAAATTGGAAATTTTCACAAATTTTTAGAAAAGGGTCATTACAAGTGGTATCAGAGCATGGTATTGGAACCTTATGATATTAAAAAGAATCCAAACGAATAAACCACCACCCTTTGAATCAGTAGTTGAAGAAGTTTTGGTTGAAGAAGAGATAGTAACAGAAAAAGAGTTTTTTTCTAAAACAATGGGTAGAGAGGAGGACAAAAAATTAAGACATAAGGAGGAATTTATTGAATCCTTAAAACCATGTTTTGATGGAATTACCATGGTTATGATAGATATGAGTAGACAAATGATGAAAAGTTTCGAATTGTTGGATAGCCAACTTTCAGGCAAAGGGATGATAGGAGATAGCAGTGGTTCACACTCAGGAGAAAAGAAGAACGGGGGTGAACATATTCTCTCAAGTACAAGACTTCATAATAGACCTAATGAATTTCAAAGAACACAAAGGCATACTACCCCTAAATTTCTCACACCCAAAGAAGAGCCCAATATTGAGGTGGATTATAAGAAACTAGCAAACGATTGGAATGATTTGAATGAAGAGTGTAAAAGAGGTTTACCATTCAGTGACTACATTGATGCTATACATAAAATGAAAAGGAGGGAAGACACTAGGAGTCCATTCCAAAACAAATAATTAAATAGTGCTATTGGTAAAATGTCACTTCCTACTTTTGATGGTTCTTCTCAAAATTGTGCTAACACTTGGGTGCAAAAATTGGATGTGTATTTTTAGCTGAATCCTATGTTGGAAGAGGATGCATTAAAAATGGCCATTTTGCATTTAGAAGGAGATGCCAATGAATGGTGGTTCCATGGGATGAAAAAATTGGGTCATAATCAGGTTGAAACATATGGAGAGTTTGTTGCAGGGTACTAGAGAGATTTGAACAAAAAGATCCAGAATTGTATTTCAAAGAACTAGCTCAATTGAAGCAAACTGGGACCCCTACTGAATATATGTTGGAATTTCAAAAACTATCAGTTAAGGTGGCTGATGTCTCTATGGGAAGGTTGGTATTTCTGTTCACTGAAGGTTTTGCTAAACCCTTAAAAGGTTTGGTCAAATCCCACAAGCCAACTACATTAAAAGATGCAATGAGCTTGACTAGGGATCTCCAAAATGTGCTTCCTAGAACGCGATTTCCTCCCAAGCCTAACTACAAATTTGAAAAAAAACCTTGGAAAAGGGATGGATATGATAAGAAACCTTGGCAAAGAGAGTCATTTGAAAGAAATAAAAAAGAAGGACTAAATAGGGATGAACTTTGAAAAAAAAACTGTGCTTCACATGCTTCCAACCATGGACATCGGGGCACAAATGTACTAAAGGAAAGGCTCAATACATAGAAGTATTTTCTGATAATGAGGGGTATGATGGGGGCATGGATGAAGATGGACATATGTCAGATCAAGAAGAGGCATATGAGACAGCAGTAGAAGAGAAAATACAAGAAGAAAATCATCCTTCACCGGACAAAGCAAGAATGGCAGTACTTTCAGCAGTACCTCGCTATCATACTATCCGATGCAAGGGTGTGGTACAAGAACAAAGAACTTCAGTTTTGGTAGATGGAGGAGCCACCCATAACTTCATTGATGCAGAGATGGTGGATAAAAGAAAGATACATATTGAACCATTTGATGGCTTCACGGTTGTCATTCCCGGTCACAACACAATGCAATGCAAAACATGGGTTCCAAAGCTGCAAGTCACCATAGGTAACTATACTTTTGTTGATAGTTTTTATGTGGTTGATGTTGCTGATACTGATGTGGTTTTGGGAGTGAAATGGATGTATTCAATAGCAGAGCATACAGTAAATTATCAAATTCCCGAAATGAAATTCCAAGATTCAAAGGGAGTACAAAGAGTTGTGAGAGGGCAGCACACTTATCCAAATCAAGTAGTGACTTGCAATAGTATGAGATCTATATTGAGGCATGGAGACATAGAATGGGTTGTTGAATGTCATATTACCTCTCCCAAGACAAATATAAATGTTGTTGAACACCCAAAGGAGATAGAGAGACTTTTTCAAAAATATGAAAAAAAATTTAGAGACCTTCCACATGGTAGACCACCGGATAGGGGGGTTGAGCATAGCATTATTTTGGAGGAGGGTACTTTACCCATTCAGATACCACCTTATAGACATCCTAAAAAGTTCAGAGATGAGATTGAAAAAACTATCCAAGAACTCCTAGAGTTGGGACTCATTAGACCAAGCTCTAGCCCTTATGCTTCTTTAGTAGTGCTAGTGAAGAAAAAAGATGGAACATTGAGAATGTGCATAGATTTTAGAGCTTTGAAAAAAACGACTATCAAGAATAGGTATCCTATTCCTATGATTAATGAGCTCGTGGATGAGCTACATGGGGCCAAATACTTCTCCAAAATTGACCTTAGATCAGGGTATCATCAAATTCGAATGAAAGATGAAGATGTGCAAAAGACTGCTTTTCGATGTCATTATGGTCACTTTGAATTTCTTGTCATGCCTTTTGGGTTAACTAATGCTCCAGCCACATTTCAAGCATGCATGAATAGGATCTTTTGAAAGCAACTAAGAAGGTTTGTTTTGGTTTTCTTTGATGACATTCTCATTTACAGTAAAACATGGGAAGAGCATTTGCAGTAGTTATAAAATGTGTTGAAGGTTTTGCAAGAAGAGTCCTTATTTGCTAAGTTGTCAAAGTGTGAATTTGGGATGAAAGAATTACTGTATCTTGGGCACATTATTGGGAAAGAAGGAGTGAAGGTACACATGGAAAAACTCATGGCTATCTTATAACGGCCATCACCAAAAAACATCACCGAATTGAGAGGTTTTATTGGCATATGCACATACTACAGAAAATTTGTGAAGGGATTCTCCAAGTTGACTTCTCCACTCACTGATTTGACTAAGAAGGATGCTTTCAAGTGGGATGAAGAGGCTGAAAAGGCCTTCCAAAAAATGAAAGAGGTAATGAGTAGTTGTCCCATACTTGCACTTCTTGATTTTACTAAACCTTTTGTTGTGGAATGTGATGCTTCAGGTGGAGGAATAGGGGCTGTCCTAAAGCAAGGCCAACACCCCATAGCCTTTGAGAGCAGAAAGTTGCAGCCTCATGAAAAACTTTACTCCATCTATGATAAAGAAATGCTGGCCATTATGCATGCATTGGCCAAATTCAGACAATACTTGGTGGGCAGCAAGTTTGTGGTGAAAACTGACCACAATAGTCTAAGACACTTTCTCACCCAAAAAGATCTAAATAAAAGGCAACAAAAGTGGGTAAGCAAAATCCAAGCTTATGATTTTGATATTGAATATGTCAAGGGAAAGAATAATATAGTAGCAGATGCTTTGTCAAGAAGACCTTCTTTTTCTCTCATGGACATTGCCAAGGATTGGAAAAACATGCTACTAGTTGAATATGCTAAAGAAAAATTTGCTTGTGATGTGTTGGATGGAATCAAAGGGGATGATAACTACAGGATTTTGAATGGGCTGATATATTATAAGGGTAGAATTTATTTAGTTCACAACTCAAAGCTCAAGTACCGAATTTTGCAAGAAGCACATGATTCTCCACTAGCGGGCCATCTAGGGATCTTCAAAACTTATAGATAGTTGAGGCAAAGGTTTTTTTGGAAAGGGTTGAAGGAAGATGTTCAGAAATATGTGAATGAATGTAAAGTATGTCAACAAAACAAATCAGAACTCACATGTCCAGCTGGGCTATTACAACCATTGCTCATTCCAAAGCAAAAATGGGACAGTATCTCCATGGATTTCATCACCGGTTTGCCTAAATCTTTGGGTAAGGATTGCATATATGTGGTAGTGGATAGGTTGAAAAAATTTTCTCATTTCTTTGTTGGTACATCATATTTTAGTGCTGCACAACTGGCTGATATTTTTTTCAAAGAAATCTTCA
Source organism: Larix kaempferi (assembly GCA_027924585.1). NCBI lineage: Eukaryota > Viridiplantae > Streptophyta > Pinopsida > Pinales > Pinaceae > Larix > Larix kaempferi. The sequence goes on from BSBM01000442.1 coordinate 18,016,513, forward strand.
GATTGCATGGGCTCCCCAAGAGCATTGTCAGTGACAGAGATAGTAGATTCATGGGTACCTTTTGGAAAGAATGTTTTAGATTGGTGAGAACTCTGACTCCAAGTACCAGCTATCATCCACAAGCTGATGGAAAAACAGAGAGGGTGAATCAGTGGTTGGAAGGGTACCTAAGAAACTATGTGGGAGAGCAGCAAAAAGCATGGGAAAAATGGCTACACTTGGGTGAGTTTTGCTACAACACCACTTATCATATGTCAATAGGGATGTCTCCTTTCAAAGAATTATATGGTTATGATGCACTTACATTTGCTGAAATAATATTCGGTGATAGTAGAGCCCCAAAGGCTAAAGATTGGGTGGAAGAGAGCCAAGACATTTTAAAGCTCTTGAAAGAGAATTTGCAGATTGCTCAAAATCAACAAAAACAATATGCTGATAGACATAGGGAATAAAGAACCTTTCAAGTCAATGATTTAGTATATTTAATGTTGCATCCATATAAGCAAACATCTCTCAAAAAGAATGGAGCAGAAAAATTAAAACCAAGGTACTATGGGCCATACAAGGTAGTGCAGAAGATTGGAGAAGTAACATATGAACTAGAACTTCCGGAAGGGAGTAAAATCCATAATGTATTCCATGTTTCTTGTCTCAAGAAATCCCTTGGTTAGCAAATCACCACTTCAAAAATACTCCCTCCCTTGGATAATGAAGGTCAGCTCACACTTGTTCCAGAAAATATTTTGAAGACACGGGAAAGGAGGTTGAGGAGTAGAATTATCAAAGAATATTTAGTACAATGGAAGGACCTACCAAATGAAGATGCCACATGGGAAGAGGAGAAGATTTTGCAGCATCCTAATTTGCAATTGCTTGAGGACAAGCAATATTGGGTGGGGAGGACTGTAATGTCCCCATTCAAATAATTGTATAGCAGACAATCCCCAGCAATCCTACCAAGTTCCTTAGGTTGAATAGGTACATTGGGAATTGTAATAAGGGAGCAAAGGAATAATGTTCACACATTAGAATAGTCCAAGTATATAATAAATAAGTTGAATAAATGAATCCAAGAGGAATTATAGGTGGCAAATGGTCTTGAGATGTTAGGAACCTATGTCAACCCTTCTCTTTACTATGTTAGTATATTGTTGTTGGACGCATATGCTTTGTAAGTCATCCCGTAGTATTATATGTCCCATGGTTTTGACTCATAGTATTGGGCATAGACTTAGTATATAAGTGTGTGTTGAGGTCATTGAAGGCACCGTGAAGTTAATTGTATTGAGCTTGCTCAAAGGAGGTTTCCCCCTCAAAGTGGCCCGTGATCAATATAAAAGTGATTCTGTTCTATTATTTATGATATCTCGTGTATTTGCATTAATTAATTATTGCAGGTTCATCACATCTGGTATCAAAGCACTTTCTTGGGCTCGTTGAGTGGAATTTTTGCCAAAAAATTTTCGCATCTGTTGCAGCTTCGGATTTGGGAATAATCCCTATCCGCTTAAATGTGGGAAGTACTTCGGCATAATCCCTAAAACTCATTGTGAGGAGTACCATAGGAACCTCAAAGTAGCTGGCCCATTGAGAGGACCTGCCAGCGAAAAGGGCAACGACCCCTACCTGATTGAATAGTTCCCACCCGTGAGGTAAACCAAGAGCTGTCGTTTGTGGCAAAGCGGTTATCAGTTTTACCTGAGCCGTGGAGTGAGGGGTACTGCCCCAATACGCAAGCCGTCAGACAGCATTGGTGGCCGAGTGAAACACCTGAACTGTTAGGAAGCCGTACATACCTGGGGTCCATATCTATTTTGAGTTGAACTGTTACCGATCACTTCCGCTCCAGATCCAGCCATTTCAGATCTATTCTGAAATTCATTCCAGATCTAGTCGCTGTTTCAGATTCGATCCCTTCCGTGCCGCTGTTGCCGATCCATTTCTGGAAACAAAACAAAACAAAAACAGTTTTTTCTCCATATCTCCCTCGTTTTCACTCTGTTTCCCTTGAAATTTTCAAGGAACCCCTATCATCCCATTCTGCATCTTTCATTCCTGAGGACCCTATCCCCAATTCCCCTTCCCAAAGCCTAAAATACCACATTTGTCTATTTTTAGGGTTTGCCATAACTTCCTCAGATTTCACCCAATCACCTTCAACTTTTACCACAAAGTTCCTTTCTGAATTCTGCTTCTTTGTCCCTCTCTGCCAAATTTTCTCATTCTATCACCCCGCTTCTGAAATTCCCCTTTTTTCTTTCTTGTCCTTTCGACAGTGTCCAAAATTTAGTCAAACCCCAATTACCCATCAGATTGTTTCCCCAATCCAAATTTCCCTTTACTAAATCAGCTTATGTTTGTGTTTTTCTACCCATTCCACCTTAAAACAAAAAAAAACACCTGGTTATGGTTGTTACCCGTGCAGGAGCACACACCATGGAGGAAGCACTTGCAGCCATCCAAACCAAACTCCAAGATCTGGATGAAAAATTTCTCATCCTCCATCTTCAACATTCAGCCATGAACAATACCAAACAGCCAGAATCTTTTGCAGCCACCGGGTTCTCTTCTTCCAGCAATTTTCGTGGGTCGAAGCTTGATTTTCCTCGCTTCAATGGTATTGATTCAACTGGATGGATATATCAAGCAGAACAATATTTCAGTCTGCATAATACTTCTGATGCCCAGAAAGTTCCGCTTGCATCCTTTCATTTGGAACAGGAAGCCCTTCAATGGTACCGTTGGTACCTCAAAGCTCATCCCGAGCCAAACTGGACAGGTTTTTGCCAACTCATTTTGCCACGATTTGGTCCTAGTGCTTTTGATGATTTCACAGGAGCACTCGCTAAACTTCACCAAATTGGCATAGTGAGAGAGTATCAGACAGAATTTGAGAAATTGGCTAATCACACAGAAGGATTGTCTGATGAATTCTACAGGAGTTGTTTTATCAGTGGTCTTAAGGATGAAATCCGCTTAGAGGTCACAATGTTTTGTCCCAACACAATGATGGAAGTCCTAGGGTTGGCTAAGCTGGCCGAGGACAAGATCGCAGCTCAACAATGCTCCAAACCCACCTTTGTTCCCTTCAGAAATATGGGTTCCCAACGACCTCCCATCACGCCTGCTCCTCAACCAACTCCTATCAAGCATTTGTCTGAAATAGAAATGCAGGCACGCCGAGAAAAAGGGATTTGATATAATTGTGATGAGAAATTCACTCGGGGACATAGATGTGTCCAACAAAAGCTCTATCTCTTGGATGTGGATTCTCCGCCTGCCTTAGAACTTGGTGAAGAAGCTACATATACAGTAGATGATCAGGTCAACATTCAACAATACGAACCGTTACACCAAAACCTCGAGATGTTAGTGAAGGACGCCCACTAGGATCTTAACATCCCACCATGCTCCACAGTCCAAACTCTGGGCTGGATGTACGCCCGTACGGTGGTGTCCCCTTTGAGCAGTACGAGCCTCAGGCGAACATTGTAATGCCGACGTTGCCACCCGCTCTGTGACTTGAACCTGGGTGGAGGCTCTGATACCAAATGATACAAACCGTTACACCAAAACCTCGAGATGTTAGTGAAGGCCGCCCACTAGGATCTTAACATGAGAACATTTGGAGGATGTGGGACCCCCACTAGCTTGGTTTCTCACTGCCACATGGAAAATCTCACTTGGCATTTCGAATACATGGGAAGCAAAACATTATTGGGTGAGTTGGTAAGGCATACACATGGCATGGAGCATCTTAGGTCGAAATGTGATGGAATAGTAACCTCCATGGAAGAGGAAGAGTCAAATTGGAGACTATTGGACACTTGGGCTAGATTCCCTAGTCTTATGACAACAATGATGAAGCATCTATGACATCTATGACATCTATGACAAAATTCAGATTTGGATTCTTACACCTGACCATTATGACATGTTAGCCCCAAAAATGGGCTCAAGAAGTCACTCATGGAGTTGGGGGAAGCTAAAGAGACTCCTACTCGAATTTGGGAGAAGATGGAGGGTTGGAAACTAGGAGACAGGTGGCAAATGTGGAATATTTCCTATGTGGAAATATCTAGAAGATAATGAGAGGATTTAGACCCTTATAAGGCTAATGTTGGTTATAAAATGTAGAAATCAATTATGAGAATGGCTTTTGATGATTTGAGAAAAATTGCATTTGTGAAGAGAGAGCTAGTGGATGACTAGTTTCTTGCCTTAGCCAATTTCGAGGGTGAAAGATTCCCATCCAAGTTGGTATTTGGAGAGGCCACTCAGGTATTTCATGGTGCTTTAATGGATTTTGTATTTGCAGGCAGAAGCTACAAGAAGTTTCATGGTTTGGTTTAGTGCAGCACTTTCTCTCCACCATTTCCAGTTTTGAAGGCATATTCATGCTCCTTAAGGGATTGCGCTTTGGGTGAGAACTTGTACTCATTGGGAGAGCTTCATATAATGTATTTATGATTTTAATAGCTTAAAATCCTCTATTATTCGTATTCAAAAAGTCTCAGGTCGAAATACCCACTGATTGTATGCAAAAATGTTGATTAATGAGCAAACAATGTCCATTTCCCCACTACATTGATGTATATCATGATAATGCCGATGATTTCGAATGAATGGATGATTCTATGATACATTTATGATTAGTAGACTGCCATGGATGTTTTTTACAAGTTTCATGTACTGTACTTGAGCATTGGAAGTATTTTTACTCAGTTTAATTGCATTGGGAGAAGAAATAGTGTCATTTCCCCAAGGGTCGAATTGATGATTTTTGCAGCTGAATGAGAGAGGGTTGGAACAAATATAATAATCAATTAATGATGCAAATGAGACCTTAATAACATCCTTAATACATCCCCTACCTCTGTTCAGAAATTCGATGGGGTTTGGAAGCATTTGGGAGGCCATTTCAGTGTTTACCCAGGGGGAATTTGATGCATAAATTGCTAGTTAAAATACCATACATTGACCAGAATATAAATCAAATTTGCAGAAGTATTTTGAGGGTTATAAATCATCCCTGAACCTAATATTCAAGTCTAAATATCATTCATATACCCTTACAGAAGATTTGGGAGCATTTGGGTTAATTTGGAGGCAAAAACAATAAAACTAGTCAAAGGTCGAAATTGGGAAAAAAAATGGAAAATTGGGCATTTTCACAAATTTTTAGAAAAGGGTCATTACAAATACCTTCTACAAAATCAATAGAAGTGAAACCAACGATGTAGGGCTGACACTTGCATATTATCTGCTTAAACAGCCAAAACTTGAAATCATATGCGAAAGAAAAGTGAAAAGGAAAAAAGGGCTGAGGCTTGAGCTCAGACTCCTTTTTTCTTCAAGGTAGAAAATACAGATAGAAATCTTCAGAATTCTCCAGTCGAAAAATGTAGGTAGAAATTCCTTAAAGCAGGCAGAAGCTCATTCAGGAAGAAAAGTCTCCTCACAGAGTAGGCACGAATCAAGCAAAAAATTCTCCTCATGGCTCACAAAACATACACAAATCAGTTTAGTAGGCAGAAAAACTCCTCAAGGCTCACACAGTAGGCACAAATTAGCCTTGCAGGCAAAAAAAATTTTCTAAGCTCAGGTGCACAATAGGAATAAGTGATGGCAGCTGGGATAGCGATGCTTTATGGAAAAATATTCATATTGGAGATGATTGTGACAAGTCAAAGAAAAGGTAAATGTAACGATACATTGGGTAGTAACGAATTATTAGGGTTTGCGGAGCATAAAACAAAATATGTAGACAATAATTCCTCGGTTCAGGTCTGAAAGTTGACAGAACCGACAGGTCTAGGAGCAATAATATGCCATACTGAGGGGGTAGTGGGTAGGAAGACTGTAGAATGTAGCAGAAATCTAAGCACATACCATCGGGATCATAACATCTCTGATACCAAATGTAATAACAAAGAAAAACTCATAAAACCAGTAATCAACAAAGAAGGACCAGCATGCAACGGAGATCTATTAAACTGTAAATAATATTCTAAGAAAATTTAAAGAGCCTTACCTGACTAGATGATGACCTAGTAGTTACCTTGATAGCCCCAATGCCTCAACTGAAGGTGGGGGGACGAATATCCACCCAACCAACCCCCAACCAATGGCTGAGGCCCCCGAGCCCCCAACAATTAACCCTATGCCAGAGCTTGCTTGCTTTCCTCTTTGTGTCAGTCTCTTCCTTCTTCCTTGGCTCCTCCAAGCTCCTCCACCAAAATTCCAAAAAGACCAAAAAAAATCCCCCTCTCTTCTTCTCCTCCTCCTTTTATCTTCCATTTCTCCCATTTTTCTTAATTTCTTTAATGCAATTTGTTTTCCTTCATTTTCTTTCATATTCTTTTTTATTATTTACCTTTTATTGATTATTATATTTTCTTATAAATATTCCACAATATGCATACATAAGGGTTGTTACAGAATATCTAACACAGGTCGTCAGATTTACAACAATCGTCAGAAATTCGACGACTACAGGGGTCAATTTAAAAAGAAATTAAGAAAAATTCATAATTATAAAGGTGAAATCCAACACCAAGGTCAATTTCGTCGGAATTTATCTGATTTTGGGTTTAAATTTGGTTGTGTATACATAAAATGATTTGACGAGTCATATTCATTCACCCTCATCTTAATGGCTATTGATTTGTGACTTAACATCCTATTGTTCAATGATCTCTATTTAAAGAGCATGGAGGTTCATTTGACTAATGATCAATTGTGAGAGACTTATATGTTAAAACAATTATTTTTTCATTAATATATTGCTTCAAGTAGTTGTTTGGATGAGGCCATGGAATTTTTTCATCTCTAAGATTTTTAACCATGTAAAACATCAGTGTGTTGATCTGTGTTTTGTCTCAAGTGAATGGCTACTTAATTTATTCAACCTACATGGAAATACCATATTTTAGTTGAACATTCTGCGATGCCTTGGTGGGAAGAGTGAATAGTTACATAAAATAAAAAAGAAAGGATAACAATTAAAAACAAACTATGGAAACTTTGTTGTCACGTTCTCAAATTTAAAATGCAATAATTGAGTGGGTCCCAGCACACAACCCCTTGGCGTGTTGAATGAGGAGTTACACAAGACAAAAGGAATGAAGACAATCAAATTAGAAGAAGAGTATGTTGTAGAAACACGTTATGTCGTGTTATCACATTTGAAAAAGGATTAAAAGATGGTTATTTGGCAATATTGTGTCCAAGAATGATTATAAAGAAGGTTATGTCTTCACGCTGAAGAAAAAAAAGGTTATGTCACATATTAACATTTAAAATAAAATAATTTTGTGGGGCCCACTACACAACTCCTTGGCCAGGAGGAACAATAACACTATTTGGAAAATGGCTGATGAGGATGGGAATGTGGTATCTGGTGAAAAGGACCTTCAGTTTTTGGCAAAGAAACATTTCTGTAGCATATATTCTGATGGCAAGGGATGTGAGTTGTTATCTCAACTTTAGGTGGCTAGATTGTATCCTAAATTCTTTGATGAAAGGGAGGCTGCAGATCTTTGCAAGGTGACTACTTTGGAGGAGGTGGCAAGTACACTTAAATATTTTGCTAAGGAAAAGAGTCCTGGGCCTGATGGCTGGACTGTGGAGCTTTTTTTGCATTTTTTTGACATTATGGGAGAAGAGATTCTGCAGATGGTTGAGTTTACTAGGGTGCAGGGGTTTGTCTCTGGGGATTTGAATGCTACTTTTATTACTCTTATTCCAAAATTCAATGATCCGAAGTCATTTGGGGACTTTCGACCAATTGCATTATGTAATATTGCTTATAAGGTAGTGTCGGAGATTATAGCTGGGCGCCTTAAACCTGTATTTTCCAGATTCATCACACCAAAGCAGTTTGGTTTTTTACAGGATTGTCAAATTCATGACGCTATTGGGATTACTCAGGAATTACTTCCTACTATCAAATGTAAGAAACATAAAGCCATCATTCTAAAAATGGATTTAGAAAAGGCATATGACCGGGTCAGCTGGGATTTTCTTAGGATTATTTTGATTCACATTGGTGTTCTAGCACTTGCTATTCAGTGGATCATGGCTTGTGTAAACACCATGAATATTGTTGTTCTTGTTAATGGTGCTTCGACATCTTTTTTCAGTTGCTCTAGGGGGCTTCATCAGGGATGCTCGATGTCTCCTTTACTATTTTTGCTGGTAATTGATGGTTTGAGTAGGATAATCAAGTAGGCCTTGAGCGAGGGTAAGATAGTTGGTCTGAAAATCTCAAAAGAGTTGTCCATATCTCATGCTCTTTTTGTTGACAATGTCTTATTAGCTGGTACCGACTCTTTGGAGGAATGGAAGGCTTATCAGGGGATTATTGATCTTTTCTGCAAAGTGTCTGGTATGAAGGTTAGTCTAAAGAAGTCATGCTTATATGAGAATTTGGTGTGTGATGAAAGATTGAGACTTCTTAAAACAGTGCTGCCATATAAATGTTTAAAGATTGTTGATGGGTTTACCTATCTAGGCTTTCAGCTTAAACCGAATGGATACCTTGTCAAGGATTGGCATTGGTTGATAAAAAAGTTTGAATCCAGGATTACTCAGTGGGAATATCGTCTTTTATCTATTGGTGGTAAACTTACATTAGTTAAGTCAGTGTTGACTGGGACACCGGTGTATTGGTTCTCGCTCCTCCCTGTGCCATGCTCAGTATTAAATTCATTGAGGAAATTGATCTTTAATTTCTTATGGTCTGGGGGTATGAATAAATCTCATCTATCATTGATTGGTTGGGAAAAAATCTCTATTCCTGTTGCTGCTGGTAGATGGGAAATTAAAGACTTATCGGTCTTTAGTACTGCGCTCAGGTTGAAGAGCTTTTGGAGGGCACTATTTGGTAACACTCTCTAGTCTCTCATTATCCATCAAAGATATGTCAAAATCAAAATTTCTCATTGGTTGAGAATGCCCAGGAAGGTGGTAAGAGGTGTTTCTCCTATATGGAATGGCTTTCTAAAAGTATATTATTGGCTTGCAGATGGCCTCTGCTAGAAAGTTGGTAATGGAACTGAAGTGGCTATGGGAGTCGACTCGATAGCTATTTTAAATGATCATTTTTCATTATCTGCAGGACTATTAAATATATTAAGGAACGTGGGTTTTATTACCCTGAATTCAATTTTAAAAAATAATGCACAGGATTATTGGATCGGGGCTGATGAGCTGCAACTTCCTCGACATTCTATCAACGAATGGGAGAACTATACCTCTGCATTAAACGGTGCTGGCATTTGCCTGTGTTCTGTGGAGGATGAGGTGCTTTGGGAAGGTAATGTGACTACGGGTAGGAATACTACTCGCTCAGCATATGAATAAATCATCAAAAGGAAATGCATCTTCCCGATACACTGGTGGTATAAGGTCATTTGGTTTTGGCTTCTCCCGTTAAAACTGAAGTGTTTCCTATGGTTTGTATTAATGAGCAGGCTTAAAACATGGGAAAACCTGTCATTGTTAGGGTGAATAGGTCCCATCCAATGCGTATTTTGCAAGAATGAGTCAGAAATGTCTTCACATTTGTTCATTAATTGTATTTTCACTCTGTGCCTGTGGGCGAAATTCTACCAGAAATTTGGTTTAGATATGACTTGGGATGGAAATTCTGTGGAATCCTGTTTGCATTCATGGATCCAACTTGGTAAATCTCATTCTACACTTCCAGTTTTCATCTGTTGGGCCATTTGGAGGGCTAGAAACTTGGCAATTTTTTAAAATACATGTCCTAATTTGGATAATGTTTATAATTTAGCATTATGTCACTACTTAAAATTTCAGAAAGCTAAAGCTGAACTAGTAAGGCGCAAGATTGGTCTTTTAGTCTCATTGTTGATGATCCAGTTATGTTCTTTGATGGAGCTGCAAATCTAGGGGATTGTGGTACTGGTGGAGTAATCTTCCTCAATCTGAATCACTTTTTACTCTTCGTATGAAATGCGGTAAAGGGACCAATATGAAGGCTGAGCTTTTAGCTCTCTAGTGTGTCATTTGGGTGGCAAGCTGTTTTGGTCTAGCGAAGGTCAAAATCTTTGGTGACTCGAGGGTAACAATCAAATGGGCATCGGGTGAATATGGTCTGAAGGTTTTGAATTTGGTCTACTGGTGCAATAGAATTCGACATGAGTTTAGATCTTTCTGTTCTTTTTCATTGGAACATATTTATCGTGAACACAATTCGCAGGCTGACGTACTGTCAAAGCAGGCTTTGGAGGGCGAGGAGGGCTATTTATTTTGGGAAGAAGTCTGTGAAAATGTTGTGTTAGCCTCTGGTTCTTTATATTTTATGGATTAGTGAATCTTGGAACTATTTTTGGTTTCCTGGATAATGTTTTAAGTCTATTTTGTACTTGGGGGATTCTAAAAACCATACTTAATGGTATTTTGGGCAGTTTGTATAACTCTAATGATATTATGTACTATTTGATTCAGTTAATTGAATAACAACAATATGCTTTTTTTTCGCAGAAAAGAAAAAGAAAAAAAAAAAACTAACTCTTTGGTAGGGTGATTGAGAGTTATAAAAAAAGGAAAAAGCAGGGTGATTGAGAGTTATAAAAAAAGGAAAAAGCAATGAAAACAACCACATTAGAAAATTATGTCTTACAAACACATTGTATTGCATTGCAATGTTTGAAAAATGAAAAAAAGATGGTGACCTAGCAAAATTGCACTCGTATGTGCCAAATAAAACAATGGTATATCACATTCTCACATGTAATTGATTAGGGCCCATTACGCAACCTAGTGTGCTCAGTGAGTAGTTACACAAAACAAAACAAAATGAAAACAGCTAAATTAGAAGGGTATGTTGGAGAAAAAACATTAAACATGTTGTCTTGTTTGAAAAAGGAATAAAGAATTGTTAGAGAGAAAAAGGAATAAAGAATTGTTAGAGAGTAAGATTGTGTACAAGAATGAATAAAAGAGGGGTATGTTAGATATAGATATTTAAAACATAATAATTGCATAAACCCCATTGTACAACTCCTTGATGGGGTGATTGAGTAGTTGTAGAAAAGAAAAAATAATGAAAACAACCACATTAGAAAAATTATGTCTCAAAAACACATTATGTCGCATTGCAAGATTTGAACAAGAATAGAAAATGGTTACGTGGACATTATGTCTCAAAAACACATTATGTCTCATAAATTATGTCTCAAAAACACATTATGTCGTTTTACATTTAATTGAATGACGCCCATCGCTCGACCCCTGAGTGTTCTAAGTGAGTAGTTATACAAACCAAAAAGAATGAGAACAACCAAATTAGAAAGTATGTCACTGAAACCCTTGAATTGTTTTACGATTTTTTTTTTTTTGGAAAAATGGTTACTTAGCATTATTGTATCCAGGGATAAATAAAATAGGGTTATGTCAAAATGTAATAATTGCATGAACCCACTACACAACTCAACAAAAGAATGATTGAGTAGTTATATAAAAGAAAAATCAATGAAAATAACTACATTTAAAAAAATCTCACAAGCATGTTATGTTTTATTGCAATATTTGAATAAGAAATCAAATATAATTACTAGTGATGTTTGATAATGATTGAGTAGTTATATAAAAGAAAAATCAATGAAAATAACTACATTTAAAAAAAATATCACAAGCATGTTATGTTGTATTGCAATATTTGAATAAGAAATCAAATATAATTACTGGTGATGTTTAATAGATAGGAGTTTAAATCTGACGTGCCACATTCGAAAAAATAAAATTAAAAATTATTACGTTGAAAAATTGTTTTCATATATGCCCAAAAGGATATGTCACATTCTAAAAAAATATAGATTATAATTTTCTGCTAGTCTGCCTTAATTACGAGTCATCGTAAAATTGAAAGAGCATCACTAAACTGCTGAATGCCCTTCACGCTAAAAATTTAACTGTGGGCTATTGGATTGATATTTGTATATTTTATGAACTGAACGAGAAATTTAATAATTTAATCAGTACTATGCGAGATTAGCAGGTAACCGCATCCCGTAAAGATTGAGACATTTCCAACCACCGTTAAGTAGATTGCCATCACTATTTCACTTATGTCCGTCTACGATCTTGGTGTGGGTAGCATTCAGTAAACATCGAAGGTCTGATCCATACTACCTAGTTGTCTTTTCGGAGAAACCTTAGCTCGAGTGATGAGTTGTGTTGCTAGACATTGGCGTGTTAGTTGATTTTTTTTTAATGAGTATGTAGTTACAGTGTGGTATCCACTATGATGGAAGCTCGCTTATGTTGGTTTTCTTTAGTTTATTATGCACTAATTCAATAGGTATCGTTTAGTCAAACTGGGAGACAAGCTTTGTATGGGGAAGGGAGTCCAATGTTATACAAATTACATGTTTATTGACTATTGGAATATAGAGACTTGCTAATGAAACATCTGGGCGATCTTTGTTATGAGCGTTGACCCACTCATTTTTCTCTATGTTGTGTATTTTGATTAAGCAAGGGAAATGCGACTTTACAATTGGCCCTTGCTCTTAAAAGAAAAAAAAATGATTACAAGGTATTCTTAGGTGACATCAATCTATTGAGGCTTTGATTTTAAAAATGTACAGAGAACTGACCCCATCGATCACTTACCTTAATAGATGTTAAACATGTGAATTGGCATCTCGACAAACTGGGTGATTTGGATGGGAATCGATCCCATGTTTGATATATTATGTCCACTGTATCTTTTGATAGTGCTAAGAGTAAGATCGATCCCATGATCATTAGATTGGTTGATGTATATAGAATGTGTGGCATTTTATCACTGGGGAGAAAACCGAATAGGGGACCTTTGCATAGAGGATTGACCCCATTATGGAGAGCATGGCCGGTGTACACAATATCAAACCCCCACTTTGCTCCTGAGATTGTATTTGGAAATGGGCATTTGTGGTTTTGTTTTATTTTTATTTATTTCCCTTTTGTTGGTATAGAAGAAGAGCAATTTCCTTCTCGAACCATCTCTATATGTATTGATTGCTATGCAATGTCCTCCAATGTGAGAAAAGGGGGAAAGGCTTTTCATTTTGTTTTTTAGCATAGGAGGGACTCTCTTAGAAGATCCAACATGCAGATATGGCAATCCTTTGTTGTTGACAAGGACGGTTTTCATGAGAACTCCAACTTTCGGTAGTTGCATTAAAAGACATGGTAATGTTCATTATTGGTCATATATATATATATATATATTGACAAATTATAATTTAAATGTTTAAAATCCAGGAGCTCTAACACTTTAACGGGTCAGCGCGAGCTCTATTTTTGGGGTTTAAGAGATATGAATATTTTTATTATAAAAATGCTCATATAAGAATACAACGCTTCAAATTGGTGAGGGCTGGGAGTCTACATTCTAATGAGTAGAGTAGAATTCAATTTCTTTCATAATTATTAAGAGCCAAGACTTGTTTAACTTAAGCGAACCAAGGTTGTCATCGAAGCTTTTATAGATAAGTACGGTCTCTCCATTAGAGGACCGAGCCCATAAATTTTGGCTTTAAACCTGCTCTACAAAGAAGCAGGGATGACATCCCCATAAGAGAGATTCGAGCCCAACATGACATTGTCACACATCTACATTTGTATATGGGGGCCGGTGGCACCATGTTCTGTACATCTTCTTTTTTTAAAGGAAGATTGCGTCTTTAATGTTGAGCCGCCTTATGAATTGTATGTCTTTGATGTCGAGTGTTATTGTAAATGTCAATCTTGTTTTCTTTTTCTAAATTTGTAAAGGTCTATGTGTATTGCTGAAGAGTCAAGCAGCATCAGATTTGAACAGAGATCCAAATTTTTAGTTCGTTGACAGCCTAGATTTCAAATATTTTAAGAACACGACTTATGCTCTGAAAGCTAAGCTCTACCTTAGAGTTTTTAAAATTCAAGTTGTATATATGACCTTTAGGAGTTGATCTGTGTATATGCTCTCTAACAGATGAGTTTTGAGAGTTTAAGGGATGAACCCTAATTAATTTCTTGATTGAGAAGTGGGCATTATAGATTTCTAGTCAAATTAGATTGTCTTAGATGGTGGAAGCTTTAAAAAAAACAAAACAAAAACCACTGAATTGTATAGTTTACCTCCAAGCAAATGCAAATATTTCAACTAATAACTACATGATAAGTTAACATCAATTTGTATGTACAATTTAGTTAACACATTTTTTATTATTTATCAATGACATTTATTACATAATTGAGATGTAAAAATACATATGAAGTTGCATGGTACTAGCTCAATGGTAAAGCATTTGCATTATAATGCAGAAGATTGGTGGTTCGATTCCACCATACCCTACCATAAATATTTGCATTCTATCACTACTACATAGAGGAGGTATTAAGACAATATTTGTATAAATTGTTTCAACTTAAGACAAAAAATAAATTGTGTTTTGTCTTAAATATTGTCTTTAAGTGAGTGTCTTAAATTATTGTCTTAAATTTAAGACAATAATTTAAGACACTCGCTTAAAGACAATATTTAAGACAATACACAATTTTTGTTTTGTTTTAAGTTGAGACAATTTACACAAATATTGTCTTAATACCCCCCTCTGTGTAGTAGTGATTATAAATTATATATACCTTATAAAAGTGGTTTTAATCCAAATGACAAAATTGTTTAGAACAAACTTATAAACTTATATATAATAGTGGATTCATATATATATATATATATATATATATATATATATAGATATATATATATAAAGTAATAATAATAAAGTCAATTTCTATATATATATACAAAGTAATAATAAAGCCTAAAATTAGAAGTTAAGTATTTGAAGGGTCTTATTTCATTTAAAGGCTAAAGATCTTCTATAAAAATTTGTACAAAAGTTAACCATGAGTAATTAAAGTCAACCATTGTTAAACCAAGTCAACTTGAACATTACCCATGGCAAACCATAGTCAATTATGGTTAATCAGGGTCTAACTAAATCTTAAACAGGGTCAAACATAGTCAACAATATTCAACCATAATCAAACATGGGTAACTAAACTCAACCATAGTTAGGGGCTGGTGCAAGCTAATGCTGGTCACTCATGACGCGTTAGTCGCAATGGACTTCTGGAAAAACAGAAATCTGAACATCAAAAAGCAATATTAGAGCTACCTACACAATTTTTTGGAATATGGCGCAAGAAGATGAAACGTAGACAATCGGATTACCTTCCGGAATATATAAATATTATTTATGGAAATTAAGTATAACTCCCAAAAAATGGGGTTCTCCTAAGGTTGGTATGTTATTTTTTTAAGAAAACATAATGAATATGTTTGCGTTAGCCCCCTGGTTCGGTATTCAGATGGTGGATTTTTGTTAAAAAAATTATATACAGTCGTAGATAACAGGCCGTTCGAGTGCGGCACAATTTTTCCATATTTATTTATGTTAATTTTAATTTTTTTTTAATTAAGGAAGTCAGCCCATACCTAAAATGACTAGGCCGAGCGTTAGTCCCCGATATCATGGTCTTAACATAATCAATCAACATTTTTTTTCTTAGGATGTAGGTTTTTGTGTGTACTTGTGTGGGTTCTTTTCTGTTTTCAAAATAGGTGAGCCAATAAAAAGTTATAGACGAAAGAAATAACCTACTTTTTGCGTAAGATTGACATCACTGCAATTGAAATTAACTAAAAAATTGGAACAAATAATAGATTTAATAAAAAATTACATATTCAGAATCTGCACACATAGTTCTACAAGTGTGTGCAATTTCATTAGCAGTGGACTAGTGTAGCATACGTAGAATTATGCTCGAAACAGAAGAAGTTATAGAATAAGATGTATTTTGTTATAAGATGTATTATTTTATAGTATTATATGTATTTTGGCAACCCGAACCTAAAACCATAGTAGTCAAGTCATCCACCACGTCGGTGGGAAACGAATTACCTGCCAAAACTTAAAAATTAAAA